>PTEX01000291.1:550194-624568 GCA_003342815.1 Eudromia elegans
ACGGGGGGGAAAGGAACGGGGGGGAAAGGAACGGGGGGGAAAGGGTGGTTTTAGTATTGGAATCACTGGACAGGAATTTATTCTAATGAAGTTTGGCAGAAATGATCAGCTATGTGATGCAATCTGACAGAGTATTTGTGGGGAAAGGAAACCAACAGTACGAGTTTAAAGTTCTGGTTTAGTTTTTGAAGGCAGTTGCGTATTCCAGCCTTGTTTTCCTGAAGTTTTGCAACTCCTCCCAGCTTTCCCCAGCTGCGGGTTTAATGAGCTTATTCTCCAGCCCATCATTCAAGCCATGGATGAAAGTGCTGACCAATACCAGACTCATGACAAACTCCTGTAAATCTCTTCATGCATATTTCTGTGATGTCAGTGATACCTCAAACTACTCTTTGAATGTGTTTTTCCTCCTACTTAAGAAAAAAATTCACTAGTTTGCTCTAGGACTGTTATAGATGACACTATCAAGAGCCTCACTGAAGTCAAGCAAGATATAGTAGATATATCATTTCTTCCTGACCCAAAGCCTGGTACCTTGTCTCTGAAGGAAACTGGGTTGCTTGATATGATATGTTCTTGACAAATCCATGCTGACTGTTAGATATTTCCCTGTAATCTTCTAAGAAATACTTGCAAATAGATTGCTTGCTTATTTGTTCCAGTTTCKTTCTGGAAACTGAAATTATTCTGACTGATCTGATCTACACTTCCTTGAATTTCTTAGGTCTAGCTGGCTTGAAAGTMTCTAACTCAGCTAAGAAGTCTCATGTGTACTTTTCTTAGGCCAGCCTAAATTCTTACTCCTTTGTGCTGCTGTTAATTGTGCTAGCCCACTGATCACCGTTAACCTTTTCAATAAAGGCGGAAGAAAAATCATTAAACATTTAAGCCTTCTTAGTGTCATCCKTTATTAGCTCTCTCCCACGATAGGCATGAACCAATTCTTTCCCTCGTCATTTTGCACTGAGGAGGAGGACTTGTGATCCGCTTCCTTAGTGCCCTTTAGGTCCTTTGAGAATAGCATCTCTCTTTTTGTGTCTTGGCCTTTCAGTTTCGTTCCTACATAAATTTCTTTTTTCCTTGCCCTTTATGGCTTGACCTAGTTTCCACCCTCCTGAGCAATCCTGCTGCATTTTACACTCATTACAGAGCTCCTGATCTAACCATCTCTTATTACACATCCTATCCCTCCTCTGCACTGGGGGTACTATCTCCTGMTACATTTTGAACCTCCAGGTAGATTCAGATCCCCATAAAAGACAAGCAAYACCTCCTCCCTTCTTTAACCTCTTCTTCCTGAGCAAGTATTTCTTCAATTCTTTAATCAGTATTCTGCTCAAAGATCCTAATATGCTATTCAAATTTTAACTTGGATTTTACATTAACATTTCCAGGTAGTTCCTTTCACTCACCACATTTTAAGCATCTGTACACTAAAAACTACATTCAACATTAAACATTCAACAGGTTGACAATTATTTTCCTTTACATCCTTCCTGAAATCCAAGCAATGATACCTCTATTTTACCACCCATCCAACAGATTTTAGGCCCTGAAGGGTCTTCCCACGGGTGAACAAGACTTTAAACACAATAATTCTGTCACCATCTTTCATTGCCTTTTTCAAGAGGCTTTTATGAACTTCTTGGTCTGACTTTCTTCACCCAGCAGGTCCCTACAGTCACCTGCAAACACACAGTCCCCTGATACACGCTATCAATGGTCATGCAAGGAAGATAATCGTCTAAATTCAGCCATGTACAAAGACCAGTGACTGGTTGCTCTCTAATGAAGGGCTTGTCCGAGAAAAATTGTCCTGACTACTAGGTCCCACTTTGTTTGACTGCTATTTGATAAACCATTCTCATGTAAGCCTCACTTKAGTTTAGGCTAAACAGTGCTCAAAAGGCCAGTGAATACTCAGCAGTAAAGAAAAAGCTCCATTCCCTTTTGCATTTGCACTCATTCARTGACCAAGAGAGAGCCAGAACCCAGGCTTCCTCTCTTTCATTGAGCCAACTCTGAACAGCAGGCTCAGGCTGCCCAGCTCTCTCCCACTTGGGCTTCCCTCTCAACTCAATCACCAGCCAAGTTGGCTCACCCACGGGAATGACAAACATGCTAAAATAGGTCCCTCCATGAACTCTCCTCTTTCCTTCACTGTACRTGACAGTTGACACATCCTAATCCTTGACAGATGCCATGAGGGCTTTCACAGGTCCTTGCTTTGGAGACAGTTGCCAGCTGGTGAGTTGAACATCCACACTACCACAGTTAAGGACACTGTTCTCCTTTGTTATTTCTGATGAACTTACTATTTCTCCAGAAGACAACAGTGAGATCAAACCCCAGTCCCTCTCATCTTCTGAATTCCTTACCCTGCCTTGAGTATATATACTGGGAACATTGCCTCAACTTGGGCCTCCCTGCTCACCCAGTGAATGGAAAGATAATAGTTTTCCTCTTACCTTCATAGGTTGGAGTTGCAACCGGGTGATCCTCGACGGGTCTACCACCGGCTTTGGCCGCCTCAGCGTGTCCAGAATGTTCTGCCATTGAGGTGGAAGGCCCACAAATTTGCCCTCCTTGGGGTCAAAGGAAGTGTGGACGCGGTGCTCAAAGTTCTGTGGAGCCGAGATCTCAGGGCGTTTCTTCTTCTTTTTGCGGAACATGATGCCTGAATCAGAGAAAGAAATCCCATCAGCACTCCTGAAAGTACAGGAATGACCTGCCCAGTGCGTAGCATCATATATGAGTTATGTTAATTAATTATTTTATGGATATCCTCCAGTGACAAGCACTTCAACAGTGGAGCTGACATCACCATGTGCTTTTTGCAGACATGGAAATGGAGACAAAGAGGGAGCAATGACTTGCTCAGGACCACCCAGCAAGTCAATGACTGAGCTGGATGCAAACTTCTGGGATATCTGATGACCTTTCCGGTGCTTTATCCACTGTAAAACAGTGTTCCTATTTCAGAAACAAACAAACAAACAAACAAACAAACAAACTCAACCAGCTACTATAAAGGTGGCTGAGCTCCTACCACTTTGTTTCTTTTACTTTTTAATTTTTTTGTCTACTATAAAGATTAAACAAAATGTAGTAGATACAAATTTACGTTTTACAAGCTTGTTCTTAATGTAAAGGTTTGTCTTTAGAGTCCAGCCAGTAAGGCAGCACTGTTTTAGCCCCGTGAAGATGGCTCAGACTGTCTTCTCAGTGATTATTTAAGACTATGCAGAATAAGTAATACACATTTGAGTCTAATATTTAGAGTCAACAGAGTTGCTGCCAAAGGAAGAGCTGCCCAAGACTCATTAYGGATCTATGTTTTTCTAGCTTAGAAAGGAGGAGTTAGGGGGACAAAAGAGAGAAAGACAGACAGGAGATTGAGGGAAAACACACTCTGTAAGCAGGTAGCTGAGGAACCTAAAATTAATAACTAAGATTCCTTTTCCTTGGGGACTGAGATACAATTTATGTATGACCATTACACCTACAAGGTAAAAACAGCTAACACTTGAATATCCCCAGGCATGGGAGGTGTAGAGAGAAAATAAACAAAACTTCGGGGCCTTCTTGAAATTGATAAGATATGAAGGAAAAAGCACAGCAGGAGCTCCATATGCAGTCACAGAACTAAAATCATGTTATAGCGAGACATGGTGAGACAGCTCGCGTAGCTGGAAGACTGGGATGGATGGATGGATGGATGGATGGATGGATGGATGGATGGATGGATACAACCTCTTCAGGAAAGAGGGACAGAGAAAATGGGGAAAGAGAGTCTCCTTTCCATGAAGGAACAGCTCGGGTGTAGGGAGATCTTCTCTGGAGAGCCAGGCTTTAATAGCAGCACGGAGGTGGGAGGATGAGCGACGACATGCGTAAGTTGAAACACAGGAGGTTCCAACTGGATAGAGGGAAACCTTTTTCATAATTAAGGATAGCTGAGCATTGGAGGCACTGAGGTAAGCCCAAGCACAAACCCAGTCCCAAAACATTTTAGGTAATTCAGTGCTAAAGCTCTCTGGCTTGAGAAAAAGCTGTGCACCTTTAGTTCTGCTGGTAGATATAAGTTGTCTAACAGCATAAAACATTTGCTGTTCCCTTTCCGCTAACAACTTTCTGCTTAGTCTTCCATACTCAGCCTTCTGGGGGCGGAAAGGTTCTAGAAGGGGTTTCAAGTGCTATTAGAAAGAAGTTGTGTGAAATTCCCAGCTTATCTCCAAGATTAATTTTGCCTGAATCTCTCACTAATATTGCTTAAGGTGAGGCATTATACAGAACTACGGAGAGGTGCAGACAGCCTCCTCCTTGACATCAGCAAGGAYTTTTGCCACCTTCTTCATGTTCCTAGAGATCTCGTCCCCTTGCAAAACCCTTGATTTGCCAACMTCTGAGGTGCAGAATCCATAAAGCAACAGCACACTGGGCAGTAAACACAAACACACAATTCTAGGAGACACTGGCCTCAAAAATCAGCACACTTTGTGCTATTTTTTTCCCCCCTACAAGGAAGAAACACCAAACATTGTCCAGACAGGTTCAGTTAAAACTTGATCAGGGAGAAAAGTGCAGCCACATGGTAACCGGTGACTTGACTTCCTAGCACGAGACCGAGATCGTGCAGGTGCAGGCGCACTGGCTTAGCACTCTCATTGTGGTTCTGCAAGCCCTGGGAAGGGGATGCAGCCAGGTAGGCAYATCCAGAGAAGGGTTTGTGCATCACAGTAGGGCTTCTAGCACCATGTGCAGTCCCAGTGATTGAATTCATTCTTAGCAAAACACAGACTTCACCCACTGGATGACCCCTCATCCAGGAGCCTACTAGAGATGCCTTATAGCYGAAAAAAAAGGAATGAAAAAGGCCAAACAACCTTTACTTGGAAAGCAGTCCAGTGGAAATCCAAGCATGTTTTAAGAGAGAGCTTATGGGTAAGAGGCAGGCAACCCTGGAAAGAGAAGATACTGTAAGAGCTGGTGGGGCCCAAACTATCTAGATGGATAGCTGGCAATGCTGAGGGGCTCATACAGCCTCCAAAGAGAGCAGGAATTATATCTGCAGTCTTATATGCGGTGCTTATGCATCCATTCTTCATCGTCGACTCCGTGTCAGTCATGACAGCTACTAAATCCTTGATCCACCAAAACAGGGGCATTTCCAGACAGAGTGAGGTTGCTGTTTTAACCCMTATCTTTCCTTCTCTGGCTCCTGCTCCAGCACTCGCAGCTTCATTCCTCACCTCATCCTCATAACATCAAGATATTCAGGGCAGAGCACTTGCTGGCTTTCAAGTTGACTTATTAACCGCTTCAGGTGGTCAGGGGTCCTGTAAAATGCGCTATGGCGAGTGCCATAACCAGGAGCATTTGTAGTACCATTATCYGAACCTAAAGGGGAATGCTGCTAAATGAACTACCAGATTAAAAAAAAAAATGCTCCCTATGAAAACCTGGGTGATAATTCAGTCCCAAGCAGAGCAGTGGCTGCGTGCCAGGACGTTAGTTTGCACAAGCACAAACACCACATCTGTGCAKTTACAGTAAATCACTGTACTTATCAACACCTGGACCACACTTACTTCATATATACATAAACATACTTCCTAACCCAGATAGAAGCACCTATTCAGTTCCTGGACAATATTAGGGTGACTAAGTGACATGGCCTGCACTTACCTTATTGATTTGTAGCAAAATGTAATCAACTCCAAAAATAATATGCCTGTGGACACTTAATGACATTTGCTCTGTACGGTCAGCATCAATCTTTGATCCCAAAGAGGTTTCCATATCAGACAGGTGGTTTAAAGCTACGCAGCATTAAGATCAAATGAAATTCATACACTAAAAATAGTTATTTGAAATCTAGTGGATTTCAATAATCTGTGTTGGTTTTGCCTTTCATTGAGCAGGTCTGTATTTAGCCAGTCTCCTTCCACATGGTGCTTTGCATGCAAGAGCTATTTATTTGTATTCCAATACCCGCCTAGCAAATGTTTAAATAAAATCCAACATAAAACAGGCCTTTTTCTAACCCAGGAAGAAATTCCTCAGACTATACTATGCATATAAAATTTAGATTTTGCAAATCAAGCCAAACCTGTATTCAAACGCAGACAACATCCCTTCAATATAACAACACAAATACTGTGACACTGATATTACAATAATCTAGCAGACTCCAGTCTCTCATTCACTGCTGACGACTGCATAAGAAAGGTTACAGGCATAAATAATAAAAGTCACTACCACAAGGCACAAGCGGTCGGAGATTGAAATGCTCTCAGCGATCCATTCCTGCTGCCTGGGAAACCACGTTAGGTTTTTTCAACTCCAGCTAGAGCTGCTCCTGGGTGATACAGTTCCCAAAGCTGTCACATCTGCCAGCGAGCAGGAGGGGAAAAAAAAAAAAAAATCCCTCAGCCAGCAGATCCCGAGGAGCAGGGGGAGGGATCAGCCACGAAAGGAGGAGCAAAAAGAGAGAAGGGTCAGGCCCAGATGGGAGAAAAGGGGTGGGAAGATKAGGGATGGAAGAGAGAAGGGAAAAGGGAGGAGGCGGCGCTGGCAGACAGGCAGCTAAGGAGCAGAGAGGCACAAGAGAATAATCAACCCGGCTCCAAAATAAAGGACATGAAGGTCATCAGGAATGGCTGCTCAGGAGTTCAAATACTCGGGCAAAAAGGGCAGCATGTTTTGCTRTTTAATCTGCCTCTCCTTCACCCTGTACACATACAATTACATACCCCATTAATGTATGTATATATATAAAAATATATATACACACACACACAGTGCTCATATGCTCACACACACTCCCGATGACAGCAAGGCAGCAGAGAGCTGCTCCGGTCTCACTTGCACCATTTCCCGTTCAAGAAAAGGAGCTTTCCTTTCTCTCCCCCTCCTCGCTGCAGCAGCTGAGCTCGCCCCTCAGCGCTTGTTCCACCGCTATCGCGGATCCGGACACAGCTTGCTAAATTCCTCCCTCCCTGGACAAGAGATAACGCTGGGTGCCTGGGTTGAAACAAGCAGTTCCCATGGTTTCTAAATACTCCCCCAGCTGATACGCCAGCCTGCTCCGGCAAGCCAGGAGAGATGGGGGTGGAACAGAACAGGGACCCTTCCTCCAGGACCTGCTCCAYGCAAAGAGTTCAGAGACAGAACATGGAAGTCCCAGAGAACTCAAGGATTAAAAGGAAAAAATCACGTTCCCAGGCTCTGCTATGCAGTTCACAGCCACGTAATACGTTTCAAATTCAGTGCAAGCTAAATCTGCCATTATCAATGCACAGTGCTGGCGTATGTGCATATGTTCATGCATATGTATAGATGAGTATGCATACATGGCATTTTGCTGCAATTCAAACCTTCCAAAATCCTAATGTTTGCCCTCCCGAGGTTTCTGACACACTCGCTATTTATAGCCAGCCATAGGTGCTTGCAGCATTYTGCAAAGAAGAATGCTGGGCTCCCTCCCGAGGAGCTTGCAGATCCAAACGSAACTTTGGATGGCAAGAAATGACAACTGAGGGTGGGTGGAAGGCAGCGTGAGCAGGAAAACCACCCGAGATTGGACATGGGATCGGAAGGTGGGGAATCCTGCTGCGCTGGCTCCCTCCGGGTTCATCTGCAATGGGAGCTGCAGAACTGCTGCTTTATGTTGTTTGCATCCCAGAAGGAAGGCTGGGTGCCTGCCYGCTGTGCCATCGCTTCCCCCATTTCCAGCCCTTCCACTCCCCTTTCGGCCCCTGCCCTCCAGAGTCCAAGTCAACTGCTATAATGCTCTAAATCCTGCTCAAACACACACACACACAAGCATGCAGATTAATATTGCATTAGGTGTAAGCTTAGGGAGAGGAGTATTTGTTATATTGCTGGGTTTATTTTTGCYCAGTGAGAAAAAGCACACAGCTGCTTGGCCTTTCTTGCCTCCAAAGGAATGGGGTGCAAAGGCTCTTCCTCCCCTGCCCAATTTCTTCGCTCATAAGCTGGGACTAAAACCTGAAACCCAGCCAAGACTTATYTGTAAACTCATTTTGGATGCTTCTCAGCAACACACTTCTGATTGTGTTTAGCTCTACTGAACCAAATTCATCCTGGGCCGTCCGCGAGCAYGCAAAGGAAAGACCTCATGAACTTTCTGAAACCAGGGCAGGCACATTGCCCACGCTCATGGGCTTGTCCCCTTGCTAGAGAACGCTCCTTTCCATTACTTTCAGTCCCTTAGAAGTCCTAGCTAAAGTCATTGTCCCACTGTGCCAGCTCTGTGAAGCCAGTCCCCACCCTCTCAAATTTTCATCTAAATGGAYAAAAGGGAATTATTAACCTCATTTGCAGGCAAGACAGAAAGAARTGACTCTGCCAGTTTCTTCCAGGCTACGTCTAGATAAGCAAAGGTAGGAGAGCTTCCAGGTGCATCTCCTGGCTGCTTTTTAACTTGCTACCAAGACCAGGTGCAGGTCCAGCAGCCCATTCCTTGCACGGGAAGAAGATATGGGCGCACAGTGCTGGCGGGAGCTGAGACATGCCCCAACCACATGGCTGATCTTGATCATGACAAGGCACCGTGACCGAAACTGGCCACAAGGCCACCGAGATCACGCCGAGTGCGATCACACGCCTTCCGTAGGAGATCTGCCTCTTCCCCAGTTGTGTGAGTTTTGCAGGGAGGTCACAGCTAGATCACACTGCTGCGGTCGCAGCATGGGTAAGGCTGAGACACACGCCACTATAACRCTCCTGTTCCTCCCTCCTGACCTTTTAAGCACTTGATGCGGATATACAGGGTCACAGAGCGCTGCGCTAACACTCCTCTTACATGCGGCCTCCTCTGTCCCATGTCCAAAATGGAACTGCCTTGATTCAAATAGCTTTACTTGACATTGTTTTGCTACAAAGGCTGCATGCYGGGTTAAAAACAAGAGACTTTGTTTTGTTGTTAATCTACAATATGAAAGAGCTTCAAGATGGTGAGGGAAAGAAGAGGGAAAAGCGGGAAAGAAGGGGGATTTGAGGCTTCAGTCTCCGCTGTCTCCTGTCGCAGTTTATAGAACCATTCAAAGCATAAAAACACCTACCAAGCCTAGAGTGAGGACACTGTGTGCTATCCCTGCAAAAATTCCCAGGAATAGCAATTCTTGCATGTTAGATACAAGGTTATGTTGGGTCAAGTGAGAGAGACCACATCTGGCACGCTGTGTCATTTGGAGGAGGCCGCATCTGGAGACCGAGCTGCTTTGAGCACGGCCCTTCGGATGTCAGCTGCTACATCCTGCGTCCCTCGCCGAGCGCTGCAACCCTCATGGATCATGAATTCCTGGGAGTCATGGATCGCACCTCTGGCTGCCTCCAGTGCATCAGGTGCAGCAGGAAGCTGTAGCTCTGGGCTGCAAATGCACATGACGCCTCACTGTAGGGAAGCGCAGGCCAAAGGCCAAGCATAAAAGATGCAAGCGTTGTACTTTCTTCCAAACAGCAGTAGAAACAGACTCTTACTCCCTATTTATGGTCATCGTGTCTACCAAAGCAAGGCAAAGATGTAATTGCTGCCAACAACCTACAAGGCAGGTGTTACCTCCTTGGGATAACTGATGGGAATACTGCAACCTAAGCAGCGGGCCCTAAAACAGAATAAACAGACCGGATTAAAGCCCACAGCTTGGCTGACACTCAGTGTCTGACTACTGCCGCTACACAAAGCCGACCTGTAGGGAAATATAAACCACATCAGACCAGACTTCATCTCCCAGTGACCATCAGTTCTTCGGCTTGGTTCAGAAAGGAAAATCCACCTACCAAGAAGCATGCACCTTTGCATTGCTCCCCGGGTGTTAAAACCTGCAGTGCACCCATGGTGGGAGTAAAYCTACCATCATCTACAGCTAACCACRCTCTTCCTCAAGAGGTTATAAAATAAGCTMATTCTTAATACCATATATTCAAATGACTCCTCCCTTAGGATAAGGTAGTTTTGTGCAATTTTTTGAGGGAAACCTATTGTAGCTTTTAGTCCACTCATAATCTAGCTCACGCTGCATTCTTGTGGGAGACAAATGGAAGATCTACCTCAAACCAACAGCAGTATCAGTAACGATCAAATTTCATTGCTAACTAGAGATGATGTTCTGCATATGAGTCCTCAACACATGGTGCTGTTGCTACCTCGAGAAACTATTACATGAAGCACAGAACTCAGAACGTCCCTGAGCTTTTTCTTGCASCTGGAGCTGGCTAGCACAAGCCATTTTAAGCAGATTGTACAACACGAATGAAACAAAACAGAAGTTCTTTTTTTCTATCTTGAGACAGAACATCCAAACCTTTAGAGTGCTTCTAGGTCTTGTGAATGAAAATAATTTTGTGTCCAAGAAAGGTTCTGTCTCACACTTCTTCAAGCCTTGGTGGTCCTGAATATATTTTCCAGGTGTAAATATACACATAAGGTTGCACTCGCACCCATCTTGACAAGAATAACCCATATAGAGGAAGAGACTGGCCACCTTGAAACACGTATTAATCCAGCTAACTATTTGCTGACAGCTCTTGCCATTATTTGATCAGCTGTCTTTTTGCTAGATACAYAAACCATTGCTCATGCTGAGCACACAGGATGCACATACCAAAACACTAYTGAATACGAGAGTTTATATATAGTTTCACTATACCATCAAGAACAAGCCTAATCAGGGGCAGAGGGCCAGGGCCGTATAGCAAAGGGCCCTTCCCCAGCAGCTCGGTGGGGGCTCAGCTGACTAGGGCTTTGCTAAAGAGGAAGACTCAGAAAATATCTCRTGCTTTATGTCCATGCCACAGCCCCACCTGGGACCTCTCACTCACCAGCCAARAGCTTCTCTTCTCTTGTTTTTCAGTATTGTGTCCCCAAATGCATTAAGTCATTAACACCCTGGCAAACAAAAAAGCAAACACATTAGAAAACGTTAATGGAGAGGACTACTTTCTACACTGTGAGATGAAACACGTGTCTGTATGTGTTGGTTATGCTTAGCAAAAATAAGTAAGAAATAATGCCCAAGAGTATCAGAGAGGGTAACTTAAAATATGAGTTTGGCTGGCTCTAACGTGGCCACCCCCCCACCCAAGCACTGACACCCCCATCCACACACGGARGTTTCAGCACCATTCAGATGTGCTGAAAGGATCTTGGCTCGCACAGCGACCTCAAGGTCGGCGATATGGACCCAAGAGGTTTCAGTGAGCCAACTGGATGCTTTTTCCAGAAGACATGGCAAGRGACCTTGCAGATATGAGAGACTTCAGAGGAGATATTGCTAAGTCTCGCGTAAAGGCAGCRAGCATGCACGTTCCTGACATGCTGTCTGCTTTCCTGAGCATCACTGGGGGTAACTTTTAACCCCTTCCTCACTTCACTGTTTCAAAAGCATCACGCTTGCAAGATTAAGCCATGCGTTTTCCCTCTCCCCTCTCCTCATCATCCTGTCTGGCAGTAGGCTATCAGATGCCAGACAACACAGACCTACCTAAAAGATCCTGGAAAGCAAAAAATTAAGTAAATAAACAAATAAAAGCAAGGTCTTACTAGCAGTCCTGCTGCGACACCACCGGCGGAGGAGTGTCAAGTGAGAGGCAAGAGGAAGGTCCTCAGGGAAACTTTCCCGCTGCTGCGCAGTGAAGCCAATTGGAGGACCGTGTTGCTGGGCTATRGGAGTAAAGACCAAGTCAAGTCCTTCCCAGAGGAATCCAGATCCTCATTTTGATTCCCTTTCAAAACCAGCCCTTGAAATGAATTTTTTTTCTCTCTTTCCCCTCCCTGAAGACCTCTCCCATCTCCCTAGGCTGSCGCTGTCAACACACGTGTGCGACCATCCTGCTACTCCTTGGCAGGGGCAAGGCTCCGCTGGGCAGGGAAGGGGTTAAGCCAGAGCAGCRGAGCCGCTGGGGGAGCTGAGACGTTAGTTCAAACTGACAAACCTAGCCCCGTGTGAAGGGAGGCAGCAGATCGCCTGCGTGCGCGCCCGGAGCCGCGGCCATTAGGACCCTGYCGTCATTGCCTCGGAGCAAAGCAGACGGTCATCGGGCTTACCTTAGACTCCTCGTTGCTCTGCGACCAGAGGCGAGGTGGGARCGCTGCGTGGCGGGGTGCCGCCGCCGCCAAACACGGGAGGGAAAGCCAGCAAGCCAGCGGGAGAAAGCGGGAGAAGGGAAAGGGGTGGAGGCAAGTCTGACATGTTTGTGCAGTGCCGGCTTCACCCGAGCTGCCGAGTTTGATTTCGGGGTGGGGCGGTAGATGGGACACTGCAAGGCTCCRCGCGAGGAAGCCTCAGGTGCCTCTCGGGAGGGAGTGTAACGCACRGCACCAGCCTCTCAGGGCCTTCTCCTCGCCACCTTGCCTTCAGGTCCCTGGAGGCAAAGGGAGAGAGGAGGTGCTCGGAGTCAYACCTGGGCATGGAGGGCTCAAGCAGGACCCTTGGGAGATCGTCTCCCCTCTCCTCTGCCCCCTTCCCCACTGACCTACTAAAGCTATGACTTGCTTTGACTCTCCCATCGCTRCAGCCTCGGGGCCTGGAGCTGCTGCAGTCTCAAGCAAATCCCAACATCTCTTTCCCTGTTGCCTGGCTGCCGCTTCCAGGAGTTGCCAACCCATTCCCCATCATTCCTGGCAGGAAAGATTCGACTGCTGGCTCTGTGCCTGACTCCAGRAGAATTCACCCATCCCTCGGGCCTCGCAGGCACACGGCACCTAACCCGGTGCGTTGGCTCCTTCCTTAGCGAAGGAAGGCTCCTTCCTTGAGCCCAAGCTGCCAACGCGGTCTAGAGATCAGCAGCAGCCTGCAGTCCAGCTGCAGTGCCTGCGCCATGCCCAGGTGGTTATTGACTCCTGGAAACACRCATTTCCACACGCGACTTCCATTTGCTAGGACATCAGCTCCACCAGCCATCGGCAAAGGCGAGTGGACCTACGTGGAAAGGGGTGGTATTAAAGGACACTGTGGGAAATAGGGACCAGGAGAGGTCAGGCTGCACATCAGCACCCCCAGCCGCTGCTCTTCCTCCATCGCAAATAAAGACGGCGCCTGGCCTCTCCCAGTCATTAATAGCAGACAATGCTGGCTTAACCCCAGGATATTTTTAGGTCCAAAGACTAAAGATAAAAGCCAGCTTTGAATTGCCACCATGCATTTCCTTTTTTTTTTTTTTTTTTTTTTTTTTAATCTGACCTTAAAATAACTGAATGACGTGTTATAAAGAATCATTAGGCTGTCGTGATTCCTGCTGGAAGCGGGGAGGGCAGGCAGAGGTGGGCCCTGTCACAGGGACCTTATAGCCATGCTGCCCCATTCCTGGTTTCCTCTTCCTACCTATTCGTCCCGCCTCGGTAGGCTGCATACCACCCCCAACCACTGCCATAGATCTAGGTGGATCTTGCAGGGTCTATAGCAACATTAGAGAGCAGGAACAAAACCGAGAASGTAAAGACAGACCTGCGTTTGAGCCGACAGTCTGGGGCTCGCGCTGCTCATTTCCAGTCCTGCCAGCAGCGTTGTGCAAGGTTGCTTCCTGAAAGCGCAGTCACTACTTTGACATTTTGCTGCAGGTCTTGGCCTGCCAGAGCCTGCCAAAGAGACAGAGATTTCCTGATGGTTACCTCCCCGCCGCATCCTTAGGGCATAGGAAGTAGAGGTAGCCAGGTCCCTTTCTGTCTGGAGATTACCTTGTCTCCTCCCACAGGGCAGGACCCATACACAGATGTAATCAAGAAGGAAAGCTCATAATAATGGCAGTAAATAACAGACTAAAAAAAAAAAGAGAGACACAGAGAGACAGCACTCCTTCACTGAAGATCAGAAAAATCATTGTGGATGGCCAGAGGTGAGGAAGTCAAGCATGATCCTGCCCTTGCTAGATGGACATGAAACATGACTGTGAGAATAAGTCATGAGTGGCCTCTCCTGCTTTATGACTGGTTGATGTGCCAGCCAGTGARGAGCAGTCTACACAACTATAGGCTTTGGGAGTATCACAAGGAAATGCCATTTAGAGTCAGCACAGAGTTACCCAGGCTTGGAACTGGCTTTGGATTTGCCTAAGTATGGTATCACCTGGGTTGGCATGTTAAGATAGTCTCCTAAAGCAAGACCTAAGTTCTTTGTGAATGGAAAAGCCTGGTTTTATGAAATAAGCTTGGATGGAAGTGAGGCAGCTTGGAGTCGGTGTGAACCCTAGCTACCTGCAGTCTTAAAAAAAAATAAGACATTCCTCCATCTTCCTGTCCCCAGGTTTGGTCCTAGCGGTCATGTGCACTTTGGAGAAAGAATCCCAGTAAAAGCGAGGCATCTCTAATTTTCCACTTGATCATTTTTCCCTTTATTAAACATTTCAGTACTCCTTCTGCCACTGCTGTCTTCCTTCCTAGAGTATTGCATAGGATAATCTAAATAATTAAGTTCACACATTCATATAAACATACATCCCACTCCTCCTACCGTTGCTCGACTCCTCTGCGTTGCTCACTCAGACCTTGCCTGCAGTTGTCTTACCTATGGCAACTGGAATCTGCAAAGCAAGAAGTGCTGCAGGGTGCATTGACTAAATCTTTGCATCACAGACAGTTTTATCAGATTGATGTATATAGGAAAGAGTCATTCCATGCRTGCATCCTTTCCCAGGCAGCAAGAGGAGCAAATTTCAGACCCAAACTGCTGATCTCTTTTCTCAACCTRTCCATCTAGGTCTCTGTGTCAGGTCAGCACCCACACCTCCCTTCCAGCACTGCTGGCTGCAATAGACTCCATTTAGGCTTGTTACCTTCCTGTTAGAGCAGAAATCTATGGAAGAAATGAACTTTTTAACATTTTACTGAACTAACAGGCAAGACCACATACTTTTTAATCTTCAGAAAAACACACTAGAGGCAGCAAGGCCAAGTCTACCACATTGAGGGGGTTCCTCCTACCCAAGAAATGACAAATATGAGTACTTGGGCACTTGGTTGGGACTTACRTGTACTGGGCAAGCTGTTAAGAACAACTTCTCCTGCTTTGTTTAAGCTTCCAAGACAAGTCCAATTCCTAGACAGTAAATTGGATTAATTCAGGAAAACCCGGCAAGAAACAGAGCAGCTCCATCCACGGAGCTAGGCTGTGGTTTGAAGCTAGACCTTCTAGCAGGACTCCTTTGAGCTCTGGGATTTGCTAGGGGGGCATGAGTGCGCTTCCATCAAAGAGCTGTGGTCCCTCTTCTCTTTCATCAGCCTTGAAATCCAGAGTAAGCTGACCAGGAAAATGCAAAGCCAGGCCAACAACTGAGACAAAGGGGTCACCGGGAGAGAGGGTGTGCTGCAAATTCACAAAGCATTGCATGTTAGGAGGGAATAAATCTGCCAGTCTCATAAACAACGCAYGAGATCAACCAGGACCAGAGGGAAAGATACAGAGGCAGCTTCACTTTAAGTGCTCATCATGTAGATGAGCCTTTCTCCCCAGTCTGTGACATGCCGAGGGGGGTTCCAGGATCACGCCATCACGATGGATCATGGCAGCCTGGGTGGCTTGCTCACACACCAGGGCTGCTGTCTCGTGACTATGGTGCCCTGATGACATTATAAAGGCACAGGCCTGGACATCCCAAAAGGACAGAGTTTCATCTGTGCTCATGCTGCATAAGCTCATTCGGTGGGTTCTACGTTGCCCCAAGCACTGATGCTCTAATCCAGTTTCTGCTTCTTCAGCCCCATTCAAAACAAAACACAGATGCCCAAAAGCTGAAGGACTGGAAGTTGCTCCAGTTCAGCATCTCTGCCAGAGCCCTGCATGCTGTTTAGAGATCAGGACACGTCCCCACGCTCAAATCTGCTACAGCAGCATGGGCCCTGGAGTTGCTCTGCACCATCTGCGCACCGCCAGTTCCAAGGCACGCAGGGTCACGTGAAAGAGGGAGAGATTTTGGGCAGCGCCCACCTCTCACCAGTGTTCATGATGAAGATCGGGGAGAACCAAAGCTCGAGAGGATCACCTGAACACAGCACATGCTGCTCTGCTGCTTGTAAAATTCCTGCGGCTTGATAGGCCTTCCTGACTGATAATATCAATACAGCATTATCTCATACTTCTCCCACTACTTTTACTTGCAAAAATTCACAGGCTCATTAGATAACAAAGGTAACGTCATACACCACCAGGCAAGTCCGTGCCGCATGGCACAAAAGGTCTATCTGCTGCTTCCCATGGAAGCCAGAAGGATCGCTTCTTCAATACAAGGATTGCAGCAGTCAACAGAGCCTACCTTTTCCAGGGGCTCCCCAGGTGACCTTGGAAAAGTTGCTTCACACGCTGCTAAAATGATGGAGACCATACTTAACTTGCATAGAAAGGAGGCAGCTTAAGCTGGGTGCTTTATTTTCAAACATACCGAGATGCTATAGAACTGCAGAGCAAAATCCCTAGCTGCCATAAAAGGAATCCAGGCTGCAGCTTCTGCTCAGAATAACTAGGTCAGGCAGCTCCAGCAAAAGCACTAAGCAGAATTCAGAGAGCACCGAGTTGCCAAAGCAACGYAGCAGACGCCTAACGCCACTTGCTGCTATCAGTCACCCTCCACCTCTGGGTATGTTCAAGGCCAACTTGCAAGAGCTGCTGAGCATAGGCACCTGCATTAAGAACCTTGGGGATTTAGTGAGGACGAAGGTGATAGGATACATTCAATCATTTAATTGAATTAGTTTTTAAACTCAGATTACGGAAGTCAGTAGCCTGCAACGCTGGGCCAGCATGTCATTGTCACATGCCCTTAGTGTGCCTTATCCCCACGAGCTGAAGGCCACGGGACAGTTTGCAGAAGATTAATCATTTATAACCACCACTCACAGGCTTGTTTATATAGTGTAGAGAAATGTGAGCTGGGACATCCTGGTCTTGTGCAGCAATTGTTACTTGTTGCCTCCTCTAAAAGGGATTCTTGGTCTTTCCTACTAGTAGCCCTGCTAGTTGTCYGATCCCACAGATCAGACAGTACCAATATGGGTTATAAGAATGGCATTGCAAGAATACTTTTATAAAAAAAAGCATCCTACATCTGCACAGGTGTATTAAAAAAACAAAATATACCTAAATTTGTATTTAAAGAATACAAATGCTGGCTAAGTTTTGCAGTAGCTGTCGCGAACAGGAGCATGTTGTCCATTAACCTAATCTTCCGGTTGATGAGGTGACACAAGACCTAAGCTACTCGTAACACTACATTATACATTCGTATTTCTGATAAAATATATGGAACACACATCTCTTGCCTAACAGCCCCAATATYCTGCAACAGCATCACGGCTTGCAGCCTGATCCTCCGTACCTTCCATGACATGCTCGAGAGCTCTGGTTAGTGCAAATTACACATGCATGCTCCTGAAGTGGACAACTTACTGCAGAGTGAACAGCTCAAAGCTGACTCACCAAAAGCTGCTTCTTCCCGGACTCGGCTGGAACATCTGCTCTTCAGATCCAAAGACCATTGAAATCAGATTTCTCCTACCAACTTCCGCAGGCACTAGGAAGACTCTTATTCCAAGCTGGATGTGACAAGAACGAAGGCAATTTTTAATGTTGTTGTAAGCATTTCTGTGCCGTCTTGGACAACGGCCAGAATGCTCATCATAAAATATAACACTCTACATATTTCTTCCAGAAGCCAGGCCTAAGGCTAATACAAATTTTAGTGAGCATTGAATCAAGGTCCAGGTTATTTTTAAAGGCAAGTTGTCCCAATTTGGGGTATTTTCAGTTACCTTTAGAGCCTTCTGATCACTGCATCTATTAACTCCTCTGTGCCTGGTTTAAAAAAAAACCAAACAAACAAAAAAAAAAGGCTTTATTCTCGTCTCCTCTTCAGTTCTGCTGTGAAAGACCCTCAGCTTCTGCTATGCCTTGGGAAGTCCCAGCTTTAAAAGAAGACTCAGGCTGACATGGGTGAGAGAAAGCCATGCCCCAATGCAACAGAGCAGCCAGGAGCCCAATCCATGCTTTTTCTTATTAACCCATGGCTCAGCATTTTTCTGGACACAATAATAGAATCAAACTCAGAATAAATCAGCGAGATATTTTGCCCCTCAAAAATAAAATGTGGAGGAGGAAAAATATACAGCAACTTACAAGGTGCTGGGCATCACAGGGAGCAGATTTGGAAAAGTAGGCCATGAGCAAGACAACATAGACACTACAGACAGGCTGCTTTAATCAGATTCTCTGGGAAAAACAGTTGAGCTCCGAGACATCAGCTTGACATTATCAGCTTGGAAAGACACTGGTCTCTGTTGWAATGTTGCTTCTCTAGCTCAAAATAGTATGTTGTGCTTTAAGAATGAAAAATGCCTTTTTAGACGATGGTGTTTCAAGCATCTCCATATGAGCAGGATACCTGTCCCTGGCCAATGGATGCTGCCTCTAGAGTCTCAGAAGGTTCTTCTGGGTAGTACTGACGCTGCCCAGGGCTGTAGGTTGGCTATAGGTTGACTGAGCAGACTACAGGCTCACCATCCCTACCTGTCCTAAAAACACCAACTCYTTACTCTTTCTTTTGATGCAGCTTGATTTTGTTTTTCCTCTAGGCATCATTGAAATGAAAGGTTGAAAGAGAGTCACAACATCTGAAATGCACATATGCAATATTACAAAAATCGGTTGGGGAAAATAAATTACGTGTGCTATATCACTATATGTTCCACAGTTGAGAATGGTCTGTAAATTTGTGCTGTTTACTTGCCTTGCAAATGTGGGAGCCACAGCTCGAGAGAGACTGGGCTCTGTGAGGGGTTCATGATAAGAACTGATGGCCGAGGGCCAGGGAAGGGAGAAAAATAGGGAACAAAAAGTGGTTTCATGCCCTTTTTCTTGCCTCCAGGTGCATGACACATGGCTCAGTTAACCCAGGTCTAGGCCCAGAAGCATTTAATCCCCYGAGAATCCACAGACAGCACAGGAGCCGTGGGGAGTGTGCTCTCTAACAGCCTTCAGTCCCTTTTGGCTTGAACCACGTTTGATCTTAGTTTAAAAAAGAAAAAGAAAAGCCTCTCTCTCTCTCTCCTCTTACTATTTCTCTGAGCAATTGCACACACCCCTTTTACTGCATTAGTGTAATTTTGTCTCCAACATTCCCCCGAGAGGAATCACTCGGCTCCTGCTATTTATTTTAGCGCTAAGTGCCTGGATCTGAGCAGTAGCTTTAATTAAACTGCCGATCCTCCTCTTCAATTAAGATCACCTTTATGCAGCTTCCTGCACTMTCCTCAGTTGGTTTCTTTGCTTCCTCCCAGGTCCTCGGCCTGCAGTCGCCTTTCTGCCTTATCCTCCGACTCTCAGCGTGCTGCTGCCAGCTCTAATCCACTCAGGATAGTTTTACTTGGGAAACTGGAGTAAAGTCTATGCACTGGGTAAACATCTCTGCCAAGCCCTCACCCTCCCTAGACAGCGAATCGCTTTGCAATGTTTTGTAGACTTTTAAGTACACAGGTTTCTTGCTGAAAGCACCTTGGATTAACGTCAGGGGASTCACTCACTGATGCTCCCCAAGTGTCAGAGGCAGAAGATACTCTGCTTGGGAGGTTGGCAGGAGTTTGCTGGGCCCTTTCTGCAAACTGCAGCAAGTGKTAGCCGCTCCTGGGCCTGGCAGAGGCGGCTGTGGGATCCGGAGTGAGTTCCGTGGCAGTGCCCGCGCCAGATCCGCTCTTGGCCCAGCAAAGCGTCTTCCTCCTTCTGCATACAGGTGTTTGCTACCTATATTTACTTCCACAAGCCCAAGAGGTTTCTGCTGCTTAGGGKCATACTGTAGCCACTGCCCAAGAGCAAAAGGGAGCGGGTTTGCAAAGAAAAAGGGTAGACTTGGGTCTATGCGCTCGTCTGCGCTTCCGGGCACAGCGACCGCCTTCCACAACGGCTCCAGCACCGACGGCTTCCAATTCATCCACCACAAGCTAATTCCCTGACGTTCTAACAATTTGCAGGCTGGAGGGTGCCCAACTATGTGGGCTTTGGGGTTTGGAGTGGAATGGGGAAGAGGGGAATGCCGATGGTAAAGATTTTTTTAGATGTTACTCTATTTTTTTTTTTTTCCTTCCAAAGTCATCCCTATGCATTCAAGGTAATTTCCCTGCTTTAAATACATCTTTTCAAACAAGGTGCCTAAAGCTGTGGCAAAGYGCTCTCTGCTGCTTTCGGGCCATTCCATAAGTAGCTTTCAATGGTGACAAACTGGTTGATCAGGTGTAATTCACATAGACGCTCAAAGGAAAAAAAAAATCCTAGCGCTGCTCCTGCCTCAGTAGCAATTCTTCCTACCAAGGGCCTGTTAAATATTTTCAGAATCAAGTTCCCAAGGCAGAAACAATCTTTATTTTACCTGTTAGAGAGTAAAAAATACCGTACCAATATTTATAGACACAAAAATTAATAAACCATGAGCTCATGTCTATTGACAGAGTTACATTTTCATTCATACATTTGTTCCTATGACACCCATCAGTTAAGTATTTAAGCACATGATTTGGGGCCGCAGTCAAGTGCATTTATTCATCACTTGTATAAGAACAAGCTAAAAGGAGTTGCTAAAAGCCTTGCCTACACCCCCCCCCTCCCCTTTTTGTGGTGTCGGACCTCAGAAGACAGATTTTAATTGGCTTATTTAAATGTCTCAGGGAGTGCTGAGACATCAAAGACTTACCTAATTTCTAGAACTTAGGAAGAAAACTTTAGAAGTCCTTCCATCAGCGTCTGGAATGCTGGACCCTGTTTCCCCTTCTCCTCCCCGCGAAGAGTCTTACCTTGGAAAATAAGATGTCTCGGAGAAGCCCTCGTGCAGCGAGTTCAGTCCCTTCCTCCTGCTGGCTGCRGGTCGCCGCTTGCCTCCCGCGCAGGAGGCATCCCCTGCTTCAGGCGRGGGGCCTCGGCAGTTGCATGTCCGAGGCTCCTTGTGAAGCTCCCGGGTGGGTGCCCACAGTGCCAGCAGCTGCTCCCGGACGGAGAGCCCGGGACGTCCCTCCTTCTGGCAGCCAAAGGAGGCAGCACTGGAGCCCTGCGAAGGTAAAGGAGCCTCGTGAGCAGAGGACAGAAGAGAGCCYGGCGAGCAGCTCCGGGAAAACCTTGCAGCTAAAGCTGATGAGGTCTCCCTGCGGAGGCAGCTTGTTACCAAGGTCTGTGATGATTTCCAGCAGCTTTTTTCTCTTCTTTTTTTTCCCCCTAAACTTTGGGCTGATGCTCTGAGCTAAGCAGAGAGGATGGGAGTGTGTGGTGGGTGACATTTGGCCCAGATGAGCGAGATTTCTGCGAGGACCCTGCCGTGCCAAGGGCTGTACCTGCATTTCCCCCCTCAGCTAAGCCTGGAAATCACGGCACGACTGGTTTATTCTTCGCTCGGGTTAGGAGGAAGGTGACAGGCAGAATACGAGCTTACATTCAATCGCTGGTGTTACAGTCTCGGCAATCAGGGTGTCATTCCCTCGCTCAGGCAAACCAAAGGGTTGCTTATCAACGGGATAAGCGTTCCCGCATCCTGCGCCGGATAGGAGACCTCTGTGCTGATCTGGCATCAGTGATCCGCATCCACATCACACAATTCCTAGAGTGTAAAACATAATAGCAAGGTGACTTTTTTTTCGTTTAAAGACACTATATCCAAGAGGCAATTCATTTTTTTCCTTGCTAATAGATTGGCATTTTACTTCCTCACCTGGATAAGCAAGCACATTTTAAGGCAACAGGAAAGCATGCTGCCAGTTCCCTCTCATTGGGGCCTGCTGAAAAAAATGCAAGCAGTTGGGCAAACGTTAGCAAGCAAACAGAAAAGACAGGAGGGGGAAGAGAAGGGCAGGGAGAAAAATAACTCAGGAGTGAGTCACTCGTGCTCCTCCTGCTTAGTCACCTGTAGTGCTTCTTTGCAGACGCACCAGAGATGGAGAAGATGCTGCTTGCCTTCCATCCTCCTCCTCTTCCTTCTCCTGCCAAGGAGTTAGGGGGAAAAAAAAAAAAAAATAAAGGATAGAGTTTTAGGAGACAACGTGCACAGATGCCAGCTTTCCAGAGCAGCAGAGCTGACAGCAAGCCCGTTTTTGCTCCTGCTTCCCACTCCCTCCTGCCCACCGCCCTGCAGGGATTTATTTCTCAATTAACTCATCCCGAATCAACCTGTTCGGTGGCTGTTTTAAGTCTCTCCGGCGGTGCCCGGCAGTTTTGACATGGGAGGGAGTTGCCATGGAGAACAGGGTGATGTCATTGACACAAAAAGCACCGAATTTACAAATATGACAGGAACAGAGCTATATATAAAAAGCCACTTTTCTTAACCCCCCCCCCCGCCTTTGGGGGTGGGCGGAGGCAGAGGCAGCAATTCCATTCTTGCGGTTCTTGTCAACAAGTCTAAGAAATGAATTTTCCCATCAGAAGAATATTCTGAGCCCTAGAAACTGCTGARCGCTGTCAGCTTGTGGACTTCATTCATTACAGCTGGATTTAGCTTTCTGGCTCATAGCTGTTTTTGAGGTCATATACCGTTTTGCATTCACATGGCATTACTGAAATTCAGCCACTTTTGAAAGGAAGGACARTAACATGTGACAACTAGATGGACAGATAGCCTCATTTTTTGTCAAAGCCTCATGCTGCTTTTAAGCACTCTGGATAATGGCCATGACTGTTGTTTTTGCCCTGGCCACGTGGGGAGCTATCGGATGTTAATGCAACCTTTATGTAATAAATTTAAGGCTTTATAAAGATTGCAAAGCTCAGAAGAGCGAGCAAGGCAAGATAGTTAATTTCAAACATGAACAACAATTATTTTAGCACGCAGTTAGGAAAAACTGGGAGGAATAGAGGGTGGTTTAAGAAGGTGAGAGAAGAGYTACAGTAGATGTCAAAAGGGTGTTACTTATATGCACAGCTCCCAAAACAAACATGCAATCATCCATCAAGCGCAAATCTGTCWTGACAGAGATGAAAAACTGGATGCTGAGCAGAATTATTTCACTGAGATACAGTTCAAGGTCCTAAATTCAGCTTTGAATTCTACCCCCCCCCCACAGAAAACAAACAAAAAACTGAGCTTTTGCTGGAAGTCACCAGCAAGTGCAACAATTATGCGCTGACTTAAACAAAGAACAGCATCAGAGGTAGCGATGATGCCCCAGCTTTAATCTCTGCGTATAGACTAATACCAAAACATCCYGAAGTGTTTCTTGTTGCGTCGCTCATTTCAGCTGTGTGTAGGACTTCAGAGATGACAGGAATCATTCATTCACACGCAGGCTGGGAAAAACGGACTCTTCTGCCCAGTATCCCAAGCAAGGCTGGGAAAACTGCTGGAAGTGGAAGGCAGGTCTTAAGTCTGGAAGGCTGATTATCTTGGCAAGAGAAGTTTAACAAACTACAAACTTGCAAGATGAACAGGGCTTTCCCAAAGCACCCACAGATCCAAGTGCTTCAAGCAGTAACTAACAAAATAGCAAAGGGATTCTGGAGAAGCAGAGTTTTCTTGCTTCTCCTTTATAAGGAAGCTGATAAGTGGAGCATCATTTCTGAATTTGCCCTCCACATCCGCAGGAAATGAGGGATAATAATACTTTTGCAATATTTAAATCCCATTTAAAAAAAAGAAAAATTGTATTCCTGTTACACATTTTATATCTTATACAAATGAGGGTCTATTGATACAGCTGCCTGCACAAGTTTTCAGCAGCATTTTCTGTTTCAGGCTAGGCCAGACTGCTTCCAGCTGACATTTGGGCTTTACATCTCGACATAAAAAACTGCTGCTTTCATTTGCACAGGATTTAAGCAAGATATGAGGAAGAACGGGAAATGTTTTGCTAAAACTTTGTAGCGAAGAGTCTTGTATGGCTCCCCTGCAACCAAAGCAGGAGGAGATAACATGGCACTACAACAAGAAGCACCCCTGCATAAACATTACTACTACAGCTTCAAAAAGGGAACTATAYAATTCCAGAGATGCTAGAGAAGCACGTGTCTAGAGATTTAAAAGAACTGGGGAAGCCAAGAGAAGGTCAGTACAGAAACTAAACAGACTACAACTTGCCTTTTGTCAGCAGTCTGTCACTTAGCTGCTGTTCTGCAAGTCACACTTTCTTATCAATTGGCAGCCATAGGATCGATAACTCAATTGGCTTTAGATAGGGCTTGGGACAAGAAGAGGTTAAGGGTCAAGTATTTATGGAGCCAACAAAAGGGACCACATTATTCCCAGAGGCTAAGGAATGACCTTAGTGCTACATTGGAGTTAGATAATCTAAAATACTTCACGAGGTAAAGAAATAACAGAAACAGAAACAAAACCTCTTTACTTCTACCTTTTCTAAAATGTGGCATTCTGCTAGATATATTGAGCAGAGGGGAAAGAAGGGTGAAACAGTTATAGGAACYAGGCTTTCCTCAGCAATCTTTAATGCCAGTTCTTCAGAGCTCAACCACAYAAAGTCACCCAGAACACAAACACCTAAGCCTCGCTAGGGAAGGTCCTAGCGCAACTTAGCCCAAAGCTATTTTGGAATATTATTTATTTGGAAAAGCAGCAGCACAGCAGAAAGATTCAGAATCGTTTCCTGATGCACACGTAGGAGTTTTTCTACTTTTAAAAATACCCATGCATTTTAAACACTGAAATTCAAAAATGGATTTAATTTATGGCAGGCTATAATTTTAAAAAAGTCTGCTATGACTATGGAGCCATTAGCAGATCAAGTTTTAATTCCAATGGAAAGACTTCCTTGAAAAATGTTCCATGCTGGGGTCTGAACTAAAGCAGAACTAAATATTGCACAGAATCCACAATTTGGAATACCAGTCGCCAACCTGAGGGACACAGGAAATGTAACATGACMATGTCCTTCACAAAAAATAATTCCAGTTTTTGGTTCAATTATTCTGCCAATTCTTAATGACAGAGGGGACAACTGGCTTACTAGAGCCTCCTGAGAAGAAATCTTGTCATCATGTTGTTGTCTCTTCCCAGCTCAGACAGCAAAACTTCTGTGATGCTGATGCATAGTCGTCTTATATCAAACTACTGCAAGCGAGTCAAGAGACAGAAAATAATGGAAGTAAATTCTCCAATTACTATAAAGATAATAGACACTGAAATAAATCAACACACTGAAGTAATTCAAAACCTTACAGACACTCCTATTCAAGTCACATTTGTGTTCTCAGTATCCAGAATGTTACTTTCTGGGAACAAGAAGAAACTCGTTCTTTGGGGAGCCATAAACACAAAAATTCCTGCGTCTGACCTGTGGGACCGGTCAAGCAGGAATGCGCTCTGGCCCTGCCCTGAACACAAGAGATAAGATTTTAGTGTCCACTCTTCATGTTAGTGTCCTGGTCTGGAATAAGAGGGGATCAGCATTGCTCTCCAGGCTAGATACACCCTCAAGGTTTGGATCATGGTTTGGCAAATTCTTAAATAATTTTTTTGGCAGCAAGAAAGCCTGATGAAAGTCATAARCAGTTCTGCTTTGCCTTGGAAGTATCTATTGTCCTATGTGAATTTAAGGCTGTAAATGTAGTCTCACCACATTACCTTCATATGCTGCTGAAGTTTTGTTAGTTTTAAGCAGTTCTTAATTTATATAGATCCATAACAAAGGCTATAAACAAGAGAAAAATAAAATGCTCAGTGACATTCCGCCTTTAATTTTGTATCCCATCATCTACTCATTGCTTTCCACTTAATATAAAATGCTGGAGAACATAATTCTTACTGTTTCTGAATAGATAGAAAGCAGAYAAACTATAGGAGGAGGAAGGAGAAAACAGGAGCTATAGGAATACCAACAAATTGTTTCAAACAAGTTCATTAAGAAAAAAAAAAATCCTTTTTTCAAGTCTTTGCTCAAATAGATCTGTTACCCAGAAGCAGTCCCAAGCTTCACAGTAGGATAGCCTAGAAAACTTTTGTTATTACTACATTTTTAAGAATTACAGTGACTTATCYCTGCAGAAGGAGGTATGGAAGAGGATACCATTAGATGCTGGATGCCAGTTAACACCCTTGGCTGAAGCAGCACCTTCTAGGGGCAAAATAACAAAGAGAATTTAGAAAATAATTCTGAAAGGATTTCTTAAAGACCACCATAGGAATGACAGTAAGGCTACAGGACACAGAGGCTTCTGAAGGAGAGTAGAGATAAGATCTAGTCGTCCTAGAAATTTTAAAATTATAAGGACCATTTTGTACAAAGACAAAACAAAATCTAAAAATCTGTTGAACTGCTGGAAACCCATCAGACCAGGATTATGATATAGAACTACTAGTGATGTGGTCTTCTCCTCGCACATCCATACCCATATGAGCTAAGTCGTGAAGAAAATCACCCACGAGTCTATATTTAAGTTCCTCTATGCTCAAAATACTCAAAGGATCTTGGTTTTGTATCCTGTAGACTGTTGAGTCTCAAAACTGATACAAGCCTTTGTATCAATTTCAAGTACACAATGCATAAATATTTGTCAAAAAAGTAAAGAGTAACTCAAAAAACTTTAGCACATATGGCAATTTTAGCCTTCAGAGACTTCTGACAGATGCCCAATCCAGTCAGTAACCCAAGCCCCAGAAAAAGTAAAAATAAAACTAAAAAAMCTTTAGTTTTTAGAAGCAAAACCATTAAGTATGCATCTTCTCTACCATGACCTCAGCTCATTTTCCTACCATTCATGAGCGTGTATTCCAAGGAGAAACCTTCAAGCTGTGTTTACAYGTCCAGAAAGTCTTGCAGTTATGAAAGCTGCTACCAAATAAGCACCTTTTCCTTCTAGCAGCCACGAACAATTCCCAATCAGGCCAAAATACATCACTGTGGACACTAATCAAGTCTTTTGATGCCAAAGTAGTGTTTAACAAGGCACAGTTGCTATCAAAATACAACTTTATTGATGAAACAGTGATTAAAAATAGTACAATAAACCAGTTACAGAGAGGAGGAAGACTGCAGGAGTCTGTAGGATGAACACATTAAGTACATTTTAAAGATTTGCACAAAAAGGGAAGGAGGGCAGATAYGACAGTCGGACACTCTTTTATGTAGTAGGTTAGGGCACCATCTGTGCCCTGATACAACATAAACTTCCATTAGCAGCTCCATGTAAAAATACTGTAGAAACAACCATCATCATTGTTCATACTTACATGTGAAAATAAATAAGGTTAACATCAGATTCCCCTATATAATACAAAGCAGGTCTGCTCTCTAGGAAGTCAGAGGAAGTTCTCCAGAAGGAAATTTTCTCCAAGTGCTGCTAAGGATTCACAGAGTCGTTCTTGGAAATGGCTGTCAATCATGTCACTTATTTCCTCTCTGAGCTCCTGCAGCAGAGGCACTGTGGACTTACCATCTGCGTTCAGAATTCTCCCAAAAAGCTTACTCCAGAAATCACCACCAACAGTCCTAAGAACAGAGGTGTTTTCAGTGAAACAATATAGCATACAGGACATGTCTGTTAATACTTCTCTTTACATTGGGCTCCAAATGCCCAGTCTAAAACAATAGTTTCATTCAGATGAGTGACTGTAAAAGAAAAGGAGCATTTGGTTAAAGTTTAGCTGTGCACACCCTTCTTTCTCTCCATAGCTTCCTAGCAGCAACCTGACAGTCAGCCTGTTTCACAGGAGCCATCAAAAACACTGGGATTACATTGCTACCTCTTTAAGGGTACCTGATCAGTRCTCACATTGAGACAAGAGATTTTTAGATGAGTAGCAAGAGGATTCTTTGAACCAATGAAGTTCGTATATTTCTTTCCTGAAAGTTGCGTAGATGTAAGTCTTAAGAGTACTGCCCTACTTACAAGCTGAGTAGTTTGCAGGTCAATATTAAAGGAAAGCCACAGAGAAACATGAGTGGTTTACAGACAGTTTGACTCCTTTTTTCTTCCCCATCCATCTGCCAGAGCTCTCCTATAGATAACATTTCAAAGACAGTTAACAGTAATAAATCTGCCATCTCAGAGAGAGACCCACATAACATCAACAAGAAGGTTAAATGACTCATTAAATTCTGRAAAAATAGTATTATTTATTTTTCAGTCTTGCACTCAAGTCCATGGTGCTTCAGACTACTGAAGTGCTTTTTCCCTTCAAGGTAGGGCTGAAAAACCAAAGCAACAAGTGATATCTCTCTCTTTTGGGTAAGTGACTGACAAAAGAACAGTCACACTCTCAGCAGGGATGTAGCTTGTACTATTACACTAATAAMCTCCTATGTTTTCTAAGTTAGCAGTCATAAAGAGCATAGCAGCAAACATGTGAGACTTGAGGCTTAGCTCAAAGAAACTCGACCTAAATTGCTTTCTAACTGACCCCTTCCCTTCCAACCACTCCATAAAGGTCACTCCTGTCCTTCCAAACTCAAAACTTGCTGTATCTGCTATTCAGCCCTAAGTGTCTGAGCAGTTTGAGCAGAAGGAGCTATTTTTCCTCTCATACCATGTCCTAATAAAAATGAACACCGAGTAGTACTATATTTCAGGGCAGGCCAGATTTACCTAGGACAAAAATAAAAAGTGTTAGGATATCTGTCAGTAYAGAACAGAAGCCAGTCTGCACGAGGGATTTAGCCATTAATTGCTTTTCACTATTTCTAAAATAAGGCATTAAGATATATATATTTGCTGCCAACCTATAGATCAGAACCCTCTCTCCAGAAAACAGTCAATCCTGGTGATTTTTTTTTCCCCTCTGTGGCCACTACAGTAAACTCATTGCCTGAAGAACAGAGCGCTTCGGGTGCAGCATAAAATGCACAGTGAGCACCCAAAGCCTGCTACAGCCTTGCAACTAGAAGTMTTGATCTATAACAATAGGTAACAAAAATATATGCAAAACAAATCACTTTCCTTTGTGTGCTGCTCAGGAAGTTAACCTTTTTTGCAAAGGCTGAATAAAACAGAACTAGGGAGGTATAAACAACACAGGTTGCTTAGGAACTGGACAAGTCCCATACTGGTAGCATATTCTTTAAGYGATGGTTAGTGAGGCACATCCATACACTGAATGTGGCCAATACACCAGGATCCTGAAGGTGGATAGCTCTCAGGTGAAATTTGTATCATAAGCAGAATGCTCTGGAACAGTGTTATGAAATGCTAAGGCAAAAAGACTCTGTAAGATGGGACTGCTGAGATGAGCAGGTATTTGCTTTAGAACAAACACAGGGTAGATGAACACAGAGCAATCTTGTAGACAAAACATATGGCTAAAAGAGAGCAGCAGAAATTAATATTTGGAGACCAATACCACATCCAAAAAAAAAAAAAAAAGAGAATGGTTGCCCATGCAGCTTAAATTATACATGCACAGAAAGGAATACAAAGTTATACTGTTTCTGCAACAGTTACAGACAGAAGTCTGGCATCAGCATCTTACTAGCCTCCAATGCAGCCTAGAAGAAAGAGCAGAAAATCCAAATAATCTCCATATCTAAAGCAACATGTTTGTGTAATTTCTTTCTCACCACCCACGCACATACAAAACTTTCCCAAGCCTGGTCTATGAAGTCAGAAAGAGAGAATAACGCAGGTCTGGAAAAGGGTGAAAAAGCCCACAAGTTAACTGCTCTGTAACTATTATTCAGCATAAAACTSTCTCAAATATAGCACTACAGTACATGTTTGAGTATATTATAGTYCTTAATGTTTGCATAGTAATGTTTGTATAGTACCTGATGTGTGTTACAGTACTTAGTGTTTGAGAACAGAACACTCACAARCACTAAGTACTTCAACTTCTGAAGCTGCTGGACTTGTTCATTGTAACCCTCCATAGAACAGCATTGCTACTGCCAAGAGCGTAAATTYTGTGTTTAAGCTTTGAAGATGTAAAGAAAGCAAAGAAAATTTGAACAAGTCTGTTCCTTCCCAGTAGTTCCTTCTGAAAAAGGACTTACTTGGACATATTTTGGCTGATTTTCCAGGTGAAATTTTCCTGGTAGACCTGGACATGATTCCCAAACAGCATCAAATGGACTATATCTGCAATGCCAACCAAGTCAACCTGCAACCACAATAAACATCAAAGAGTTGAACTCATCTGCATTTCTGCAGTCCACAAAAAAATTTATACAGTGGCACTTTTACATTTAAGGTCAAATCAGTGTTCACATCAGAATMATCAGAACACTGCAAAGGAAATAAAAGGGCAAAAAGGGAAGATTTTGGTCTTGTTATAAGTTCCTAAATAAGTATAGCACTGACAGAAACTTAGCAAATGCAAACCAGTGCTGCTAGTCAAATGCAAAGTATGTATTTAGATGAAGACTAAAATACCCACCTAAATATAGACTCACCTGATAAGGAGAGGAACTTTTTGCCAGGAGCTCCTGCCCGTAAGGGGTCTGAGCTATTGGAAAGCTGTTCAGCAAATTTATCTGAGACTGCAGCCTCAAATCAAGGCTATGAGAGAAATCCACTATCTTCAGAGCACTAGTCATCTCCTCATTAGCAAACGGATCACAGATCCTGCGTAAAGAAAACAAATGTGAAACAAAAAGTGAAGATGTGTCTAATCTAAGCTATGTCAATGCTCCCCTCTTATGGTTAGCTTAAGAACTACTATTGAAAGGACTCCACCTTGAAGTAAAAGGAGCCAGAGGGGCAGACCAAAGCTTCAAGGTAATACAGGTATCTCCAAATGTGGTTGTGAAAAGCACCAGAAGGCTATAGATGATGTTCTTCTGATATCTGTTAGTCACTAGAAATACAGCTAGGGGAACCATAACAAGAAATKAAGGTTGTCAAGTTTGACAGCTAAAGTGGATTTGCATTTACCACAGGAAAATCAAAATAAATCTAASAGTAGACCAGATTCCTATCTGTTAAATGACCAAGTTAAAAGTTTAATGTCAATAGCTATTTTTAACAGGTTAGTGAAGATGAACAACCACCTCACTTACTCCTAATGGAAGTATATCTGACTCTAGATGATTAGACATTCCAAAATTAATGTCATCCCACACTTAGTTCACAGATTAATATTCTGGGGCATATATCACTCTTAACATGGTTTGGGGAAGAGTTTAGAAACACRAAACTGATTTTTTCATCAATTCACATAAAGGACTGCAGTGAGGAAGGTAAGCAATTTGTTTAGTGACCAGAATACACAGGCACTCCCATGGGCYCTTCTAGCTTTCTATTTTTCATATTTATGGTCAAGGGCAAATTATATCCAGCACCTAGTTAGCTGTTCTCTGTTTAATAAAACACACACTTTACATCACATGATGCATATGCTTTTCTATAAAAATATAGAGAAGAAAGTAGGGCTCCCAAGCAAAATGTTTTCACTACTTCCAGAATGCATAGCCTAGAAAATGCTTCTTGCCCAAAAATCTGAACTACAACATCAGGAGCCTAAGCAAAGGTGAGAAATTGCAACAGGAGCTGTAGCTGAAATTGTCCTCTCATATTAATACAAACAGACTAACCTGTCTCCCAGGAAGAACACYTCTGGACTCAGGTCTCCATGGACAATCTCTGCTTTGTGGAGCTTCTCTACAACACCCAGAAGATTATAAGCCACCAGTAGAATAACTTCCTCTGTGATGGCCTTACAGTCACGAAGAATGTCCTGAAGATATGGAATAAAAACACTTTTGTGTGCCATTCTACCTCAAAAAAACCCCATGGAATACTTACTGCTCAGCAACATACTAAATCCTAAATGCTGTGACCTTATGCTGTGTCATAGCAGACTAGAAGTCTAGAAGATGCCAAAATAAGCAATTAAGTTTTATTTCACAGCGGGGTTTGCATCTAAAAATAAAGTTCTTGGGCCCACATCACTTGTGACTTTTGTGATTAAAGACTAAAAAAAAGTTTCAATTAGCCTCAGAAATGAGAAACCTGTCCTGTCTAAAGCTATAATAAACAATTCTAAATTGCATTCAGGCAAAACAAAGCCCTAGACTATAGGATTAAACATGTGAAAGTCTTCAGGAATGACTGGCAAACTCACTGTTGGTACCTATGAAGGTGTTCRTGTCTTGAACAGTTATACTTTGGTGATCTGTACTAACCCCAAGCGTAAGGCGATTGATATCCCTGTGTAGAACAGCACAGCCATCTTGGTAGAGAAAACAGCTGCAATTCTCACTGAAGCTTTGGTCAAAATCAGTATTCAAACGCTCCTGCAGTTGAAGTATGATATAAAAATCCCAAGGTACAGGCTGAGAATACACCTACAGGAAGGTGCAGAAGAACATTTATTTTTGGAATAAAGCAGAAATTGCTCACCTTCWTTTCCCCTCCCCCCACTTTAATGTGGAACACATTTTCTATAATAAGATTTTTTTGTGTTTATATTGATACTTAGAAAGAAGTTTTGAAATAGCTCCCTTCGTGCCTGGAATTAAGAGATTAAAACCAGATTTACTATATGGTAGACTAAAATGCCTGATGAAAATTTAACATTTTACATTTCATATATAATTAACACATTACCTTTATTACAAATCCCTTTGCATTCAACTGGAGAAAGTTAGCTGGAAGAGCAAAACACATCTTGTATTCTTCACTGGTCCAAAATTCCCGTTTGACACAGTAAGTCTCATTACCTGTAATGAACGGTTACAATTACAAARTATCACATCAAATATATATGATCAGACTATTCAAGTTATTCCTCACCTGCCCACCAGAACACTTAAGACAACAAGCATGAGATGTTGCAACAAACTAAGAGCATGAAGAGATGYGCTCTAGAAAGTTTGTGGCTCTCACCTAGCTCAAATTCTTTCTCCATCACCATTGCAGGCAGAGACCTGTTCTCCACGTGAAAGTCTGGAGAAGCTGAGAGTGATTCTAGCATAGGATCTAGGAGCTTTTTCCGCTGTTCATTACTCCACAAAAACTCAGTTATGGCATCACCTAGGGAGACAAGCAACAACAAGTTGAGCTCAATCCAGGTGTTGAGGCCCTTTGTGACAGGATCTTATTTGATGAGCACAGTTACATGGATATTGCAAGCATCTACCTAGACTTTATTTGCATGCTGAAAAGTAATGCAGGAAGTCAGTAAAGCCACYGAGGCACTTCAAGACACAGAGAAAAGTAATGGGATCAGTTTTAGCAAACAGAAGCCTTAGAAACATATTCTAGCACAGCCGAACTCTTCTATTTCTGAATTTCAGCTTGTTGCTCCTACCCACGCCTTGAAATGCCTTAACTTCTCCTTCACCTAGGTATGAACATCTTTTTAGATGTTGGAATTACATCCTCACTATAAACTGTGGCTAAACATGTATGACAGAACTAAACAAACATCACACAAGCAACAAAGCAACAGAAAATATACAGAAAGAGTACAGAATGTAGCACAGATGGAAAAGACCRTAATTTAGTTGTACATACAAGTTATCTGTGGTGAGGGAAATTCAGTACTAACCAGTGATGTTTTCACTGATACCTCCAGAATCAGGAGCAATTTCAGCAGGCAGGCTCTGAGCAAGCTCCAGTTTCTCAGGGATATGCAGATATTTAATAGTGGATATTTGTGTAACAGAGGAAAGAGAAGATCCTGGGGAGACAGAAGACCCTGAGGAGCGAGTATCTTCCTGACTTGCTTCCATGATTGGGCTGTAAATCAGATTCAGTTATTCAGATTACCAGAAAATTCAGTGGGTAGAAAATGCTAGCAGGTGGCTATAAAAATATTCCATGCATCCACAGACTTCTTTAACAATGACATYCTTTTCATCTCTTGTGAGGACAATGGGCGGCTATGTTGGTATATCAACTTAGCTSTGATAACTGTTTCCACTCATTCTTTGTATATTGATTATTTTAAATCTTATCTTACATTAACTATACCTGCTATAGAAGAGATACTGAATATTTATTACTCTCCTAGTTACCAGAATTCAGTCCTGCCTTACTTTTAAARAACTGCAAATGCTTCTAAAGGGGCAGAAGGCCAAAATCATTCTTGCTCTTCTTTCCTAATTATAATCAGCATGGCTTCACAGGTGTTTACTTTTCCAAATAACAAACAACTTCAGCTTGGTGTACATATTTACAAATTAACAACCAGCAATCAAAACTCATTTCTAAATTAAAAAAAACCCACAATCCATGCCTTCTTGACAATAGTAAGAAATAGAGACTTGTTTGTCAGCATTTTCCYCTCCCTACAAGAGATCTAAATCATAATCATCAGATCCATTTTATTCAAGTTACAGAAACAAGTACAAAAGAAACTTATGATTCTCCTTTCAGTCCCTGGGGCTAGAAAGTGTTTATCAATTTCTACCAAAAAAGTGATCTGTGCAGAAAGAAAACAGAGCTAAATTCTGCAATAGCAACACTGAAAAGTCAAAAGAACCATTATTACTTTTTTAGTTGCTCAAGGCACACTAGACTCCAAGTTAGAAAAAAGTAGTGTTAGGCACACTTTGATCTCTTGGCAAAATTGCTTCTTCAGAAACATAATAGCAAAACTGCAACCAAAGACACACTGGAGAAGGGTAGAAGATGTCTTGCTATAATTACCTCAGTTTCTTGGCACAGAGAGCTTCATTGTATGTTCCCTCACAAACAGGGATCTGTTGATTCAGAGGAGTGCTCTTGGATTCTGGACAAACTTCCTTGAGRGTACTCTCTGAATAAGCAGGAGCTGGGATTCTCTGAGCTAACACGCCATGGAAAGGGGTGGACGCCAGGTGGGCAGCCCTAACAAAGTCACAGGTGTCTTCTGGGTTAGCACAAAAGGTTTTGTTCTTGTAAGAACCTGTTACAATTGCATCTTCAGTCAGAGGTTCAATTCCATTCAGCTCATCCTACAACAAAGAGGAAAACAAATCTATGCATTTTATGTCAAAACATTTCTATTAAAGAGCTGTCTTCTCCCTCCCCTACTTTCCCGATATCAAATTGATAAATTCTGTCAAGATGTGCTTCATATTCATAAATTCCTGCCAGGCAAAAGCASTGGCAAATAATAATAATGTAAGCAGTTACTAGATGTGTTAAAAGTAAAATATTAACTATCAACCACACAAGTTCAATCACTGAATTTTCAATCTGGCATAATTGCCTCCCATTTAYAGAGGCAGCTTTGCACTATCTTTATCCCTCTTATCTTGCAGGGAACTCTCCTTTAGACATACTAAACTCACAGTATTTCACCTAGTCATTASAAAAAGGGTTTCTCCCTCTCTTCTTCCACACTACAATCTTTCAAACTGAGCCCAACAATCTTGTCTTCAGCTACTACTACTATTGCATCTCTGAAGTGGGTAAACAAACTGTAGCAGTAATATATTTGCCTAAGTAGAAAGGGTGGCACAGTTGCATTCTAGACCTACAATGAAAGGATACTTGCTATCTGCCAGAGAAACATATAGTCACGTTTCTGTTCAATTACAGAACATAATTTAAGAGTTGACTAACGTGGGGCATTGAAAAAAACTACAGCTTGAAAAGTGATACTATGCAGATGCCCCAAGAAAGTCTGCAACCAAAAGGAGTATAATGCTCATCAGGAATTACTTAACTCTGGGAGTCATTTCATAAGGCAATCATACTGTAAAATCCTTCCCACCTCAGAATAAAATCCTCACAGTTTAAAGCTTTACTGCTATCATGCAGTAACAAAGTCCTTTGATGAGACAAGTTACAGCTCTAGTGATTGCATTACAGACATCCACAAAATTGCCAGTATGTTTTGGGATGGCTTCGGATACAGGGTGCCCAGGGTTAGGGGATTMAAGTAGGTGGTACTTCAGATGAGAAACAGAAAGTTGAAATGCTTGTTCAGACGTGTGGTAAGAAAAGGATGCAGAAGACAAARAAATGTTTGTGTGAGGAAGACTAAAATGGTTGCAGCGTGATGAAACCTGACCACTAGTCTCTTGCTTAAAATTTAAAGGCTTTCTGCCACCATCTCTGCATGAACAGCTTTGAAGTCTCAAAAAAACCCATGAAGTTTCCAGCATAATCTTACTGTCACCCAGTTCAAGCACTGATGTGGATTCTTGATTGTGTCATATTAACAAACTGACGGTCCAGGCAATACTACTTAGTTCAATAATAGAACAGTTGGCTTCTCCTCATCAGGAGATCTGTTATAAAGGGTTTCCTTACACAAGCTTCCGGCGGTACATTTTCCTTTGCCGAGAGAGAATCTGAAGGTTTACGAATAGCAAGAGGACGCCGGGCACTTTTCTGTGCATGACCTGTAGAACTAAGATAAAGTTATATCACGTTAAATATTTACYAGTATAGCTTCTGGTCAGAGATTTCTCTCAACGATTTAAGTTTATTGGCCACTTCAGTCTGATCCACTTCCTAAACCAGAAAATTGCAGTGTATACGGGTCTCCAGAATCAAACCAACATATATAGCACTCAAGTGGTTTGTGAAAAGACTTATAAAAACCAGTGAAATATTTTCTGGCCATGTACTCTCCCAAGCAGCGTAACAAGATGAAAGACAAAAAAAAAAGCACCCAACCCACACAAGAAGCAATTCATCTGCAAGATAAAGTGTTTTAGTTRTTTGCCTCCCTCACAAATCTAAGTCTTCAATAATTCAACCTTGTATTCTGGTTTGCTGAAGCAGATGTTTCATCAAAAATGGAGAAAAATGTAGCGGGTTCCACTGGAGGAAGGACAGCGACATCTATAAAAGAAAATCAAAAGACTATTAAATCAAGAGTTTTTCCACAACAGCCTAAGACCTCTTTTAAGARGTAATAAGCTACATTAAAGGTGCCACTCCCAGCAGGAAGTTACAGAACTCTTTGAATATCATATGGGCAAGGAGGGATTGCCCATATATAAATTATATAATAAACAAAAGAAAAAAGCTTTGTTTTGTTATGGCAAGAACCACATAAAATCTGTACCTTTCTTCATAAGGTTGACTGCAGCTCTTTGGCCTTCCTGTTCATCCTCAGAGTCCAAAAATACACTCCATCCCTGCATATCAGGGCAAACAGCAGGAGACTGGATGACCTCTGCCAAAAACCACAGCACTCAAGTCAGATCAAAAGTAAGCTTCTTCAGCACACACTCTTTCCAACAACAGAATTTACAATGCAGCAAATCAATGTACAGGTTCCAGTTGTTGACTGCTACCAAATCCACAAAGGATGACTAAAGAGGATATCAATCTTAGCTGTAGTTTGAGTTTTATTATTATTTTTTAATAGATTTTAATAAAACTATATACATTAAAATGAAAAAAAACCTCTTCAACTATTAAAAAATAGCTCTTCTCATTGAAAGCTCCTCCAGAAAACAGGTCTCTTCACCAGGTGCCCCAAATGTCCAGGCATTACACATTAGCACATTCTTATTTTCATTTTTCTAATCCACCCAGGCTTTGGTTTTTAGTTTTCTGTAGGTTTTTGCGGTTCATTTGAAAGAACATTTTCTTTCAGTATCAACCTTCTCCTAAGTGACAAAAATTTAAATAATACTTACTCTTGGAACAAGCTGGTTTCTGCAGTTCAGTGTCTTCTGAASGCTGTGGTTCACTGTGAACAAGACACAAACTTGTTTCTTTCAGTTTACACAGCCTCACAAAGCACAAGTAGACTTAGTTTAAAAAAAAAAAAAAAAAATCAAGCCAAGTTATCCTACACTAGCTGCAAGACATTACTTCTTTGAAGATTTAGAATTCTGGCTATAGGTTGAGACCTAAGGATACCCCTTCTCTATACAGAAGGCTTTCTGCTAACAATGAGTGTTACTAACTCAGTTACCCCTCACAAATTCTTCTTACCTGCAAAGAAGAAAAAAAATCTATGCTACCTTTGCAAGTGAGGCTGCTTCTCTTCAAGTTCTGTTGCACTGGAGAAAGCAACACCTTGCAGTCCCAAAGCTGGTGAGGACTCCCTTGTGTCTGCTGGCTGCAGAAACAAGAGCGTATTTTGGTTCCACGGGGATGAAATCACAAGCCATGTAAAAGGGTTCTAAGCACCATGATAATCCCATGCAGGTCATAAAAGCCTTGATGTACTAATAAATGGTCACAGGTACTTCTGTTTGCACTTAATTTACTTGCATGAGAGAGTTCTTTGGTTATTAAACAAAGAAAACCCCTACCACATACAGATTTTACTCTTTACTACTATATAGAGAATTCATYTGGTATTTTTTGTTAACCAAGAAGCTACACCGTACTATAAATATTAAAGATGCTTGTCAGAAGTTACACAAACTAGCAYCCTGTATTTCCTTATTTAAAATACACCTATTACTAATCATGTTTTGGAAGGAGAAGACAGGGAATATATTTTATTAGTCCAACTGATGTAGTTGGGAACGAGAAAAGCTTTAAAATAATTAATTTTTACCTGTAATTTGCAACCTACACGAACACTGGGGTTGAAAATTGCCATCATCACTCAAGAAAATGCTCTATTGCTGTTAATTATTGTCTAACTAGTTGGAAAAAAGCTAAAATACACATGTTCAGTATTTAAGTAAAACAAGAACAATCTCTGCTCAAGACTGTGCTGTGCATGAGAAAAAAAAAATCTAATGCAACCTGATCAAYRTCTGTAAATACYTCAAGGGAGGGAGTGAGGARGATGGAGCCAGCCTCTTCTCTGTGGTGGCCAGCAATAGGAAAAGARGAAACAGCCATAAACTGAAGCACCAAAAGTTCCACAAGAACTTAAGGAAAAAATTCCTGAYAGTGAGGGTGACAGAACCCTGGAACAGGTTGCCAAGAGAGGTTGTGGAGTCTCCTTCTCTGGAGATCTTCAAAATTCGTTTGGATGCAATCCTGTGCCACACGCTCTAGGAGACCCTGCGTGTACAGCGGGGTTGGACTAGATGATCTCTAGAGGCCCCTTCCAACCTTAACGATTYTATGTAAAGTGCACTAYTGACTATAAATTTTGGAAGTAAGTATCAGATACTGTTTTGTCATTCTCTGTTTCCCTAGTTTCACTTTCTTCTATCTAGAGAAGTCAGCAATGAAAAAGATGACAGAAGGAAACTACTGGTGATTAGAATTAAGAAAGTTATTTACCCTRAATTATTAAAGGTCTGCTGAGTGCTTAAGAAGTTGGTATCCTAACATAATTTGTCTTGCTCTATTCCTAAACAATTTCACATTGTTAAGATATACTACGAGTTTAAAGCTTTTGATTTTGGATTCCTGCAGTGAAAGTAGGTGCTGGGGAATATTTGTTTGAACTTTCATTTACTGGGTAACACTCTCAATGTAGGTGTACAATTGACTGAAGCATCCTTTCCAGGAGAGGATGAAGTATTAGCCAAGAGATTTATTACATATTCTTCCACTATAACTTAAAAATTTGCAGGAGAGCATGTAAAAGAGGTCAGTACCTGTCTGTGTGGTTCTTCCTGCCTATTATTTTCCTTCAGGTCCTTCTCCAGTGCCTCAATTTTTCTTCGCATCTCTTCTTTCCTCTGTGCTATAGCTTGTATCTCCTCTNAAAAAAAAAAAAAAAAAAAAAAAAAAAAAAAGAGCAGCTGGTAAGACACCACACATTTCACACGCAAGACGGAACTAAAAGCTAAACAGACCGTAAAGGAGGCCAACATTTCTGGTGTTCTTGCTCCACTCCCTGAGATATAATATTAAACTGGAAATGGTTTTGTTTTCTCTATACTTCAGAGTGGGTAAAAATCACTATTCCAGTGAAACAGCAGCTGCAGTAAGAAACTGCTATATCAATAAAAACAGGAGAGTTAACAGGAGAGTTTTATGACTTTATTTCAGGAAGTCCTAAGTCATCCCACTTTGAGGCATACCTTCTATTTTCTTTTGTGCTCGCTTTCTGTAGATTTCAGCTCGAATCTCTTCCAAAGAGAATTCTTCYACTCCAGCATAAACTTTATCTTTGCAATACATCACCAGCTCTTGCTTTTTCTGGGTGTCCTGCTGATGGCTTTGCACTCGCTGCAGAGGATCTTCTTTTTCAGGTTTGCGAGCGCTTAARACACTGTTTATGCTGGGTTCAATTTTGCAAGGAGTCCTGAAGAAACAAAATGTTTATATTTGAGACGTAGGAATTTCATTGTCAAAGAACAGCAAGTACTAGTGAGGGAAGAGGCAGTTTCGCAATCTAACTGCAGAACAGCCTAAATAGAAATTGATTAATGGCTAGGCAAACAGAATAAAAAAAGGAATTATGAGTCAGTGGATTTTTTTCTGAGCTATAACTCTGTAAACTAGGAAAAAAAAATGATAATGCTCATCCAAAAAAGAATAAAATTCTTATAACACTCTAAACTTCTACACCCATTTAACTGCAGATCTYAAGAACACAGTGAGAAGTGTGTTTAACTGGTTTGGGCAATTAGTTCARAACACTTAAAAAGGCTGTTAAGCTACACCTTTAAAAAGGACTCACAACCCTAAGACCAGCTCAGACACTATGAGRTACAAAATGTACTCACAGGTGTGTTTTTAAGTGACTCACCACTCCCCCCACACATACACTTTGGCARAGCAGGAGGGAAGGGATTAGTTAACCAGTTCACTAGGGGATCCTGCTACTCAAACCTGCTAACGTGCTTTTCAAGGACTTTACTGCTGCATTATGAGGCACGGGATTTAAAAGCAGAAAAAGATCTGCTTTTAAATTCTTTCCACTACATAGCTGTAAATAGCCTAAAATAGCTTAAGCAGAGATCTGTATGTAGGTTTATACCGATTTAGCAAATTTGTGTTTAAAACATAATGCTCAGTTTCCACTCATTCCTTTTTGCTGCCTTCTGTGAATAGCAGAATTTTCATCTAGGAGAGGCCAGCATGTCAAGAGATCTAATTCTATGGCATTACCGACTTCCAGGAGCAAGAAATAGTTTTAGAACACATAAAACACCAAGGTTGTCTGAACTAAAACTAAGGTATGCCTTCAGTCAGAGCTACTCTGCAGTCCAACAACTACCTCTCAGCATTCTCATTTTGATTATACATTCAAGAAAAAAAAAAAAAAAATTGATATTGGCGGTTGCTTCCTTGATGTTTCACACGAAAACTGTAATATCAAACATGCTTTTTCAGTCCCCTATTAGGGAGGATCCATGTTTRCTACAGCCATCACTAGCCACTGGCAAAAGAAAGGTAAAGAGCTTTTCCAAATGATGAATTTTTTCCTACTGTAACAAAATGGAGCAAGCCCTTCTCCTGGGATTTATTAGCATTTCAGTGAGCAGAGTACAAAGAGCAGCACCGGTGTTAGGAAAACAACCCGCTCCTCCCTAATTGAAGCAACATTGTTGTCATGGAAACTTCGATAGCTTGTTCCAGAATAAAACTCCATATAGAGTCGGCACAGAGTTCCCAAGATAGAGCAAAACAGCAAGGAGCCTTTATCAATTTGGATTGCTTTTAGAGTAAGCAGTACATTAAGAAGTAACTGTGGTTTGGGGTAAATACACCAAGTCAAACCAGTAACTATTTACTATGTGCAGACATGGTACGGGTTGCCAAATATTGGACAGCCAAATACTTTCCACGTCCCYAAGAATCCTCTCTGAAGTCTCTGCACAGCTAAAACCTGATAATTCTCAAGACGACTACGCTCAAATCTTTGTATAGCTAGAGGTTTGACTGTTCAGTGAAAGGACTCAGAAGCTTAAAAAGTAGCTTTGAAAATKTCAAATGCCTATTCCTGTTTCAAACTGAGGGGAAGACTCACATCACTTGTTGCTGAGCTGACTCTTCCACATACGGGGTGAAGTTAGGCAACGTACAGTGCACTTCCATACCAGAATTAGCATTACTGCGAGGACGCTGTGGAGTGGGGAAAAAAAGCCAGTGTTAGCAGCTTAAAGATTCACTTTTAAGCTCTATATGCCTTTTTTCTCTGAATCTCCATTTTCACAGTCCTTGGCTAGATAGCTTTTCTTATTTAAAAACATATAACCTCCACATCCTCCACAAGACCTAGTTTCTTTGTTACACTGAGCGAGCACTGGCAAAGCAGAGCATTCCAGTTTATTTGCTCTCCACAGAGAAAACAATTCTAATTTTTTAATCCAAGATTCATTGTCCCAAACCTTTAATATTATTCTCCTCTGTTTCTTACAAAGAGCCTCCAGATTTCTCCATTTTCTTCTCAGCAGCACCACACCACAAAAATTCCTTAAGATTAACTGGCTTTGGAGTCACTTATTGAAGAGAAGACAGTGGAATTTAATCTGTCAACATTTTATTCTCATACGCTTTTTTGAAATTCCACAAAATTCTCAGGCRGGAAAACTTACGTGGGGGGAATATTTTACAGATTGTTTTATCTTTGCCATTATTGTTCACATAATTGTACATTTATCCATCTTCATGCTATCAGCAGCAGATAAGCCTCTTTCCTTTGTGTAGCTTTGCTTCAGAAAGCATTTCTAAAAAGTTATTCTGTATGATAAGACATTCTGTGTAGTGAGCACCACTTGACACTCTTAAACTCCCTTTCTTCCCTTTCACTCAACTCTTCTGTTAGTTGCARATAGGACTAAGGCAGGACAGACAAAAAAACAATACAGAAGTATTTGGGGACTAAAATGGACGCACAAGCAGTCTGAACCAATGTGTGAACAGTAATCAAAAAAAGGTTTCACATTTATGATTTTTTCCCTCCTCATTCTCCTTAACTAAATTAAGCCTGTAACTTAGTGTAAGYTGTTGTGTTCATTTAATCAAGTTGCTTATTGTTTGGTAGCTGGAGCTTCCATGAATTTTAGCCCTTTGTCCATATCTTCTCTTGGTGCTTATTTCCAAACATCAGGCTTCTACAGTGATAAGTGTTAAATATTTTTAATCTTCCRATTTCTGCACATTTTTCCTGCCATTCCTAAAAAGGGCAGGAGAACACRGAGGATTATCTAAGGACCTATAAACCAAACTTGATTTCACTTGGCTTCAGTTTCTTTCAAATAACATCTTGGATGATTTCTCTACAAGAATTATATAAACATCTTAAGCACAGGTTTTTCATGCCTCCAGCATCAGGCTGAACAGTTAGAACCTAYTTCCTGACACTGCTGTTTTCATCTCCCTGCACACTGCCCTGTATTGCTAGGACAGGTATTCCACTGACAAAGGCATTTTCAGTTCCTCTGATCTCCACTTTTCTGGACTATGATTTTTGTCCCCATCAGCTCCTCAAAAGAGACTTGCAGGATGCTTCCCATGCACTATTTTCCAAAGAAAGTAAGYAATGAACCCTCGCCTCAGTTTGTACTTTACAACAACAATTTAACTCTTGCTCTAATCGCTCATGAAGTTACTGATGTTGAGCTCCTCTCTCTTTCTAGGATGGGTAGCTGTGTTTTAACTCTGCTAGTGCTTTCCTTTTCTACAAACAACTTGGCAAGACACTCTACAGATATTCCTGGTTAGCAAAAATTAAAGTTTCTTGATTTACAGAACTGCAGATTTTTTTTTTTTTTTTTTTTTTTATTATAAAACCTATGCTAGCAAGGTCACTTTGTTCAAGTCAGGTAACACACAAGTAGACTTCAGGAAGCAATCAGGAAGTTCTGCAGCTCTCAGTAAACACAAACTGTTTACTGTGTTTACTGAGAGAGAAGCATGATCTTTTTCCTGGGGAATTAAGAGAARTCATGACAGTCACTTTCCTCCTTTTTTCCAGCCCATATGAGATTTCTTACCCTGCCAGAGTTCCAAGGTCCTGCACTTAATTCATTCTCCTTGGCCTTTGGAGCTGGAGGTGCTGTCCATGACTGAGGGGTAAGTACAGGAACACCAGGTCCAGAAGCTGAATTTTCATCAAACACRGCAAAACGTAGATTATTTGAAAGCTGCTGAGATGTTGGATTCTGTAAGCTTCTGTTTTGGTTTGTGGCTATAAGCAAAGAGAATTATGAAAATTAACCTTTAAACCTACCATACACAGACTGAAGTTTCACAGAAGTGTTGTTCTTCCAAGACCATGTGRTTTCACCAAATGGATTTACCTTTAAGTGAATCTCCCACACGACTAATTGGTGCTACCACATTTTTCTTCCCCCTGCCTTTTAGATCTGCCAGGGAGCTTCTCTGAGGTTCCGCGGTTCTCAGMAGATCCACCTCTTTTTCGTCAGCAGCTTCCTCAAGACCCATCAATGTCTGCCGAGAAACACGGGCCTGAAACTGCCTTCAAAAGATATTGGAAACGTCAAATTGGAAACATTATCCTACCAGGTAGCCCTTGAAGCACTTCAAAACACTCCAGGAGCCTCTCTTTAGGAAGAAGCTCACCTRTGATGGGACTGGAGCTTGTCCAAAGGCTCAGCCTTACGCTGAAGGCCTTCCTGGAATATTAAGTCTGCTTTCTTAAAGCTTCCTCTAGCCTCGAGTTCTTCTGCCCACGTGATATAGAGTTGTGCCAGTGTTGTGCCAATTTCCTGGCTGTGTAGATAACTGTACAGATCCAAGGGCTCATTACAACAATTCCCCTAAAATAACCAAAATATTTTTAACAATTGCATCCAACTAGGAAGGGATTCCAAGTCAACACCTGCTTTCTATTGATTTAAACATAAGCCTTACAGGAGGCAAGATCAAATCCACATTCCTAAGATGAAAGAAGAAAAAGAACAATAGAGGATGAATGATAATGAGAAAACATATTTGCCAGTATTATCATCACTCCCTAATTCCTGCCTACACATTTGGATTCTTAGATTCTTAGATTTCTTAGAACCTTCATTCAAGAAAATTCAATTATAGCATTCGGTATTTGCAAGAAGAGTTACTTTATCCTTATCTAAGTGCAAAATATTTCTAATCAATGTGGAAACTAGTAAATTGACTCAGCGAGCTAAACCTAGAGAAAAGTGACCCTTTTAAAAACTGAACACTGAAATAAAAACATAGTAAAACAGACATGAAAGACCAGAACACTCTTTATTTTTGTCATTTGCAATAAATTTTGCAATAGAAACTTAAGTTTATTGCTATCCAAACTGAGTGAACCTGAAAACCCCCCGAAGATTCTCTTAAAGGACAGAAATTGAATAGAAGAGTAGATAATATGTATGCAGAGAGATGCATCTGATATTGTACTAGTGGCAAAGCATATTCTTTGACTCTCATTATTAAGAAATTCTGCTTAGCTATGTGCAAATGATATTCAAAAGTATCAAGAGCAGAACTCCAGAAATATTCACAAAACACTTACAAACTTGAGCCAGACATTAAGATAGCGGGGATCCTTGTAGTATCTCTGCTGTTCATTGAGTGCTTTCACAGCCCTTTCCAATACTGCTGAGAGATTACTCTCCTTTCCACCCTGGGGGAATGTTTGCTCTGTCCACTTAATGTACCTAGAGATGGAATATAGGCATAGAAAATCAGTTCCAGATCAGGTATACAGCCTCCATTTCTGTAGATCAGGAGYGACAAAAAAGCAATAGACATCTTTCCTACCATTCACCTCACAAATCTGTTATAAAATTTCTCTATTCAGAGTCTAGTATTAAAACCAGTTTCTCCAATTTTTTATTAGGAAATCTAACAATTTAGCGGTATGGATCTGAGTTTTCCATTCTTCTTCTAAAATACAAGAAAGCTTACCGGTCCCAGACATCCAGGGGATCATCTCCAGAGTAAAAACGGATTTCCGATTCAAATTCTCTAGAAAAGACATTATCCAGTCACTAAAGACATTTGTAAAATTACAAAAGCGTCTTGTGATGCATAAACTAAGACCTTCCCTCTTACACACACTACTTTGTAGGTCCACACCACAGTGACGAGATAGATGATCATATGATTTCATATCACATGACCTTATACTGTGACTCAAAGAATTAAAGAAAACAAACAAACACTTGAGCTCTCAGTCAGAAAGAAAGGGATAGGGAAATTACTTGCAATTATTTTACAAGAACAGGCACTGGTACACACTTTCCAAAACACAGTTCAAAGCATTTGTATTCCAAATCTCTCTTGACAGAATTCCTGTCCTCTTTGGAAAAGTTATTAGCAAATAGAAAGAATGCAAAGAAAATAATCTTAAATGTGTGCAGTATGTAGCTAGCATAGACATTAGTTACAAAAATTTTGCTCTTCTCTTTTGTTCTGCTCATGAGATTAGTAGGGGAGAAGTGATAAAAGAAAAATTATGAGAAGACAGAAAAGGTAAAGAAGGTGTCCAAACATTGCTCACTGTTTTTTGAGTTGAACAGCAGTGTGGACAGAAGTCTCTTGCTGAGCCAGGGCTTCCTGCAAGGTGGACATCACACGGCCCTGTCTGAGGGGCTGAACATTTTCCTTGCTCAGCTCCCACTCATCGTTGCACACTTGTGACATGACAAGCTCTTAAGCTCTGTGTTGACGGAAAACAAACAAACAAACAAACAAACAAACCACACACACAATTTAGTTGGTAGGTTTCTCTGTAGCCAGGCTGCAGGGAGATCTCTGCAGCCGGGCAGGTCGAGGAGACACAGGACAGAAGGAGAAGGCGCTGTTCGCTGCCTGGCTCCGGAACGGAGCTTTCAGAAAAGCACCCTCAGCTCTCACRGCCAAGCATGGCGGCTTCTCCCCCAGCACAACCTCAAATTCACCCTCTCCTCCGCGACGAGACGAGGGGCCCGGCACCCTCCCCAAGACGGCCGGAGCCGAAGGAAGAGGCAGACGTCCTCCAGCCCCGCAAAACCCGCACGCGAAGCSACCGCCCTACCCGACACTCACACAGCGCAGCACCCGCGGAGAAGGCGCTAGCAGCCCAACGGCCGCACCYGGGGCCACGTTCAAAAATTCAAACGCCAACCGCCGCCGGCTCCCTGCCCATTGGCCAACGCTTTCGGCCGCCCCCTTGCTGATTGGCTGCGCCGTGGGCGGGCGGTGCCGGAGCGGTGCCTCATGGGAGATGTAGTCTGCGTGCCGGAGGCGTGGCCCGTGCAGCGCGGCCTCCTGAGGGGGGCGCCTCTTCCAGCCTGAATTTGGGCACCCGCAAGRGAGGCCTGATAAATTAATACGTAAGTGAATCTAAATCAGGTGCTTTATATAATCGTGAGGGTGAGCGGCCTGCTGGTGCTCTTAGGATGACAATACAGGTATCCAGACGCAATCAGCGCCGTAACCCACCTCTCCTCATCCCCTCCGCGCTCCTCAGGGAGTCTGTGAGGAAACACGTAGAAGACAACAAATAACGTGATCTCTCGAGCTTTTTGGATCCCCCCCAAAGCATATATTTTAACACAAGGCATAACAACACTAACCTAACTTGGCTGTCAAAACTGTTCCCCAAGCTCCACTACGTTATCTAAGTTGTTTGAAGAGGCAAACTTAACACTTGAAAGCAGAGCACAGGGCGAGATGATAAGACATGTTGAGCTAAAGCATGTTTAGACCAAAATGCTTCAGATGTGCTGTGGTWATGTCAGTGTATATATTGCACCTACATTCATCTGCTGAAATTTCCTATAACGAGCAGTGCCTTTGTTGGTACAAATAAATCTCCTCTGTTCCAACAGAATGGGTTTATAAAGCCATGAATCTATTTGGTGTTTATTGGACATTTGAAATTTGACTCTGTCGAGCCACAAATCAACAGAAAGAGACACTGGAAGGGAGGCTTTAGGAGGATCYAAACTTTACATCCCGCACACATGGAGAGAACAGGCAATTTAGGCAAATCTACATTTCCCTCTTCAAGGCAAATGGGAAATAAACAGAAAGTCTTCAAGAACAGAGGGCAACAGATCCTTACTCTTCTTTTCACTCTGCTTCAGCCACTGCTTTTGCTGCCTCTAAAAGACATCACTTTCTGGCTTGTCCCCTCTGTTAGAAGGGACAGATAGGACTGCATTTTCCAAAACACAGCTTCTTTTTAAGTATTAAGACTTGCTCACTGCTCTCCCCGGCTCATTTCTACAAACTCCGCTTTCAAAACTAACCCAAGGATTTTCCCTCTCGATTTTTCACGTGCCCTATCTGTGCCTGCTGATTTTGATTAAAGTTTAGTTTGACCCTGGCAGATGAGGAGGGAAAATTGCCTCTTTTCTCACTACAGGGAAACGGCCACCCCTTTGGTGTGTGTTACTCCAGAAGAGGGTGCTCGATGCTCAGAAGTGAGGTGAGCACCGGCTTCCTTGGCAGCTGTGTCAATCATTYCTGCCAGCACTTTGGCTCCATATCTACGGATACAGAGAGGGGCAACCATCTTCAGATGCAAAGTCCATGACCACATTTGGCCTTTTATAGATCTGCATAACAGATATGAAATGRCTATCATTCTAAGCTGTCTTAAAACAGTGAAAAGCAGAGCTCAATTGTGGATGGTGTGAAAGAGATTTCTTAAAAATCTGTCTGTAGAGCTGAACTTTCAAATGTATTTGAGAGGCTTTGGAGTTTAAGAAAGTGATTTTAAAGATACTTATCTGCTCATTTCCAAAAAAAAGATCAGCCCGGCTGAAGCATTTATATGTTTTTCAGTTCTGGACAGAAGGAAGAATCCATACACGAGCCTGGGCATGTAAAGTTTACAACAATTTAGATCCCAGCAGATCTGACAAGTCCATGTTAGCACCATCTGGTTTAGGTCATTTAATGGAAAATTCTTGGTTAATGATATTTTCAAGTTACGTAGGATTATACAACATGGTAGCATTTTATCCCATATGTTATGAATTAATTAGACGAAAACACACACGRTTGAATCACTTTGTCCCTCTCATATTAAATAATGTCAGAAAATGGAGCATGTGGGGGTTTTACCTTCTCTTCTGCCACTTGTCGGCAGAGAAACCCAAGTCAGATGTAACTTTCAGAGAAACCTTCCTGCTGATGGGACACCCGAGGTCACAGCAAGGCCCTGACAGAGGGCTTGAGCCCAGCATGGGGCTGGCAGAAACACCACATTCCCTGCTTGCTCCTACCATTGTGYTGAGCTAAAGCAAAGTGACTTTGCTGCCCATGTGATGGCACYATGTGAGCATACCTGTCTTTCCTTCCAACAGCCATGGGTAGCACTTCTCTTGACAGGCACTCAGTTCTGGTTTTATTTTTCTCTGGAACCTAAGAGTTTGYGGGGGGAACACTGAGCAGATGGGACTGTAGAGGCTGCCAACAGCCTCCGAAGCTCCTATGTCCAGAGGCCAGCAACTGGAAAGACTTGGAGGCCTGGGGGACATATGGGGATCTGGGAATACTGGATTTATGAGCCCTGCTACTGGAGGGACCCTTTTTTATAAATGTATCTACAACAATTTCCCCAGGCTTGCTTTCCTCCCTCAAACTCCTCTGACCACAGCACAGCATCTACCTGCAGCAACCCCGTCGACTCCAACAAGAAATTCCTTTGCACAGGTCCCAGCCAAGGATCTCTTGGGAAACGCAGAGATAAGGGGAAGACGGTGAATGGATGCGGGAGAGCCAGCACCCAGGTGGGTTGAGGAGCATGTTCCCCTGCCTGGTCTCTAGCTTGGAGCAAGGTGCTTGCTCCAACTGCCCAGCCAGATGGCTCAAAAGGAGTCGTGTGTGTGAGTCCCCCCGCTATCATGGCCATGTGGCACTTGTTGATGGCTAGCAGGGCAAAATTCACCATGTGCTATAGAGATCAGGCTTGCCCGTGCTCTTCCAGGCACGCCAGGCATGCTCTACACCTGCCTCATGCCCCTTGCTCTCTGTAAACACGTTTGTCCGTGTCAGCCTCTCTCCCAGAACGKTTTTTCCTGGTTCATTAAAGGTGGGAGGAAGTTGCCAGTCGGCAGCCCAGCTCCCCAATGCGCTTATCAAGCTGTTTGACCTCAAACCAGTTCTCCTTAGGCTCCTCATAAACAGAGGCAAGGATGGCGAGCTGCAACTACTTAGCAGATCTGAGGATAAAAATAAGTGGGTTATGATAAATGCTGGYCCGTTTTGGGGAAAAAGTGGGTCAAAGAGGCTGGGGAGCACCAGGTTGCTCTTATGTGCCCTTTGCTCCTCTGTCATTTCCTGGGTCTCTCCACACCCTTACAGGCTAAAAAAAGACCATGATATGTCTGTTCCCTTTGCTCCCCTGTGAGTMGCACCAGCATGGAGAGCGGGCTCAGGAGCTTGGGTGATGCTTGAAGACATTGGGCGCAGTCCTTAGCGGAGTGTTTGCACAGCCCCACGGCAAACATCTGCCTGGGATCATCGTGAGCTAACAGAGGGATGGTGCTTACGCAGCGAACACGTGGCTCACTCCCCACCCTCTGCTATCAGGCAAATTGCACTTGTAATTACTGGGAAAACAGCTTTATTGCAGTGACAAGGGAAGCTTGTGCATCTCAGGCCCCACCTTCAGCAAGAGTGCAGCTTCTGAAGTGCACACAGCAAACGCAGCTCTCCCGAGAGAAAGGACAGCAACGCTCAGCACTAGGGACAGCAGGAAGGAGAGATGTACAGAAATAAAATAGAGGCTGGGAGAATCTAAGGAGTCCCTGGAAGTGGTTGCCATGTGATTTGGTGGATGTGTGGACTCCACTAACCTTATTTTGGTTTCACTTTCTCAAGGGTTTATCTGGAGTAGCCTCAAGCAATGTGGAGATTGGCTTGTGGGACATGGGCAGGTTTGTTTATTACTGTTACTCCTGTAGCAGGAGTTTGTTTATTACTGTTACTCCTGTACTGTTACTCCTTGCTGCAGTCCAGGTTTTGGTGGCCAATGGTGGCAGATGGGCTGGCAAGAGCTGTAAACATGGACTACAGCATCACTGCTTTATTCTCCATGCGTGCCCACTTTGCTSACTCAGGGTTCATGGGAAGATCATAAAACCAAAGACTGGATTGCTGTAGAAGGGTCAGACAAGCCATGGTGCTGCCATCCCACCAAGTCAACCCAGAGRCCACGGCAAGCAGAGCAGCGCTCGCCTGCTCTTAGTGAACCGCCTCCGCTTCCCACCTCCGTTCACCTCTAGACGTAGCTCCTCCTAAGCGGAGCAAGGCGCAAATGCAAAGGGGTTGGTGCCCACACRGAGGGCAAAGAAATGGTAGTGACCCCCAGCACCTGAAGATAGGCCTGGCCTCCATCTTCCATGGCAATGAGAAAGGCACTGCGGAGGGCAGAGCCCAGCCCCAAAGGAGCTCCTGGGACCAGTCCCACATGCAACGGCAGGGTTGGGGTGGCCTATGCTGCTTACAGCTCCAGCAGCAACACCCAAAGGGAACAGCTGAGCAGTCAGTGCTGGCTAATTCATCCACCAAGCAGAGATGGATACGGGGTTGCTGTGAACAAACGGCAGCGAGGGGCTTAGCTGGGTCCCCRCTGCGCCTGCGGCCAGTTTTGGAAACACAATGGAAAGGGGTCTCACATGGCTATAGGCAGGAGGGTGAAGAGATGAGAGATGTGTCCCCTCCTCCCCAGCAGTCCTAAGTGACATTTCAAGGTATCGCTAGAAGTTTGAATTAGCTGTAATCTCTTCTGTCTTYAATCTCTCTATTCAGAAGGCAGGGCAACCACCGCTGGCCTCTTGCAGACCGGTTTTTCTCCTGAGCAGAGAGGTAGGCTCCATCTYGGCAAAGTGGCTGAGATTACCCCATGCTCTTCCTGTGGGGTGCAGGCTTGTTTCCGTTGTAAAATCTCGCTGTCATCTGCTGTGGATACACCCTTGCCAGACGTGCTGAATTTCACTTCCACATCTCAGTGGGGTTGGCCCTACAGAGCAAATGACTCTCCTGGCCTTCCAGGGTGACCGTCCTCATTAAAGTCTTTTTCCTCCTCCTCATCTTCCTCCAGGTCTTCGTCACTGTTCTCATCAGCAGCTGCTGTATTGTCCTCAATCACTTTAACCCCATCTCCAGCATGTGGATCCACATCAGTCTTAAACCACACAGCTTTATAGCCGTTGTCCTCTTGGCGCCTCTCTGTCTTGAGGATAGACTTCACTTTCTCGTGGTCACTCTCTTCTTCCACTTCCACTTCCTCCTCCTTCTCCTTCTCCTTCTCCTCCTTGTCAAAGATGATGCTGGAAGCCATGGAAGCCATTGGGAGGTCATCATTTTCTCTTGCCTTGGARGAAGTTGAGGGAAGTGATGGCTGCTCTAACACAGATGTCATTGACCGGACACTGTCATTTTCTGACGTTTCATGTTGTTTGGTGCTCACGTCCGGGTATTCATCTTCCTTGTAAGCTTGGTTTTGGTAATCATCAGAGAAGCTTTTGGAGAACTGCATGAGGAGATACACTTTGTGATTATAGTGAAAGGAAAAGAACTATGAAAGGAAAAGAACGGTGCTTTCTAGCAGAGAGGTCAGCACTAACTGGTGAGGTACAAGTGAGCACTGGAAGGAAGCCAGGCCCTGGGAGACAAGGGATCCCCGTAAGAAGTTATTTCCCACAGGCATGGGCTTGTTTTCCAGCAGGGCTGAGCACCAACAACTTTTACTCATTCCTACCAATTCRTTTTAAGGACTGTTTTCAGCGGCATCTAGGCCCTGCAGAGTCCCATCCTAATACAGAGGCAAATATCTGGTCAGATGTAATAACCAGAGCACTAGGGACTCCAGGAAGATAAGGCCAGATGGCTCAGGTGGACACACAGAATTGCAGAATGGTTGAGGTTGGAAGAGGCCTCTGGAGATCATCTAGTCCAAACCCCCTGCTCAAGCAGAGACCCCTAGAGCATCCTAGAGCACAGGGGGCATCCAGGCAGGTTTGGAAGATCTCCAGAGAAGGAGACTCCATCACCTCTCTGGGCAGCCTGTTCCAGGGCTCTGTCACCCTCCCAGGAAAGAAGTTCTCTCATGTGGAGACGGGACACAACTGCATCGTACATGCATCAAATTAAAAGAAGTAAAGCCCCTTATAGGTATGAARTCTGGTTGTCTAAGTCCAGGCTTTAATACAGGATATAAAGTGTCCTTTCTCTCCATTGTCTATAAAGAGGGGATGAACAGTGGTTTATAGCACCTACTTCTCAGAGGCCACCTCTGCTACCTGTCACATTTGCTATAGATTTTGTGCTCTGTGAAGGCCAAGTAAGGTAAAGTCCTCCTTACCGYGCGTGCTCATCACCTCCCACGTGGCTCCAGCATCAGAGGACAGAAGAAAACAGTAGCCAACAACACCATGTTGAATGTTGCCTTTGCCAGCATTGGCTCAGGAACGATTTGTCACCTTTGCACAAGTGTGCRTAGCGTTTGGAGAGCCCATCCATACGTCAACCCTCCCCAGGACCCACTTCTTACCTCTAAGAGAGTCTTAAAGGAAGATAGGCATGAACAGAGCACTTACTTTTTTCCTCACCAGATATTTGACTGGTTTTCCATACTGCTTGTATATCATCAACCCAAGGAAGACCAAGGCAATTAATAGCAGTGCTGCCAAGGTGCCACCTAAGGCACCCATATCCCGTGCGGTGTATTTCTTATCAGAGGGGAGTTCAGCTGCAAGGAAAAAGGACGGTGTCACCAAGTCTAAAGCTGACAGGAACAAGTTTAGTGTCACAGAAGGCCTTTTGTTTGCTGTCCTCAAGGCAGAGGGTTTTTTCTTAAGGTCGCCACTCCAAAGAATGTAGTAACTTCTAGTAAATTATGCATATACCATATGGAAATAACATCCATTTACAGGGCAATGCTTTTTGCCCCRTCACACCTGCATTCGTGACTTCATGACTTGGCTAAATGAATAAAACCMCAAGCGTATTAGGCGAGCAGGCAATACAGGGCACAGAGCTGGGTAGATCGTGCCTGTTCCTGCTCCATGTGTTGCAAAACCAAGGCATGACGGTATGCGTGTACACATACAAAACTTCCTTGAATTCAGAACTTCACCTTTGAGTCTGCTGGTCAGATTAAAACAGGGAAAGAAGTGGGAAAGAACAGGCCTCGTTGAGAGAGGAGGAACTGACGCGGGTGTCCGTGTGAAGAGCCAAGGCAGGTCTGGCTACCTTATGGAAGAGGGTGTGGTAATAATTCCAGGCTATGCTGACAAAAGCARAGATAATAGCAGTGATCCTTAGGGCCAAACAGCTGCAAAATGCGAAAGAAAAGGGCAGTGGCATGAGCRTGCTCATCAGAAGGGTGTTTTGTTTTGTTTTGCTTTGTTTTTTYCAGAATTTTTGTAATTTCTTTCTCAAGACAGATTCCTGTTCCCTTACTGGACCTATCAGGCTCTTTCTGGGCACAAGGAAAGTGCCTTTGCTTCCCAGATGGAAGCGGAGCACCCCAGAGCTCCACAGGAGCTGCATTTATTCCAGCAGATCAGGCAGAGTGGCTCCGACAGGAGTGACTGATGGGCTACAATGTTCACAGCACTGGAAAAACCTTATCCTGCCTTTTTTTTAGCAGTATATACAAAATGTCTATACAGACATCAACACTCTTGCTGAGAGGCAGTAACTTCCTCGGGATTAATCAGCTTTCCTTGCTGCTGTCAGTGGCATTCTTTATTTCTGAGCTTTTCAGCTTCATTTCCTGCTCTGTATTCATCTTTTTAAAGTTTAACCATCAATGAAGTGAAGTTTCGTCCTCCTGCTGACCTAGGTGTAACAATGGACTTTGAGTATTMCCTCCTCATTTGACTGCTCCCTCGGTTTATTATTAATATGTTGGTTAGGTTTGGGAGAGTCGGAATTTTTACTTCTTCATCAGGTCTATTTAAAGTCTGGAGAGGCTCTTTGGGGCACATAGGGACCATGGCGTAAGGACATCCTTCGAGCGCTTGGTCTYTTATAGGCACTCTAGGACCTCCCGTAGGCCTGGGACTGCTCACCGAGCGCCATGGGTGACCTGTCACCGCCAGCTTGCCTGCAGAAACAGGAAAGACGCCCCTTCGGTCCGCGGAAGAGAGAGCAGAGAGGGGCCCAGCCTACCTGTGGCCGAGACGACCTCCACCACGATGACGGTGCTTGCCTCCTGCAGGCTCACTGTGTCTTTTCCCAGAGCCTGTGGGAACACGGGAATGAGACAGCTTAGGGACTCCCTCGTTCTCCAGCTCTGACTTGCTCAGTGGAGCTATTCCCAGGAGCTATTCCCATAACACCAAGGACAAGGCACCTACGGCTTAATTTGGCACAGGTCCATTTGAGACAGCCAGTCTTGGATTTTTGGCATCTCAAATACAACAGGCCCCTCTCTTCTCAAACCTCCCCTGCAAAATCCTGCCCCTGCTCTGCCCTATGAGGTTCGCCATGTCTCTTAGACAGAGTGAGTGGTGAAAAAATCCAATAGGTTTCTCTTTTTTGGTGGAAATGTGGGCATGTAAGTTAGGTTTATGTTTTCTGGATTTTTTTTTCAGATTAAATGTGGGAAGAGAGGCTCCTAAAATCTCCTCAGATGTCCTTTGGCTTATCTCCAAACAGATTCTCCACAGGAGGAGAAGACAAACAATTTTACACTTAACACCAAGCAATACCCCTTGTCACAGAGGATAATTTCATTATCACTTCATCTCCCTCCAACCCAGTGCGTTTATGATGCAAATGGTTGAGACAAGCACTGTCTCTCCATCACGCCCCTGAGCTAATGCAACTCCACCCTTGGTGGTTCTCTACTATGAGCTCCAACTTCCACCAGCCTGATGAGGTTATGAACAAAGTTCTCCTACCTCCATGGCCACAGGTCCTGGGGAGTGCAGCATCACATTTGTCAGGATGATCCCACCTTTGGTTGCAAGGAAATCTGTGCTGTTCTTTATGAGGTACTCAATGTTTGGGTTGACTTTCTGAAAAAACAGATGAGTGAATGAGTAAAACACACTGTGCTTTGCACATGTCTTTGTAGCAGCCCATTGGCTGGGCTTGTATAAATAGGTCCGGAGTACATATAGAAGTGCATAATGTAATAARTAAGTCTGGATGGGGGAGACAGGAAAGGCTGAACTCAGATGCGTTCACCTTGTTGCTCAGTGTTCAAAATRTATCCTAAAAGCGTTGCCTGCAAAAAAATCTCAAGCCTTATCCAGCTTGCCTTGGGTCTTTAATGCTTGCATGCTTGCCCTAGYAAAATGCATCTATGCAAGGGATTAGGCAAATTTCTTCAGGTCTGCCTTTAATATATTGCCAAACTATGTGGGAAACAATCTTTGTGCTGAGGGCTGGAGTATAACAAAGAATGAAAGACAAAAGCCATGTGGCAAATCTCTTCCCAGCTCAATCCTGTGCTRTCACCAGGTTAAACCGTTTCATTACATGTTATATAACCCCAGGGGAGTGTAAGGAGGAGTACAAGAGAAAAGCATATATCTGCCTCCCCACCCTGCACCTTCCATTCCTAATGTTTGCCCATCCTGCTTTCACCTTGATGTAGGGAGGAAGGATTCAAGACATTTTGATTGCCTTACATCAGTGAAATCATCATCAGCTGCTGCAATCATCAGGGGTTTGGAAGGAGTCTCAGCATCTAGGACCAAGCTTCCTGGAGCCAGACCAACAGATACCATCCCTCTGTAGATGCTGCTCTTGAAGTACGGCGCATGGTCACTTTTATTGATGACCTTAATCTCTACAGAGACTATGGAGTATTTCTGTATGTTGTTGACTTGGGAGGCCTGGAGAGAAAAAAAAGAAAGAGAGAGATGCTACCCTTTTCCTGTTAGTGATGAGACATAAAGGGATAGGCTTGATCCAAAGCCTATTGCAACCTCTGGGGTTCTCTCCTACAGTGATCATCTTGCCTAGGGGTTTTGGTCAGTTCAGTTKGAGTTTGATATTCACTTAGCGTTGAGTCCAGATGCTGCTGGGTATATGTGTGTGAAGAATGCTTTTCAAATCCTTGTTTGCTCTTGAGCTGAAGGAGGAGCTCCAGCTGTGCCTGCTGAAAGCCTTTCAGATGTGCTCCYTAACACTTTCAACCCACCAGGACACCCTTTTTAGGTTACTCTCATTTAATGATATAGCTGCATATAAGCGAAAATGCCCCTTAACACCTGCAGTAGCTCTGCATGTGAATCAGTGTARGACACTGGGCAAACACGGAATCCTTCCAAAAGGAAGGGTATGGCTAAGCTAGTCTTAATTACAAATGTAGCTGACTCCTGTCTCAACAGGACTGCTGCTTCCTAGAAAGCCAGCTCTGCTGACTTGTCATATGCAATGTCACCAGACTTACCATGACTTGCAATAGGAATGTCTCTGGGGATATTGCAGCTTTGTTCATGGTTAGATTCCCTGTATCTGCATCTATTGAGAACACGTTATCTGTATCCCCTAGAGAAAACAGAAAGTATTTAATCATGGAATGTCTTGATAAAGTGAGCTGGATCTCCTGGGACTGAAGTGTTTCACATGTTGGAAATTATGGCAACATGACCTGGGTCTCCAGTGGCTCCCTGCACCTGGARTACTAGATTTCTCCTCGTTCTTCACTCACCATAGAAATACTAAACCCCACYTCACAGAATGGGCAGCAAATATTTCACAGCATATTAAGCCTAGACTCCATACCCTCATCTTCATTCTCTGGGGCAATTTGAGGACTGAAGGTTCCCAGTTCCCGAAGTTTAACGTCAACGCAAACTCTACCCCTGCACTGCAGGAGACACGAGGGAATTTCTATTTTAAAAATAGAGAACCACATTACATAGAAATATCATTTAGCATCCTCTAGACATCTGAAGGTCAGATGGCTCTACCTGAGCTAGCTAGCTACACTCTCTTTAGCCAGTAAAGAGAAGAGGGCATTTCAGAAAAGAAAAAGGAAARAAAARGAAAAGAAAAGTTATTTGAATGAAATAARTGGCCCAGTCAACATTGGCAATCAGTTGATTATATTCAGAATCACCTTTCTGAAATCAAGGCCAGAACAGAGTAGATCAGACAGTCACACTGTACAGGGAAATAAGAACGTAATTCATGGCAATGAATGGAAACTGTTCTGATGGCATGTGGAATTTTTGGTTCACCTCAGAAAGCAAATGAAAGCAGCAGTCTAGCAAAAGTGTGTTTAAAGCTTAAAGATGAAATATGTCTCAAGAAAGAAGAAGGTCCCTTGGTAACAGYGTTCACGGTCCTCAGCCTCTGAGAATATAATTCTCTTTTCTTCCCATCTGTAAAGCCTGTCTTTTCTAACGAATCCGTAATTTTTCTGTAGATCTAATTAACAAATCCCCTACCCTTTGACTCTACTGCTGCTGAGACTACCTCCTTTCAGCAGATACTGTAGGGGACATCTAGGCAATGCAGGCCGGGAGAGGTGACCGCTTCTACTCACCACCCACAATGCTGTACACTATTTTCTCGTTTAAAGTGTAGTCAGGATCGATGGCGTAGATGGGCCCAGGCTCCAGGGTGAGGGGTACGGTCTGCAATCGCAAGGCCAACCGTTAGGTAGGACCCCAGACCACCAAACGCTTCCGTTTTTTCCAGCACTGTCCTCCACAGCAGTGCTGCAGGAACAAGGACAAAGAGCGCTGCTCTGGGGAGGAACCAGAAGTCAGCAGGGCGAGGAAGGCTCACCCTGAGTCCTCATCATGCTTTCGTGATCAGAGATCAGYGCTAGCTCACCGGGAAGAGGAGGGAATCCAAGATGCTCTTTGATCCCTCTTGCTTACCGACTTTTCGGAGATGTTGACCCGACCAGTGTAGGGGCTACTGATGCAGATGCTCTTGTCTGTGTTAATGAAGGTGCAGGGTAGGAACCAGGGTGGTTTGGTGTCCGCTTGCTCAATAAATATGCTGATGGTTGCAGTAGCAGTGTGGGTGGTATCGGCACTGTTCACYGGCCTGTCCTGTTTTCCCCAGAGCAAAAAAGAAAAGTACTCATTAGACCCAAACTTTATTGCCAAAAGAGAAACCTCCCTTGCAAAAAGCCCAGGTCTCTAAGTCAATTCTGCCAAAAACTTAACAGTTTTTGTGAAATTAGCTAAAGCAATGAGTTTATCTTGTGCTCTGCCAACAGAAGAGCATCAAGCACGTGGCTGGTCATGGAACGATTCAATGGGGAAGAAGGACTTAATTATCACCCAGCATCCACTGTCTCTCCTGCCATCCCAACGATCTGCCCCTTGGGCTTACCCTCAGGCTAAGAATGGTTGGGGCTCCTAAGATACTTACCCTTGCGTACAAGAGSAGAGTTGTGAACTTGATTTTCTCATAGTCCAGTGCTTTTTGCAAATAAATTTCAGGGTTGTTAACTCCTTTTATGGCAAAATAACCACCTGTGTCCTAGAGCAGGGGTGGGAGAAAAGAAAAGCTCAGACAGAAAGCCCTGCTAGCAGACTTGGTGAYAGGCACGGGCTCACTGAAATTCTGCTCACTGCTGAATTCGTCCTCCCAATCAGACCTTCAAGCCTGGATTGTTGTGGAGTTGGGGAGGGAGGGGGCTCAAATTGGGAAAATCTCAATCTTTAAAATCCCTGGGGTTAAAAAAGTGTAACGAAGGCAGAGAGTCAGATGCTGCCTGCTCATTACATGGTGCTCTTTATAAATTTACTTATGTGCTTGTTTTTTCACTTGCATTTCTTTCTCTTTTTTAGTTTCCAGCATGTCCTAACGTATTTGCAGTCTAGGCCAGCACGAGTTTAACTGGGCACACTGCGTTTCCCACTTTAACAAGTGAATCCTTCGGGATTTAGCTAAGACCTAACCCAAACGACTGCAGTAATATTTAACGGAGGTAACTCAGGCACTAAACTGGGACTGCGGAAAGCGGGGGCCYGGCTTTGGCAAAGACTTTTTGTGTGATCTCGGGCAAACGGTGTTATGTTCTACTGTGCCCTGACACTGCCGGCAAGCAGGGGGGGGATAATCCCTTCTCCCACCCAACCCGCTGCAACCTCCAATTCCACAGGGTGCAAAGGTAATCCGCTCCAGGACTGTCCCAACAGGACTTCCTGGGATCATATGACTTTCGATATTCCTCAGAGTGTAATAACAGCRTAATAAAAGTGTGAGTGGCGGAAGGACTCGATAATGGCAACGTCGGCTGCTCCCTCCTGCGCGCCAGACCCAACGCTTGGATGTTACTCTCCCCTTCTGGAAAAGTCTTGCTTCTTTCCCAAGCTGCTGGCGAACACGCAGTGACTTCTGCCTCATTTTGAAGCTTGTCTGGATTAAACACAAAGCCTGCTCCCAAGCTACCTCTTTTCTCCCAAAGAGCAAGAATATACTCACGGGCACTTCTGTTGTAAGCTCGTAATAAATGGTGTCCAGGTCAGCATCAGAAGCGCTTAGGTCTTCGCGGGGTATAACTGTGGCAYTCACTTTTGTGTCCTGAAACACAAAGTTCCCTCTGGGAAATGGGCTGAAGCCTTCCCGCTGGCATCTCCTCCCCAAGCCCACAGCAGTAGGCAGCCCTGTGCCCTCCTCCCATCCATGAAATGCTCACCTCAGGAATGGTTTTGGTGAGATTCGCTTGCTTGAAAACCGGGCTGTTATCGTTCATGTTGACGATGGTCACGGTAATTTCCAGGAAGTTGCTCTGAGGAGAGGGCAAAGGCAGAAAAATCACAAACTGGGGCTCTGAGGGGCTGAGCCTGATGTRAACGGAGAGGACTGCGTGGGAAGCGCAGCTGGATGCGGCTGCACAGGGGCTGGTCCACGGGGGCCTTTGGTGGGTTTGCTTTTACCTCCTCCCCACCCRCAGCCCCTTGGTTTGACCGTGAGAGGGGCTCTGCCTACAAAGATATAGACCTGCAAAGAAGGGACGGTGGCTGAGGAGAAGCAGAGGGAGGAACGTGTTCCTCTGCAGCACCTTCTCACGGGGCAGCACGTTTATTAGAGCACTCACCTGGCCCGCAGTGTCGGTGCAAAGCAAGTAGACTAACAGCAAGGTGTCCTCCTGCATGCAAAAACAAAACCCCAGCCGTTTTCAAAGCAAGCCAAAACGTGCGGGCACTTTTGCTGGCGCGTGAGGCAAAGCAATTCATTGCTAAAAGGGAACTGCTGCACCAGCTCTTGCTTGTTTTGGGGCATCTCTCTTTTGTTTTCCTTCACAGACATGCAGCGATGCTGGGATCTTCGAAGTCAACAAAGTGACACCCCAGCCTCGCTCCCTGTGATTCACAGGAGACAAGACAAGAGCTCCTTGACCCTTCCCTSCCGGTTTAGGCAAGTTCAAGCAGGGCTTTTATTTGGAATTGAATAAAACACCGGCGTGCCAGGCAGCAGTGTCACCTGCAGAGACTGTGTCTCCTGTTCCTTGCTCAAAGGCAGGATTTTGCAGTAGGAGAAAGGCAGCGTAAGGAGACACCTCCCTATGTAGAGAGCTCTCCRTGAAGATAAAATAATATAGAGCAACCTAGCTAAGCACACTCACTTTTACACTTCTATCGATGGTCCAGCCAAGATCACCTCGCTTACCAGGACTGTGCTTTGTATAGGCAAGGGGGGGGCATRTTTCCTGAGTCCTGGAGAGCTCTGAACACTTCACTTGTGGCAATTTTCTTTTAAAGCTTTCCCCTTGCTCTAAATCCTGCAGAGGCATTGGAGCATAGGGACGGCATGCGTGCCAGGAATCCGTCTCCTCCTGATCATCCGTGCATGGAAGGGCACATCTCCCCAGCAGCAAACTTAATCTCAACTGCAATAGGCTTGTTTTTCCAAGAAATTTCCTATATCCTTTACAAATGCGCTGTGAATCTCTGGAAATCCAAGAAGCTGGGACAAAACCCGCTGCTTTCCCCATCCCACCCTTACAGCTCGCCAGCTTAAAGCTTACCTCAAAGTCCACACTCTTGGTCAGCTGCAGCTGGGAGTCCTGGATGGTGAAATAAGTAGCATCAGGAGAGGAGGGATCAACCTTTACGGTGAAACCTGGTTCCAGAGTGATAGTGGCCACGACGTAGCCAGGGGGGTTATTTTCATTGACACTTGGTTTCTGGTTATCCACAGAACATCCTGGAAAGAAAACAWGCGGGCGAGATGCAGAATTGCCCAAAGGTTCACGCCACGACAGATTTGGSTCACACCTGAGACCTCTGTAGGTGTTATTGGAGATAAAATCCTGGAAGAAAACAGTCCCGGAGGATTTAAAAGCCAATCCTGGACTGGCTTTAAAAGTGCAATCAGCTGCTGTGAGGGTTATTSCCTTTTGGCCACGACTTACCTTGCTGGGCTGAAACGTGTGCTATGGAAGGCAGCAAAAAGAGCACAGAAGTGAGGAACCGGTGAGAAAGGAGCATGGTGAGCGGTGGATGGCTGGAGAAAGCCTYGTTTCGGACCAAGCTGATCGTGTCGTCTCCCCGTTGCTCCCAGCGTCTTGTTGCGCAGGCACCGCTCCAGCAAAGCACTCTTACGAGTGGATTCCGTTCAACCTTTGCCTCCTCACCCGATTGGATGACTTATCTAAGGATATTTCGCRGGGCATGAAGCACGATAAGGAGCAAGCTGCATTTTCTCTTTTGCTCCTGGGTCTTTCGGATCCCTAACTCCGTCTAGGGCTCAGGAAATGCTTGGAGCTTTTCAGAGCTTAGGCCCTGAAGTGAGCACGGAGGAGGAAGAGGGCTGGSACCTGGAGAGCTGCCTCTGCGCCCCAGCCTTTCCCACCAGCGGGAGAGTAGGCAAATTTATGTCTCTGGTACGTCAGGGCTGTGGTCTGTGTTGGGGAGAGCGTTTCCAGACACAAACAGTAGATATGTTAATATAATCTCTCCCCAATACCTGAATGTTTTTTTTACCCAGGCTTTGCCTGCCTGTCCCTCATTCCCCTTGATAACAGGTTAATTCCCCTTATAACAGATTAACACTAACAGACGAGCAGAGCAGGACTGCGGGTGGGGTATCGGTGCTGCTGCTCATGACTTACCGCTTTGCAGCGCAGAATGAATCTCACTGGAGGGRCTAATGGGGGATGAGGACCAAACCCTGACGCTGCTTGGGGTGGCTAAATGCTCAGCTGACTCTCGCCACCTGCTCAGAGGTTTTGGGGTGAARAAGCAGGGTTAGGGAGTAAGGATGGTGCTGTTCAGAAACCGTGCTATGCTGACAGCCAGGGCAGTTTGGAGGCAGTCATTTCTCTRGGTGGGACCTTCCATTCCCCCATTAAACATAAACCATTTATCTTTGTGMTTTGGTTTTCCTGTCCACAGATGAAGGGACTGAAACACCTTTTTTTCTCCATTTTATTTCRCCATRGGCAGRTAGYGGCAAGGAGGAAGGGCACCTTGATGCCAGGTGCCCACGGAGCCCCTAACTTGCCCTGATCCCTTCCTCACTGCGTGGAGACCTGTCCACGTGTGAGCAGAGGAACGTGGTGGCTCAGCGGCGCTGCCCGAGGGGACACAGGTCACGGATCCACCTCAAAAATGACATGGGGCATTATGAGAAGCAGAGGTGGGCTGAAAGGTTTAGAGGCACCTCCCATCCACAGAACCACGGGTGCCCTCCGAAAGAGGAGAGTGCACAGAAAGCAACTGCTACCCTGAAAAGGACTTTTTTCTTTTCAAATTAAATCAGAGTGTTTTATCCTTATTTCTGGAAATGGCACAGGTTTTGGCGAAAGACCAAGASTATTTTGACTGCATCCTTGGAAACTCACGGGGATTGAGGCCATCAGACGTTGTTTCTGAGACAAACGCGCTATTTCCAGCCACCCAGCAGTACCCAAGCAAGGTGAGTAGAGCAGAGCCTAAGATGGAGACCAAGGGCAGCCACATCAAATCCGTAGGCGCAAGGCTGGTCCCCTTCAGCTGGTAGCTCTCTATAGGGATGCCTCTTTGATTCCCTGTCCAGGCTCCAGCTATTTGCACCTCAGCAGACCTTTGAACCCTCAATAGCATCACCTCAYTCTGCCTGTTTCTGAGCCGGTGTAAGTTTTTTACAAGTTTTTTTTTTACAAGTTTCATGCTGCAAGACTTTTGGCTACTTGCACTGTTGTTGTTGTGGACCTGCCTCTTGTGAAGGGAGAGGAACAGCCACTCTCGCCACTCCTTCTAATATCCTGGTTGCTCTGGAAAAGATCTTAGACACCACGTTTTAGCCAGATGGCCATTAGTGTCTTAATAAGATACAGACCATCCAGACTCCCTCCGTACGCCCTCCTAGAGGTCGCTCCCTAGCAAAGACTTCCTAGGGGCTAAAACAAACAAAAAACAAGGCCCGTGAGAGGTGGGAGCAGCATTTCGGCATCATGGAAAGGGGATGGGTACTCAGGTGGACATCTGGGACAGGTTGATTRCCTTGTAGACGTCGGGTACATGGTAGAAGAGTGGAGATGCAGAGACTGAGCACTTTTTCAGTAGACACAACGTGATCAGAACTGAAGATACCTTTTGCTGAGAGCTGGTCTTCAAAATCCATTGGTTTTATAGGACAGGTGGAGACAGGTTCTCAGCAGAGACAACCCCTAACTCATCCTACTGACACCAACCAGCCAGTGTTGAGCCACAGCCACCAACGGTGCGGTCGGAGCCTTGAGTCGCCCCAACATGCCTCTGTACATCAGTAGGSAAACCGTGACAAAATACTTCTGCCTGTCACCTGCTGTTCCTAGTCATCCAAAATCTAAGTCTTGGTGCCACCCTCATTAATGTTCCCCAAACATCAGCCAAAGTGCAGGCATAGCCAACAAATGTTTATTAGTCTGCAGAATTAGGCGGCCACATGCTCATATGTGGTGGATGTGACGGGCTTCATTCAGGCTCCATCGACTKGCACCAGTTCCCACTACCATACCATTTTGCTCTTGCTTACCTAAGTGTTTTCACTGCTTTTTAGCTGATTTCCAGAATTCGATGTTATTCATTTGCTGATCTAGAGCCTCCCTTAAGCAAAATTCAATAGCTTGCTAGTTTATTGTCAAGGCTATGTACATGCAAGGCCATCTCTTTGGATGTTTTTGACAGATTATTGGCTTTTGCTCCACCTCTAGTCAAAACTGTCCCCATCTTCCTTCATCTCTGCCACCAGCTGCTTGGAAAGGGGGCAGATGTACTGGCTGGTAAGTGCAGCAGCTTCCCTGGCRTCACTGCTTGAGCGGCTGTCAAGAGGAGAAAAGAGATGGGTGATAGTTTATTGTCAGGAAGTGTCTTGGGACATCTCAAGTATCAAAAGCAAATCTGTGTGGCTTCAATACTGCAGCAGTGTGGGCTGTCCAGGTACCGAGGGGAGAAATGAGTCCCACCTACCTGGCATTCAGAAAGCTCTGGTACAGCCACATAAAGCAATGATCCTCATGGCTCTTCTCCTTTCTGTCCATCACATCAGCATTGGCTGAGCCCAAAGAGCTTGTTTAGACGAGGAAGTTAAAGATAAACAGAGAAAACARAGAGTGTGACACAGTTGTAAAGCAGCACTGCGCTCTGCAAGGCAAGTTCGCCCATCAATGACCTGCCCCGTGGTCATGCGGTCACRCTCTGTTAATTTGTTGTCACCTCAGCCCTACTGGAAGGGGTACAAGTATCCTCCTCAAATCAGGCTCAAATGCTTTTTGAGCACTTTTTTGTTGTGTGCTTTGCATGCTCATAATTCACTTATGACAGCATGTGCAAGGATARGTCATGGACCCCCTCTCAGCTCAAGAAATCATCAGCCTGATTTATTCTGAAGACCCACACTCTAAGAAACCTCCACTTTCCCCAGGAGTTTGGGGGAAATATTGCAAATATTGAAGGAACTGTAAAAAGTTCTTCCTTCCCACTTGGCTTATGGCAAAAGGACAGATTTTAAGGTGCACTTGCATGCTGCTTTGTTAGCCAATATAGATGTGCCCTACAGCCCATGGATCTATCTCTTCTTCCAGCATCTGGAAATTAAAAATCTGCTGCTCTGCCAGGATTTCCTTAGTGGTATGTGTTCCAGAAARTATCAAAGCACCCTTCACAGATAGGAAGGAATCAATGTGCTATGACTCTATCTTGAAGGAAAGACCAACCATAAAGGAGACCCTTCCAGGCAGTGTTTTTCCTTTGTAACAGAGCAGAAGCAAGGACAGATGTGGATATTAATATCATAATGAGTGCCACATGATACAGCTGATGCTGTTCTTGCTGTTCTGTGGGTTCTGTGGGAGTTGATCGCCCTGTATTTTGGCTAGTTGAAAGATCCAGTCTGCCAAACACATAATTTTGGCTAAAGCATGACAAATTTGGCAGCAAAAAGCATGGTTGAGGAGTATAAAACTCAAAGCTCTTTCTCATTGTGCTATAGCACTTTTTTTCCCCCTRTGCTTTATTTGAAATGTGTAGGTTGCCTCCAACTTTCCTCGAAAAATGAACTGCTGATGCAAACAGAAAACCCCAGCCTGTGATCTGAAGTTTTGTCATCTGAGGTAGAACTCAGTACCACTGTATGCAACAGAAAATGATGCCCTGTGTTGRGAAGCAACCTCAGCAAGAAGGTTTGTGTCCTGCTCCAGGCAGAGCAGGCTGGTGGCCTGTCACTGCTATTGCACAGCAGTTATGAGCACAAGCTGCCAGGAGAAGACCAAGCCCCAGCGCTCTTGCTCTTGCCTCGAGTTTCCCAAACAACTGACTATGTCCCCCTCTTTCCCTGGAGATGAGATCWGTGTCCCTGCAGCCTCTGCGGAGGTTTCTTTGGCACTTCTCCCATTTCCCAGCAGTTAGAGGTCTTACCTGCGCTTTCGGCCCATGAGGTTTTGGATGAACTTCTGAACCCGAGCATTTCCTCTCATCTTGCTGTATTCACTGGTAAAGAGCCCGTCTGAATGTCTTTGGAACCTGCAGCAGGGAAAATGAAGGGTCTTAAGACCACRGCGAGTGACATGTGGCACTGATAGCTCTTCCTCTCTCCTCTCCTCTCGTGCATCCTGCGGATAAGATCAACGCTGGGACTAGCTTGGGAGCTGGAAGCAACTCAGCCCCAAGGGCATCCCCTTGGCAGAGGTCCCATCCGCCACTGGAGACGTCCCTGCCCTGGGAGGGTGGCTTGGGTTCCTCCTTACCTCTCCTTGAGGCCCATTGGGTGCTTGACTAGCTGCTGCRCATGGGCTTTGTCATGCATCTTGCTGAGCTCGTTGTGGAAGAGCCCRTCAGCGTGTATCTTGGTCCTGAGGGGTTAGAAGAGGAAAACTGGATGGGCATGTAAAACTTTGCCCTTCATTTGGCAAAAGATTTGCATGAACTGAGGCAAATTTGGTAAAATTTCACAGAAAAGCAAATCCTGTAGAGGTTTAACGCTSATAGAACAAAATATCCTCTTACTAGAAGTAATTACCCTAAGGGTATGGGCATGTGAGGATGTCTATATAACAGCTATTCAGTATCAAAACCAGGACAAGAGACAGGAGAAGTAGTGAATCAAACACCCTCAGATACACAACGGCTGAGGAACAGGTAATTCATAGTGAGAGTCACAAAGAGCAGAACTCGCCAKTGACTGATGGGCCATCGAAAGAAGGGCCCAAAACCTCAACAAGGTTCATCCAGAGCTAGCAAACTTCAAGCCAGACTAGTCCAAGGGRCGGGATAAAGGCTCTGGAATCCAACTATTGACCAGGATCAGATACTCAAGTGACACTCTGTGCATGTGTGTGTATGCAGGTCTGCACGGAGAATGGGAAGAAGCTTTGACTGGGTTTCCAGCTAGCAGATCCTTGGAGCACAAGGCCATGAGAGGAAGGAAGTAGAGGCAGGAGAACCGCTTACCTCTCCTGCACTGGCAGGGACGCTGAGAAGTGCGAGATGACAATCATGGGAATAATTAGCCGCCACAGACCAGTCCTCAGGGCAACCATGGTGCCTCCTAAAATRAAGCATACGGTTTTACGAGCAGTAAAGTGGATGTGAGTTAATCCACGGGCAGCACGACATCATGGAATAAACCCCATGCCCTGAGAGCTGAGCCTTGGGGGAAAGGATTTAAGCCACTCACCAAAACATCCCACACGGTCAGTTATTAACATGCGCAGAGGATGCCCAAGAGATATACTATTTATTTATTTATTTATTTACTTATTTTTAAGTCCTTCAGCTCCCTGGGGTCCATTAGCTGAAGGAAGTGTGGCCTGAGCCAGGCCAGTATCCGGGAGCAGCTCAGCACTTTCCAGCAGATGCATCCCACCGCTCAAACCTCCTTTGGCAGCCCGGGCCTTTGCCAGGCCGAGTGTCCCATCACACTGMGGGGTTGCTAGCACAAGAAGAGCTTGCTGAAAGGAGCACTGGGAGCCCAACGCACCCTCTCCACTCGCTCCTGCTCACCTCGTAGGTCTACCTACAACTAAGGGCCACRCATTTCTGGACGCACAGGCGTTCCGGCCACTCTTTGAGCTCCRTTCTTCCCTCTGGTTGAATATCCCGTGCATTACCCACGCTGCTGATGCGTTGCCTCGTGGCAATGACCAGGTCGAGCACGACAAAAGCCCTGGATCCACCACCCAAACCGTGACCCRAGGGAGGACGCGGTGTGTCCAGGCTGACCGCACCAGTGCCGTGGTACTCACCGAGCGGGGGCACTCGGGGCTCTCGGCTGCCTCACGTCTGGGATGCACCACTGGTCCGCTCTTCCCCACGGCCCCCTATAAATCTGCAGCCCTTATCAGGAGCAATTACTTGGGTAAAGATGGGATTATGAGTAATGGAGATTAACCRCAGATACTGCATCCGGGTTGAAACGTCCTTTTAATTACTCAGTAAACCCATTCAGGTTGTTCGCAGCAATCCAAGTCACCATATTTTTGCTGCTGTGTAATAAGGCCTGTTGGTGTGTTTAATTAGAGTAATTCACTGGACAAACAGCCCTGGACTGATTGACCCATTATGACTGTCATAATTATCTCTCTTCCTGGCTTTAATTGCCTCTTGATAGGAACTTAATCTTCTGTTCTCCTTTTTTTAATTCTGGCTCAGGTTTTGTTTGCCATAACCAGAGAGATCGAATGAGCACATTGGGGGCATCTCCTATTTGTCGAAACCACTTGTGGCTTTTTTTCAGGGCAAACATTGACTGATTGGTAGGATGAGGCAAGGCCTGGTGAGACCAGACTGAATCACAGCTTTAAAGCAAGAGGCATGAGAAAGACCTGCGTGAGAAACACGCCGAATACACTCCCCGCCTTCCTCAGCCTCGGGGGTTGGCTGCTTTCAAGCACTTCTAGTAAAGGCGACCTACAAAGAGAGGGGGAAAATGGGATTATTTTTCTGTCCAGGTGCTGCACGCTCCTGGTGTCACCCCCGTGCGAGCATCTGAAACTGAGAAGGGCCCTGTAGGAGCAAGGCAGGAAAGAGAAAAAAATAGAGACATTAGACRTCCAAACAACACACGGGATGTCGAAAACGCCCGATGTGATGCCCTCACCTTTGCAAGTAGCCTCASTGGGGCTGCTGTGCTCCCRAACTCTGGGGGAACTCAGTTGACTGGGAATGCCCCAGTGCTGCGGGTAGGATGCTCACAGGAGCTTGCAAGGAGGCCGGATGAAACGGTCCCGTGATGGCGGGACAGGGCGACTTACAGGAGAGAAAAAGCTCTCGGATGCAGAGAAGGAACCTGAAGTAGCCCGATAGACATACGGCCTTGTGCRTATGGGGACGGGAGTGATGGAAGACCAACACCAGCTGTCTGGGGCTTGGTGAATTCGCACTTGTGAGCAAAGCGGGAGTAGCGACTCCCCCTGCTCGCATCCAGGAGCAGGCAACGAGGTGCGATTAAAGCATCCCTGTAATTGAATCCAGCATCGCTAGATGGCATCATCGCAGAGAAAAGCTCCTCGTGCTTGACTCGGAGAATGACAGTGGAAAGTTTTGCCCTGGTTCCTGCTCCACGTAGAGTTGTCCCACCCGAATCTGCAGATCAGGGAGGCTGCGCCGATCCTTGCCATCTGCCGCCTGGGACTTAGCTGGGCCCACACCAGACCCAACCAAATGCATCTCGCGGAGACTCAGCCCTCAGCTGGGAGAAAGGCCGGGGACCACCGGCCTGGAGGTATCACAGTGGAGACAGCAAACGGAAGGACTAAAATCACCCCACAAGTTACTGAAATGCCAGTGAGCRCAAGCAGGAACCCCGTTCTGAAGGTGGCAAAGTTGAGCCTGGCAGAGAGGAAGGTGCTTTTACTCCTCTCTGCAAGGGAGGGCACCAAATCCACAATGTGAAACGCAGGATCCTCTAGCTGTGCTAAATATGCTGATTAATTGGGCAGAGACACACAGGAAAACCCCAAAAAGGCTGAGGCACAAAAAAGATGAAGGAGAGATTTTGCCTGATGTATCTCCCTAAGGCTCACTGGAAAAAACCATTGTTGGAACAGGGTTTTAGCAGCTTTGAAACACTGAGCTGGCATGGACAGGCCTGGGAGCTGCAAAAGGAAAGACGGAGAAAGAAACATGGAAGATCACAGCAGTCTTGGCCCTATAGCAGGACCGCGGGCGTGGGGTCCACCAGCAACATCCCAGCCAAAGGTGAAGCACTAGCCCTGGCTCTGGTGGTCGGCACAAGGACTGTCCCAATTCCAGGTCTCCATGGGGCATCCTCAGGACACAACCCTACGTGGGCGAGATGGTCAGGGACTTGGTTTGGACGGCGTCGGAGAGGCCCAACGTGCCGAGGACAGCGTGTGCCTTAGGAAAGGAATTCAAAGAGATTCAGGCATCTCTGGAAAAAATCTGGCACCTGGAAATAGGGAAATCAGGCTTTGGTTCCAGTAGCTGAAGCGGCTCCTGGGGCATTTTGCTTTATGGAGGTCAAAGGGAGGCCCGTTGTCATCTGTCTCTTCGAGTACTCACTGCTGGAGGACACAAGAAACCCCTGTCAGGTCAGAGCACTGGTGTGTCAGCCCCAGATTTGGGGGGGTTTAAGGAGAGCGTGCGAGCCTGGCCCTTCTTGGTGACATGGCCCTGTGGAGCAAGGAAAAGCCAAAAGGCTTTTAGGGAAGACAGGATTTCCTTGCACAGCTTCGTGTGGGGCCAGTCCTGCCCTGGCTGTCAGTCCTGCCCTGGCTGTCAAAAACCCCAGCCCGGTGCTCCAATTGGGGTCCTCCGGTGCTCCAAGGTGTTATCCCGAGCTGGGAAGGGGACAACGGCCCTCTCACCTCTCAAGGACATCTAGCTGGGTTGTCAAATGAAGGCTTTGGGACTGGAAGGGCCGTGCAGGTGAGTTCCGTCTCCATGCCCGGAGAGGAACGGGCCTCCTCAGGACCGGGCCTGCAAGGTGCCCAGGGACAGGCCGGGCCCCGTCTGACAGTGGCGCCCACGGGAGGCATGGGAGTTATCGAGGTCAGACGGTGCCAGGAACCGCACGGCTAAATCCTTCCTACGTAAAATACCCTTTAATCAGCTTACGGGGTGTTCAGGAACTTCTGCCTCCTCCTTCCTTTTTTTTTCATTTGCTACCTTTTTAACATGTAGGCGTGTGAGTCCATGTGTGGATCTCCAGGGGAGCCTGAGGGAGGCTSATGGAGACGCTGCCCTTCGCCGAGGGCAGAGCCACGTCCTGGTCTTGCACCGCTCCAAGCACGCGGGAGAAAGGACCCTGATTGGAATCCGGGGATTGGAGGGGGGCGGCTTAGGCTGCCAAAGGCCCCTTTCTTTTACAGGACGGTTTCGGGAATGGTTTTAATCTTCGTCACCTGATTCCTCACTCTGCCTGCCAAAGGGGAGAGTGGCATGGGAAGGAGAGAGGGGGGAAAAGGGCAGCTATGGGTAGCCCCRGAGGAGGAAGGGGAAAGGAAAATCCCAGGGTGTGTGGGGCTTCCTGGGACCTCGGGACGCCACCCAACCCTCAGCAAGCTCCAAGGCGGGCTAGGTTATTCCCATCCTTGAGGCTCCGGCAGCCTCGCAAGGCAGCGTGAGGTTTACCCATGGGGAGGCTGCTCTGGGCACAACCGGTGCCCCCACGCAGGGGTCACGAGCGCAGCGGATCCCCAAGTGGATCCACGCAGCTCGTTGCTGCCCTGAGGTACTTCAATGTGCTCTCCCCTATGGCTCAGGCCCTTGTATTTCAGCAGGTCCCCTCTGTGTGAGAGCAATTCTGTGGGTAAGTCAGTCCACAAAACCATCCGGGCTTGATCATAAGCTACAATAGACAGCGAATCCGCCGGTTGTCTTTGTAGTTTCACTCCCACAGCTGATCGCCGTTAAAAATGCATGAGTTTCCCCCTCTGGACAGGGATTTATCTTAACTGGCCAGGATTTAAAACGTGAAAYGATGTCTTTGGTGTGCATAAAAACCCCCGGAGCAGGGCTAGAGAAACGGGAAAGCTGAGGGAGAGCCCTGCCCTCCTCTCCTCTCTCGTGGGAAGGTTACCATGAAAGGCGGGATGGGTGCACAGACAGAGGGACGCTGCCTCTATCCCTTTTCTTGGAAACGCATCACAGGCAGAGCAGGGCAGGCTTTGGAGGAGCCCTTCGTAGAGAATTGCTCAGCAATAAACACGTCAAAGAAAAGCAACAGGGCCGGCCTTAAAAGCTCTTTATGAGCCTCGCCTTTGTACTTGCAAGCAGCGATCTTCTTGCCCTGCCATCAGGACGCTACTCAGCAGGCACAGCCCAGCCAAGGCATGCCTGTGTTGAAGCTTTGGCGGGTGACTTTGCTTTCTCCCCTCTAGAAATTCAGTGCTTCATCCCTTCGGTAAGGGATGCTTCATCAACAGAGTGGCTGAAGAGCCAGGCTGCCCATGCGGAGAAGGGGAAACTGAGGCCCGTTCTTCTGCGACGTTGGGGTGTCCCCGTCAAGGGGAGATCAGAATATAAATATTTCTTTTTCCTATCAAGAGAGGCACCGTCCAGAGCCTCTCCACCTCACCGCCCCAAGTCTCCAGGCCGTGACCATGCAATGGGTGAAGAAGAGTCTTCAGCTCATCACCATAGATAAAGCCAAGGGACAAGGATGGTGAGTGGTGGCATGAAAGACCAGGCGACCTCGCAACCGCAAGAGCAGGAATTACAGCGAGGTTGTGGTAGAAGAACTGCCATAATTAGTCCTTTGCCTGGCCGTTCCTTTCTGGAAGTCAAAAACCTTATTTCACATCAATTTAATCCACCCCAGGATTGGTGGATTAAATCCTTTAGGACTAAGGCACCGCTGGTCTGGAATAAGGGCTTCCGTGCTGAGAGTCAAGAGCCATTCTGCAAGTGGCCCATGAGGCAAATCAAGATAATTAATGCAAATTAACTCTTACAATGGATTAGATAAACAGCATGTAGTCCCTGTGGGAAGGCAGAAGGCCTTTGCCTGCCACTCCATCCTGATCTCTTTTGCTGCTCAAGTAAATTAGACTGAAATAAATTAGGCCTGTTCCGTCCACACGGGGGTTCAGTGCAGTTTAATTAATCCACTTCAAGCCCTTCATTTAGCCAATTTGAGTTGATTTCCTTGATTATAAGGGTTATAGTGAAAAGTGGTTCCCCTGGAGCAGCTCCACGTTGGCTGATGTCAACGGGTGCGTGGGCAGTCGAGTTTTAGGGACTGACCAGCAGACCAGAAAAGCTGTGACTAGGGGATAGGACCTAACGAGCTGATGCAAAGCAACTCCGTTGAGATGTGCAAGTCAAAAACATATAAATGGGGGGGCCACATCAGAATCACAGGGGCCAGCCCTGCTGCTYCCACAGGGTCACCTGAAGTGTGTTGCTCAGGACCCTTTCAATGGCTTTTGATGATGAAGACTACACCTTGTCTCTGGGCAACCTGAGCTCTGTCACTGTAAAATAAAAAGAGAAAAGAAAAAAAAAAGATTTTTCACTGTAAAAAAAAAGTTTTCCCTTATGTTCAGAAGGACCTTCCTGTGTTTCAGTCTGTGGCCATTTCTTCTTGTCTTATCACTGATGACGGGGAGAGCTCAGTGGCAAGGAGAGTTTGTTGACACTGGAGAGCTTGGTGACAAGATGACCTTGGTGACAGAGGGGGCTTGGTGACATGAAGAGCTTGGTGATGGCAAGAGTTTGGTAACAAGGAAGACTCAGGTGGTTTGGAAAGGTTGGTGACAAGGAAGACTTGGTGATGTGGAGAGCTTGGTGACACGGAGAGCTTGGTGACATGGAGAGCTTGGTGACAAGGAGAGCTTGGTGACATAGAGAGCTTGGTGACAAGGAGAGCTTGGTGACATGGAGAGCTTGGTGATGGGGAGAGCTTGGTGATGGGGAGAGCTTGGTGACATGGAGAGCTTGGTGATGGGGAGAGCTTGGTGATGGGGAGAGCTTGGTGACATGGAGAGCTTGGTGACATGGAGAGCTTGGTGATGGGGAGAGCTTGGTGACATGGAGAGCTTGGTGACATGGAGAGCTTGATGGTGGGACGAGCTTGGTGACGGGGAGAGCTTGGTGATGGGAGACCTTGGTGATGGAGAGAGCCTGGTGACATGGAGAGCTTGGTGACGGGGAGAGCTTAGTGACATGGAGAGCTTGGTGACAGGGAGAGCTTGGGGATGGGGAGAGCTTGGTGATGGGAAGAGCTTGGTGACGGGGAGAGCTTGGTGACATGGAGAGCTTGGTGATGGAGAGAGCTTGGTGACAGGGAGAGCTTGGTGACAGGGAGAGCTTGGTGATGGGAAGAGCTTGGTGACGGGGAGAGCTTGGTGATGGGGAGAGCTTGGTGATGGGGAGAGCTTGGTGACGGGGAGAGCTTGGTGACATGGAGAGCTTGGTGATGGGGAGAGCTTGGTGACATGGAGAGCTTGGTGACAT
>PTEX01000291.1:625298-643535 GCA_003342815.1 Eudromia elegans
CGCCGCCGCCGCCGCACAACGTGGCCGCGCTGGTGCTGGGCATCGTGCTCATCCTGCTCATCGTGGGCGGCAACGCGCTCGTGTGCCTCAGCGTGTGCACGGAGCGCGCGCTCAAGACCACCACCAACTACTTCATCGTCAGCCTCGCCGCCGCCGACCTGCTGCTCGCCCTGCTCGTCCTGCCCCTCTACGTCTACACCGAGGTGGGCGCCCCACCGGGGCCGCGCTCGGGCTCCTGAAGCTTCAGCGGCTGGTGGTGCTGGAAGTCGTCGGAGAGTGGTGGTGGGGGGGGATCCGCGAGAGATTCAGCACCAAGGGTGTTAAAAAACGCGCCCGGGGGGTTTGTTCGCAGAGGTGCTGCTGCCCCTGCACCTCTGCCCCTGCGCGGGGGTGCGGGTGGTCCTGGGGTGYGGGTTTTATTCCCTCCCGCCCGTCTGCAGTGGGGAGCCCCCGAAGGGACAACTCGGAGCAAAGGGAAACGAGTTGGCAGAAGCGCTCGCTCCTGCCGCTCACAGCTCCCCGTGGTCCTTGTGCGCGTGGCCAAGGGGGCTTCACTTCGTCCCTGCTCCCAGGCGAGCCGTGACGCCGGAGCGAGTGCCAAGGCGGAGAGGTAGAAATAGAAATCCCCTGGACTGGGTGAGCAGCTCCAGGGAGCCCTCGGACAGGCTCCGGACCAGGGACCAGGGTCCTGGTCAGCAAATGGTTAGGAAGGGCTAGAGGGCTCCGGTGCTTTGCTCTGTCTGGTATGAGGTGATCGGCTTTGGGGGGATAAGGGAGCTCTTTAGCTAGGAGCCAAGCTGCCGTGCCAGGTTGAAGAAGAGAAATGGTCGTTTCGTTTTGCTGTTTAGGGAGCTTGTTGTTCCACTTCCTCTGGACGATTCCATACAGGCTGCTTTGCTCCTGCTCGCTGCAGGGCTCCCTGTGGCTGCATGTGCCCTCTTTGGGCCACTCCTGGCCCTGGATAAGCGGGTGGATGTGCAGAACCACTGTGGCCTTTGGGGGCCTTGGGGATGGCCCTTCACCCCAGCTCAGAAAGTGCCAGTGGGCTTCCCAAAGCGTTCAAGCCGAAGCATTTCCCCTTCTCGCCCATGCCAGGGCTACCGTTCAGCGCCTGTCCGGATGGAGCCTCTCTTGCCTTACACAGGAAGGCTGCGGATTAGAGCTTAGGATGCTCTTAGCCTCTCTGCGTGGTCCTAGGGTYTCTCCGGACATTGTGACCTCTCTGGGGGCAAAGGTTTTCTAGAGGGACAGGAGCCATGAGAAGGACGGGCAAAGAGCAGGGGCAGGAGATGCTTCCTGCTCTTCCCCCTCTGTTGCTTGTGTTGGACAGGTCTGCTTTTCCCTGTCCCATTTTGGGGGTTTAGGAAGCTGGATGCTTCTTTCTCCATCATTTTTTCTCAGCTCCTTCTTGCTAACTGGAATTCCTTTTGCCTCTCCAYGCCTCCCGTGCCTGACTCCATGGGCAGATCTACATACCAATGGCATTTCCAGACCCGGAAAACCTGGTTTTRTCCATAAAATGCAGATTCCCATGCTTGGCACGAGCTTTTGAGGGTTTCCTTGGGTATCAGAGAACATGCCGTAAATGCCGATTCTCAGACAACCGGTGTCTGATCCTGCCTAATCTTGAAAACCCTGGGCTGCCCAGCCCGTGCTTGAGCTGCGATGGGGGTTTGGAAATCCAGAGCAGTGTAGACCGTTCGTCAGTGCTGAAAAACCAGTTCCCTGCTTTGCTATTTCTCTTTGGGCTCGCAGCCCATTGGGCTTGATGAGTATTTTTCATAATCTCCTACATATTGGTTGAAGATTTGCAGTTCACCTCATTAGGAAATTGGCTAAGGTCAGGATGGCCATTAAATCAGTGCCAGGGGACAGATTTTTTTTTTTTTTTTTTTTTTTTCCCCCCTGGTTTTCTCTTAAGAGGCCAAAGTGAACACGAGGGGATCCGAATGAGATGCTCAGTGTATATGTGTATAAACCCATAGCCGTAAAGTACCAGCGCTTCCTTCTTCCGGCAGGAAGAGCTCACTCACCTCGCRCCTCTTCCCCTGTAAGATCAGCTCTTGGGGCAGATTTCTCCCACGTGTGACGTCTGCCATCCCTACAAGGTGACAGGGCTCCCACACGGGGCTGGGGGTCCCTCCTGCCAGGTGTGGATTATCTCTTGCTACTGGTCACGAAAGCACGGCGGGAGCGACCTTGAGCTTCGCTCCTCTTCCTAATGGCTGAGCAAGCTTATTGCAGCGCGTGAGCAGCCGTKGAGTCCCGTTGCACTCCCCAAAGAGCCAGCATAACTTTCTTACAGCTTCATTTTAGAAGTCTTGGCTGCAGGACGACGAATTCCYGTTCAATTTATTCATTCATTAACGACCTAGATGAAGGGATGGAGTGCTCCCTCAGCAAGTTTGCTGATGATACTAAGCTGGGAGGAATAGCTGAYAGCCCTGAGGGCTGCGCTGCCATCCAGAGGGACCTGGACAGACTGGACAGCTGGGCGGCGAGTAACCTCATGAAGCTCAACAAGGGCAAGTGTAGGGTCCTGCACCTGGGCAGGAATAACCCTAGACATGCCTACAGGCTGGAGACCAACCTGCTGGAGAGGAGCCCTGCAGAGAGGGACCTGGGTGTCATGGTGCACAAGAGGTTGACCATGGGGCAGCAGTGTGCCCTCGTGGCCAGGAAGACCAATGAGATCCTGGAGTGCATCAAGAAGAGCGTCTCCAGCAGGTCGAGGGAGGTGATTCTGCCCCTCTMCTCAGCCCTGGTGAGGCCGCACCTCGAGTMCTGTGTGCAGTTCTGGGCTCCCCAGTGCAGGAGGGAYGTGGAGCTGCTAGAGAGAGTCCAGCGCAGGGCCACGAAGATGATTAGGGGTCTGGAACATCTGCCCTATGAGGAAAGGCTGAGAGAGCTGGGCCTCTTCAGCCTGGAGAAGAGAAGACTGAGAGGGGACCTGATCAATGTATATAAATATCTCAAGAAAGGGAGTGAGGAGGAGGGGGCTGGCCTCTTCTCAGTGGTGGCCAGCGATAGAACTAGAGGAAACTGCCACAAATTGAGGCACCAAAAGTTCCACAGGAACTTGCGAAGGAATTTCTTACCAGTGAGGGTGACAGAGCMCTGGAACAGGCTGYCCAGAGAGGTGGTGGAGTCTCCTTCTCTGGAGATCTTCMAAACCCACCTGGACAYCACCCTGTGSCACATGCTCTAGGGGACCCTGCGTGTGCAGGGGGGTTGGACTAGRTGACCTYTRGAGGTCCCTTCCAACCCTAGSCATTCTATGATTCTAKTCTATGATTCTATGAATTGGGGGTTAGTTTTCGGCGCATTCTCCCTTGTTTGTACCTCAGGGCTGGAGAAYTGCCGAAAGCAGGTGCTTAAAAGGGACAAAAGTGACGTGCCATTCACCACCATTTCCTCTCAACACCGTTTGCACCCTCTCTGCCATATTTCCTGTAATAAGGGAAAGGAAATGGGGCCATGTAACACAACTTTTCTCCAGTTCTATCCACACCTTAGGTGTCCTCGCCATGGGGAGTTCAGCATCTCAGCGACGTGGCGGCTTTCTGATGGTGAGGAAGAGTCTGGCCAAGCCTTGCACTTGGCTCCATCGGGTAGTAGAAGTGGCCAAGCTTTGCCTGGAAGAAATTGTTTGGGAAACAGGCCAGYGGTGGTAGGAAGCCAATGCCTTTCATTGAAGGAAGAGCTTCGCCCCAGGTGCTGAGCAYGGATGCCCTCAGGCCTCCTCTCCCCACACTTGTTTGAAAGGAACATTTGCTCCCGAGCCCTGCCCTGTTCTAAACCYGCCCCTTGTGCTTGCCGTGCTTTGGTGAGGATTCTTCAGACTCTATTTTCTCTCCTCATTAATTTGCCCTGTCAAATTGATCTACTTCAGCAGCTCAAGTTCACACCRGGGGCCGTAATGAGAAAGAGTGCTCAAGCTGATGCGAGAGGCTCTTCCTCAGTAAATCCAAATGCCGCTGTGGTTTGTCAGCTCTGTGCTTCCACAGCCTGGTGTGATTAAGAAGCCTCCTATATATGGAGAAGGGGAGAAACATCAGCTTTCCACAGCGTTAAAACATCCGTTTCCCAACTGAGCAGCTTCTGAGACTGTGGCTGGGGAGCGAGTTCTTGCTGGGGCAGGATTTACRGCCTTCTCCTTACAGCTCTTCTGCAGAAGGGCACCGTGTTTGGTGACAACCAGCAGCGCTTCGGCACCCTCAGCATTTGGACATTCCCAAATCCTAGGTGTTGGGGCAGGAGCGGGAAGCAGTGCGGCAGGGAATGGCAGGAGCCCATGGCAAAGGCTCCCTGCTCCTCTGCGGCATCCCGGGCATTGGGACGGGAGCGCGAATGTTGGGCTCTCTCCTGGGAATCCTCTGGCGGTAAGGCAGGGATTGGTGGGGAATGAGGGGGAAGGAGGTGGCCTGGGACGTTCCCAGGGCTCCAAGATAACTCCCCAGGAGAAAAGCCCAAGTTTAATGTGGAARGAGGCCAGGAAAATATACCACAGTCTGCCTGGAGCATCGATAGCACCRAAGATGGGAGTTATTGCTCCGCTGAGCGCCTGGAGGAAGCAGAGCTGTGAGTTCTTCTGCAGGTACCGCAGTGTATCACTAGACCCCAAGCGCTTTTGCCCGCTAAAACCCTGCTTGTGGAGAGCTGTGCAMAGACGTGTCTCCCTATTCAACTGCTTCACCAGCACCCAAGCGCTCGGCGACCGTGCCAGGAACCGCGGCCATCTCTTCAGTCACGTATTTCTGCCTCAGTTCAAGCGCAGACATTCTGGGTTATCCGGGTGGGAAGCGGAGCGGGCTCCTTCCGCTGCCGAGCGCGCCCGGTGCCCGCGCCTTCCTCCACGCGGTTGCTCCGATTGGCCCTTAATCCATCCTGAGTGCCTGAGCGGTGCAACGCGTCTGAGCCGGGATGCTGCTGGCCGGCACGCTGGTTGGGCACACTTATGTAAACAGCTTAGCCACGGAGACCTCATTGATTAAGGGAAAGGAGGAAGCTCTTTTAGCAGATCTACCCGTTACCCTGCTGCAGGTCCGGGAGGGTTTCCGCGTGCGCTTTGCTGTRACGAGCGGCCCCTGCTAACTCCATGAGCCCCTTCTTGGCGAGGGTGATGCTGTGGCTTCTGCGTGAAGCTTTTCGGGGARTCGGCGTGACGCCGTTGTGGCAAGACGTCTCCTTTTAGCAATGCGCGTTGTATATCTGTGCCTGTGAGGTCGTTCTGGTGAGAGASGGGCTCTGCTCTCTCCCCATTTTTTTGGGGTCTCTCTGGGAATGCAAGTCACTCTGCTTGCAGAAGTCTTCTGGGAATCATCAGCTTCRTTGGGGTAGAAGGTCCTCTTGGTCTCAGTAATGTGTGAGCTTTGCAGTCTCTGGACAAAATAGTGGGGAGGTGACTTAGCCCAGCCAYTATAAACCAGTGCTAAGGATTTTCTGTTAGCGTTACACAGTGTTTCAGGGTGGATAACTAAGACTTGTTCCTTGTTTCAAAAAAACCTTCGCCTTTAAAATTTAAGAGAGGAAGGGACTTTGCAGCAGAGAATGAGGCCGCTTTTGTCTTGTATCCCACTCCCTGCTCTCTCCTTGGGCACAGCTCACAAAAAAGACCCCGAATCAGCTTCTTGGGGACGTTTGGGCAATCCCTTGACCCCGATACCAGACTTTGCCCATTTGCAGGGATTTTTGGTCTTCTAATTAGTGCCGTATCCCTCTTGGCAGGCCTTGGCTCTTAGGATGATCACTTCTGGGCTCTCCGCAGCTTTGCTGAGGGCAGGCGAGGGCTCGTTCCGAAATTCCCCTGGCATCTCCTAATTCGCTTGCAGGCCGCGCGCTGTTGTTGCCTGGCTCTCCTCCTTCCGTTGTGGTCGCCCTCCCAAACGGAAGGGCTGGCTTGTGTTCTCTGGTTCTCAGTGAGCCCATTTGCAGGGCTGGCAAGAGAGCCAGGCGCGAAGCTCCCATATGTGGTGCTGTGACAAGGACTTTCTCTGCAGGAAATACGACTGAAGAAACCTTTATCATCAACTTATCCCCCACTCTTAGGATTACACGTGTAAAGCCTCTTCTGATATTAGGCTTGTTTGCAAGAAGGCAGATTTTTCCCTTGCAAATTGGTTGTACTTCGGACCATCAGGATGAGCTAGGAATGCAATTTGCCACAAGGGCCTCCTGAGGTGTCAGGTCCACCTCCCACCAACCTATTAGACACCTTTCCATTGACCTCTTGGTATTCTYTGTAAGGAGTAATTTGAGTTGTTCCTCCTCTGCCCTTAGTGGCTGGTCCAGACCCAAGTGCCATTTGCAGAGAGACACTAATATCTTGTACGAGACCGCAGCGACTACCTGCAAATTTACTGGTGCTGCTGCCCTTGGTCGACTAAACTGTCCCCAAAAGGAAACGCTTAGCAACTCCCTAGAAAACTTTGCTTTCTGCCTCAAAACACTGAGCTAAGGGTAGGACATGACCACCTCCTCCTGCCACCACCGCCACCACGCRCGTAATTTTCCATCTTCTTCCAAGAAGTGATGCTTGGGGGTTTCGAGTGTAATGATTAATACGCATCTAGCAGGCTCATCCTATATATAGCTCTGGCCAGAACTGTGCAGACGGCGCCAACAGCCTTATGTAAGACCCGACAGGTAGGTCGGCTTGTGGGGCCCTGTTTGCAGCGCTGCTTTTTATTTTATTAAGTGGAGACAGCTTGCCTGTAGAGCGTCTGTTTGGCTGCGTGCCTTCTCATCAGCAGCTCCCCAATCGTGTGTTGCTGGAGAGAAAGCAGCGAATGCAAAAAAAAGGCGGCGGGATGTGGAGTTGCTTCGGAGCACTATTTAAGGGCAGCTTGAGCTGTTTGTGATCCCTAAAGCTTTACACTGTACCTTGATGATGGGCTAATCTTCTGCAGCCTCCTGTAATCAGGTACCAATTAGCCACATGACCCAGCAAAGCCTCTAATCCAAAGTCACTCATGCGCTGGGATTGGAGGAGGGTCTCGGCGCGTTCCGCTGGGGTGGGCAGAAAAGCAACGAGTCCTCTCCCATGCTTTTCCCAAAAGGAGAGTCTTAAAAACAAGAAAAAAGAAAAGAGAGAGAGAGAAAAGGGAAAGGCCGGTAGCATTTTCTGAGTTTCCAACTCGAAAAATCCAAAATCCAGATCTGCTGGCAAAGGCTGTGTCCCATGTAGGTGCTCAGCTGCTGCACTCTGAGAGCTCTTYTCCCTTTCGGAAACAATTACTGCCCCCAAATCGGAATCCAGCTGTGAAAATTGTGGCTCAAACACTTTTCCCGCATAACCCGAAGTGAACGTGTCGGGATCCCAGTGAAGCTGGCCCAAAATCAATGGTTCGTTTTCTTGGTTGGGTTTGGAATGGTTGCCCTAYGTGAGACAAGAGCTGAATGGAGCATTTTACGTGTGAAGCCAGCTCTCTTTTGGTGGTTTGGGTACCTCCYCTCTTAAGGAGACGTGTATATAAAAATAGTCAGATAGTTTCTTAGGAGTCTGCTTTGGCTTTRCAGCTCCACTAATCGTAATCCGGTGCATGACATCACCACTGCCTAATAGTAATCCTTGGAGAGCTGCCTGCCCTGTGAACACGTACCGGGATGCAGGTGGATACAGAAGACCGTCATGTTGGTGCASGTCACTGTCGATGCCCAAAATTCAAGAGGAAAACCAAGCTGCCCCTTGGAAGTAGACTCGGAAACATTGTGCTTCCAGCTAAGGAAGACCTCATGTTCTGCTCCATGAGGAGCAGCCCTCATCTCAGGAACTCTTCTTTCCGCATGAGCACCAGATAGAGATGCCCGACAGGCTGGGTCACGAGCACGTGGTGTGATGGGAGACACGTCTCCAGTTTGCTTGGTCATGTTACCTGAAAGAGTTAGAGTTAGAGCTTGTGGAAATGCAGGCAGACAAGCCTGTATTGTGCACTGAGCCCTTTGTGAATGAGCTTAAAAGTCTGGGTTTGAAAGTCCAGACACCGGCGGGCAGAGGGAAGCGATCTGGGCAGCAGTCAGCTTGAGGCCGATCTAAGGACCTCTGGGGTGGAAAGCTTTTTACTAACCGTGTTTGATTTGCAAAGGAGGAAGGCGTGGGAACATCACATATAAAGATGAGAGAGACAGGAGGCTCTTGTGGACCAGCATGAAACCTGGGGGGATGATGGGGAACATGGTGTTCAGACCCAAAAGCTGTTATCCTGGCAGCAAGGAAGATGCTTTGAATGACTGTGTTCCACCTATCAGTCCAAACCCTTTGTATAGGGCTAACTAACTAGTCCACACACTTGCCTCTTTATATGGTGCTAAAGAGTATAAGTTAAAGAATATGTGTGTGTTGCTAAATGATAGTGTATCAGGGCAATAAAGAACAGATTTGCAAGCTATGGTTAAGACTTGGGTCAGGGAGGGCAGGTGATCATTGCTACCTCTCAAAATGCCCTTTCTGGGAACCCCCAGGAAGAAGAATTCTTTGCCTGGCAAATAAAATGCACCTTTAACTCCAGAAATACCCCTCCAACAGCTTTGACTCATCCATAAAGAGAGCTTGTGCCTTCCTTACTGAGATGATCTGGCCCATGCCATGACCWGTTCACTCTGCTGGGACTACTGCTTAGGCCCTGGTCCTTACAGAAACAGTACCCAGGCCTAAGATACTGTAATACCAGATGCAAGAAGCTCTTGTGTCTGCACCTGAGTTTTTTGTTTGTTTATTTGTTTGGTTTTTGCCAGGATATAATTTGGAGTCGGTGCTTACAGACCAATGCCCAGTGCAATAGTCTCTTGAGTGGTGTGATGCTCATGGGAGCATTATATGAATTTGGTACAAGGGAATGAGGAGTCTTTTCTTAATTCAACTGCTAAATTAGGATGGAGAAGGGCTGAAATGCACTGGGCCCTTCTCTTACTGAATGGGAAGAACAAAAAAGGCGTCCTCTCCTGCTACTCTAAAATAGGAACTCAGAGGGTCTCTGGTGCTGGCCTTGCCTAAAAGGGCAGCAACCGCACGTGCAGCAAAGCAATSGTGACATACAGGTTAGCAGTTTTCAATGCCAGAAAGGCTGGACCAGTGTTGGTGCCACGGTCTAAAGCACAGCTTAATGAAGCTGAACTCATTGTTGTACTCGCTGAGCTTTTCCTTCCCTTCCCATTTTCCGAAAACCTGCTTCACAGCATACCTCTGGGCAAATGTTCCTGTTYCACAAGCCAGTAGCGATAAACTGCAATCTGTTGGGTATTTTCTTATTATTTTCCATGCTGTTTTCATGCTGTTTTCCCAAGGCCTAAATGCGTGAAGTTAGGAGGCAGCATGGTTGGTGGAGGAAGGGATGGTGAGAGACTTACCCAAGCCAGGAAAATGCATTTGCCTTTTGCCCTGCTGTYCTTGCTCAGGGATGCTCCTTGGTGGCTCGTGAGACTTTCTTTGGATTTTGCTGATCCTTCTCTCTAAAGAGGGGCCAGATGGGGAATAGTTTGAAGTTGCCTGTCGAAGATTTTCTTRATTGAGCTTTTCTGTTGAGCACATTCAACATTTCCAGGGGAGTTATGATGCCCAAAGGGCACTGTGGCTTGGCTTCAGGCTTCTGGATTGATACGAAGAGGGCCTCAAAAGCAGAGGTTCCTGCACATGGTGTTGCTCCTTCCCTGTGCTTGGAAGGCAGTCACTGACCCGGGGATCTCTTCCTTCAGTTCCAGGGAGGTGTGTGGTCTCTCAGCACCGTGCTGTGTGATGCCCTGATGACCATGGACGTGATGCTTTGCACAGCCTCCATCTTCAACCTCTGCGCTATCAGTGTGGACCGGTAAGCACCTTTCTCCTCTTCATGCCTGCTTTCCCACGCTGGAGGAAGCGGATCATGCAGGTCGTGCTRTATCCTGGCATCAGGCTGCTTCCATACTTGCCCCTGCAGGGATCATAGGCAGAGTGAGAACAGAGATTGGGTCTTGTTATCCCCTTCTGGAGGGTGCTCCATGCTACCATTCTTCTTCCTTGCTGACTTTGTGTCCCATCAATAGCCTCATAGCGGCCAAGTTGAAAGCCCAGTTGTGTGACCAGGACAGGGCTCTTCCTTAGGATGCTCTTCTAATGACTAGGAAGACTAGTTGTAGCCYGGGTATGAGCTATGTAGGCAAGTGAAAAGGAGGGACTCACTGAGCAGTGAAGGACAGTGACGAGCAGTTTYGGGAGCAGCCCCTGGCATCCCCAGTGCTCTCATCCTCATCCTGTCGCTGACTCCCCCGGGCTCTTTGCTGGCAGGTTTATCGCTGTTTCAGTCCCACTGAATTACAACCGGCGGCAGATTGACCTTCGGCAGTTGATCCTGATCTCCACCACTTGGATCTTCGCCTTTGCTGTGGCATCCCCAGTCATATTTGGCCTCAACAACGTCCCGAACCGGGACCCCAGCTTGTGTCAGTTGGAAGATGACAACTACATTGTGTACTCCTCCATCTGCTCCTTCTTTATACCCTGCCCTGTCATGCTGGTGCTCTACTGCGCCATGTTCCAAGGACTCAAGCGCTGGGAAGAAGCTCGGAAGTCCAAGCTGAGAGGCAGCATCTATGGGGGCAACAGGAAGCTCTGTCCCCCCTCGCCCTTCTTTGAGAGAGGGCAGGCTGGACTGGATGGATGCAACCCTTATGCCCACTCTGACTCTGCCCTGCCTGGGGACTATGTGATGAGCAACGGGGTCCAGACCGTCTCCTACCCGCACCTCAGATACCCACACCCAGGGCATAAACAGAAACAGGCCAAGATCAACGGCCGGGAGCGGAAGGCCATGAGGGTGCTGCCTGTTGTCGTCGGTGAGTAACAGTCTGCGGAGGTCAGGGAAAAGGGTAGGAAATGCTGCATTGACGTGAAACAGGATTCGGCCTAACAGGACTTGCTTGAGCCTGGTTGGGTGAATAGAGGTTTGTCAAGTGAACATCTCAGCATCCCTTTGATCCAGGGGAGTAGTGTAAATAAACACTGCAAACACCACTCCTAGGAAAGAACATGTGTACACTGTTTGTAATTTGACCTTTTCTGCAAAGTGAACTGATTCCTGGCGTCTTAAATGCAAATCCAGATTTATACACAACTTAGACCTATATTTGTTGACTACCGAAAGGCCTCCTCCACACCTCAGACAATCTGCTGTTTTTCCCCCCTAGCACTCTGTACTGTCTGCTTTTGTGTTTGGCCCAGTTTGCATTTCTTGCTAAATTAAACCCTTTCATAATACTCACATAATCTTTTCTCTCTTTATTATCCTTCCGGCAGGTGCTTTCCTCTTCTGCTGGACACCGTTTTTTGTGGTGCACATTACAAGGGCTCTCTGCAAGTCCTGCATCATTCCTACTCAAGTCACCAGCACTGTCACTTGGCTGGGTTACGTCAACAGTGCTGTCAACCCCATCATTTATACAGTTTTCAATGCAGAGTTCAGGAACTTCTTCCGCAAAGTCTTGCACTTCTTCTGCTGAGTCTGTTGGAACTACTGAGTCYACTGGCGGGGAGAAGGAAAGACCTGGATATTTTTTGTATAGATCATTAAAGATATATTTCTGCCTAAGGTTTGCTGTTGTTGTTGGGGTGGAGGGAAGGAGAAGGCAGCTAAAGGATTGCAGTTCCCAGCTCTCTGTCGCCACTGCAAAGACTTACAGGTAAGTAGCAGCAGATAGAGCTCAGATACCCTACCCATTGGATACCGCTCATGTYGTCAGGTTTTTAAACACTTGGTGCTTGACTTGTTAGCAAGAGATGCCACGGGAAAGYGTGGATGGTTCTCAGAGAAGCTCCTGCTTTGGATTGCTGTTTCTTCTGGTTTGGGCTCCTGTCAGCAGTTCAGTCAGCACCCCACGAGCCACCACGGCTGAAGGGTATTGAAACCGAGAGTCRCAGACCTGTTCACTCCTCTCAGCTCCTGCAAGGGGCACAATCCAACCAGCTGATGTCTCCAAATGGGTTAACGGGAAAGACACCCGAGGCACAACCCTCACTTACTGCAGCCCACTGTGGCCAGGCCCCTCTCCCTGCATTCCGGGGGATTTTAACTGTGAGGAAAATCCAAGTTGGTTCCCGCAGGGCAGTTTCAACCCTGGCTGGARCTGGGAAGACATTCAGTGTCTCCCAGAGCTGCCTGTGGCTGCTGGGCTGCCTCTTTCTCYCTGATAAAGAAGAGCCGGAGGGAGGCTGAAAAGGAAGATTCCCAAGAAGTGGATTTTCCCTCTCTGTGAGTCCATTTTAAGTCAAAACTGGTTTTGGTCAGAGTTTTAGCAAACTTTTAGCCTAACACAGGTGTTTGAGGGCTGTTTCCCTCAGTTACTCACAAGCTCTGGCAACTCTGGAGCAATTAAGACACTGATTGCTCCCAGATAGTCTCATTTCAAGCTCGGAGATCTTGCCTTGCTAATGGTCACCGCTTCCCTGCTTGGGAACAGCGATAGCACTCAAGGCTGCTGTACCTGCAGCCCTGACAGGCAGAGGATTTCAGAACACGTACAGCTGCCTAGCAATAGTTTTAGATGCATCTCCTCCCCAAAATGCACAGTTGTGTTATTGCTAGGCTCCCAAGTTACCTATAAAGCTGAATGATACATGCCAAAAAACAGGCCTAGCTTGCTGAAAATCCTCTCTCTCTTTGGGTAAACCTGAGCGCAGTGACATCAAGGGCAGCCCCAGGGAGGGTTTAATGCTTTCCTCCGAAGGCTCAGAAGGGAAGAGGATCATTATGGCGTAAAATAACCATCTTCCGACCGTGGATTTTTGGAGCTGGTTGCTCTCCTTCCACCGGGCAGMTTGTTTGCTTGGAAACAAGAGAATTCTTCAGGGAGTTCATTTCTTTGACCGAGGGTAGCAGTTGCTCGATCAATTCATTATCTACAAATGAACATGGTCARCTCCTGCAGTGATTACATGGAAAGTCTTCAAGTTCCAGGTTTTCACTCCTCCTGTGGGGGACAGCTGCCAGGACACCAGGGCTCCCTGATGGTCAATAAAGTTTCGAAACCAGCAATAACATTTCTTTCTGACCAATTTTCCAACACAAGCGATTCCCGTTATACAAACACGAGACTTGGTAAGTTTGGATTCAGCAGCCTATTCCAGCGCGCTTGTTTATGTAGTTCTAAGCGTGCTGGAATCGACACAAAGYCCTGCTTGCCAAACCAGCAGGACTGCAGAAGGGCATTTCTTTTTGGAGACCGCAGACCAAAGGGCTGCACTAATGAAAGTCACTAGTTTCCAACGGAAAGCAGTTTGGCATGAAAAGCGAAGCTTTCGCACTCCAGAGGGGCTGCTTTTGAACAAGTTTGCCCTCTAATTCCAGTGCGAGATGCTGCTATGTTGAGGTGCTGTTGAGGCAAGTTGCTGGGCCACACTTCACTTTTTATCCAAAAGCAGCATGAGGCATTTGACGTATCGCAGTATTTSGTTTAGTAGGAAGCAAAACCTTACTGGGCAATGAGATGAAGGCAAGGCAACCTGCTGGATATGAGTAGAAGAGGTCTCATCTCTCAGTAGCTGGAGCAGCAGGCAAAAAAAACCCCATGGGTAGCCCTTCTGAAGAAAGATCTCAACAGTACAGGAGATATTGGCATAAAAGATAATAAACCACCTTCCACCTCCTTGTAACAACTGAAAAATGGAGTTTCACAGAGGACGGAATGGATTTATTAGAAACCTCAAGTTTAAGATTAAAGATTCTTCTKACTTTTAATAACCCAGAGGTTAAACAAGCTGGGCCTGTTTAGCCTTGAGAAGGATGAGAGGGGATCTAATCAACATGTACAAATACCTCAGSTATGATTGKAGGGAGGAAGGGGCTAAAYTRTTTTCCAGAGTGGCTGGTGAYAGGACAAGGGGCAATGGTTTTAAGCTGARGCATGGGAGGTTTCATCACCGGGTGAGGAGGAACTTCTTTCCTGTGAGAGTGATGCAGGAGGTTGTGGAGTCTCCTGCTCTGGAGATCTTCCAAACCCTCCCGGATGCCCCCCTGTGCCCCGTGCTCTGGGTGTCCCTGCTGGAGCAGGAGGGTTGGACCAGATGATCTCTAGAGGTCCCAACCCTAAAGATTCTGTGACTCTGTAATTTATTTTTCTCCTCTCCCTTATTTTTTTCCTGTAATTCTGGATGAAAATTTTCCCCTTTCCATAACATTCGTGATTCTGGATTGAGTCACTCTGCGATTCAAAGGTGGTGTCTCTTATACTGTGAGATAAATAACAATCTTCCTTCCTCAACAATACTATATTGGAATGAATAATCAGACAAGATACGTAGACCATGCTCAGTTGYTAACAGCTGAGACTGAGAAAAAGAACTAAGAGATGCAGATGCTTACAAGAATCATCAACTTGGATGCATYCATCTTATGAAAAAATAAAAGAACTCAATTAGTCTAAATTATTARAGGAATACTTAAAAGGATTGTGTTGCCTGAACTACCGTAATGAATGAAGCGCATAAATTCCCAGTGCTCAGCACTTCTCTAATTAGCAGCTACTAAATAGCAACAATATAACATTTGTATATTCTGACTTCAGGTTTGATCGGATCCGATTTTGGCTAGATGGCTACTACCAGGTGGCAGCTATGGCAGGCAAAGACCATAAACTGCCACCTCCCCTGCTGAAAAATCTACACGCAAGCCATCTTTCTATATGAAGACCAACATATAGGTGTAGGTAGCAGCCTGTAATAAAGCTGCATTCTAGTCATACCAGTTCCTAACGAGCTCAGGCTTTCTCATTTATTGTTAGACTAAAGTGCTGTAATGGGAATTAAATAGYACAGCAGTGCACTCTCAAGTCTTCACTGCATTTTATTTTATTTAACAACACTTTATTTTTCACTTATATTCAAGTGCAGAAGCTCCGAATGTGTTCCAAATTTGCCCAGCACAGAGGGAACACAGGAAAAAAAAAAAATCTTTCTATTGGCAAATTACAGTTTATACTGTCTTTCTCAAGACACTTAAATAAATCAATGAAAGATTATTCCTTTTTTTTCCTTTTTTTTTTCATATGAGAGGTAGGGAGGCACAGGCAGAAGGAAACAGTGGCAAATCTCACCGCAGCAACTGCTTTGGATCCATATCAAGTGACATGGTATCACTGTAATCCACACAGTGGAAATTGCAGTCTAGCAAGGTCAAAGTTGCCTCAAACTGAAGGTGGCTCCCAGCTGGTACCTTGCAGACAGTTGGGGTTTTTTTGTTCATTTTGAGTTTTCTCCACCCCCGCCCCAGATGAGGTTTTCTCAGGCTCCGCATTATTCAAGCTTTCGGAATAGGCAAACGCTGTTGAAGTATTAAAAAAGCCTTTCAAAAAATGAGTTTGCTAGTGAGAAGAGTCTGGTTCCTGAATGACAGACTGTTCCCATTTGGTTGGCCGATCCAGCCGGCCACGCTAGATTGTTCCTGGGAAACGTAGGGAGGGAAGTTTGTTCAGACGGCGACTTTCTCCATTACGCTGTCCGCCACGTGCACCTCGTCTGCTTGCACCGTCATTGTGGCTGACTGGCCACACATGTGCTGGTGATCCTTCCAGTCCTGCAAAAGGGAAGTGGGAACAAAAACGTCGGGGAGAAAAACTGGCCCAAGGAATCTGTATAGCCTGCAAAAGCAAACTCAGCCCCAGCGGAAGCTGGTTTTGAGAACCGATTCAATGCTAGAGGGTGAAATGAGATGGAGTTGAATGCTGCTGCCTAGTCCAGCACTGATCAATGTCAGTTAGGACTTGGAAAATTTAAAGCAGAGTTAGAACATAACCAAACCCACTCCTGAAAGAGACCTCAACATATCTCTAGCATCATACGGGGCATCTTACTTCAATAATGATAAAGGAGAGGAATACAATTCCTAGTATTACCTCCCAATAGACTTTCTTTGCACACCAGCACAAGCTAACCAAATGCAGATGTAACCAGCTTGCTCAAATCAGAAGTCGTGCTGTTCTTACTCACATTACTTAGCTCACTACAGATCTGGCCTTCTCCACCTTCACAAAACATTCTTTGGACAACTAAATCAGCAGTTCATGAATAGTCTTTTACCTTCCGCTGACAGAAAGTGGAGCAATAGTTGACTTTATGGCATCCCGTGCACTCATTCGTTGCCTCACGGCCACAGTTCACACAGGACTGCTGTGAAAATGAAAGGCAAAGTGACATTGTCAGAGGTGACAACAACAGAGAGATCATYATAGAGTAATATGGGTCCTATATGGTGTTATAGTGCAGGACTGGTGGCAAAGGCAGGCAACTCAACAGTGGTGGGAAGATGAAAGCTGAGGGATTAGAGGCCCCCTAGTCCCTGTCGGCCAATAAATCCTCAATACATAACGTCAATAGGCACACTGGCTTCTGGGTGCATTTTCAGACCTCCACTCTTCTTGCCATTTCCTCTGGGATTGCTTTGGAAGAAGGAATGTACCTTTGTTTTCCTCGCCGGAGGGCAAGAAGCCCTTCAAAACCATGGGTGATACAGGGGCTGTCATGGAAATCTGTCCACAGTGAAATGCAGATGTCTCCCTCTGTTCAGGGAACTTATATCAGATACTCTCAACTTAACAGAGACTTCTGCAGGAGTCTGTCTTAACCAACAGTGGGTGTATTGCAGACAGACAGCAATGCATAGGCTATTTGCAGGCAATACATATCTGAATTCTCCATTTAACTCCAAAATTTAAAAGACAGTTTGATTTGGCAGWTTTTCAAGTCTATAATCCTAAATGTGCCCAAGAACAGGGTCTGGAGAAGGACAACAAGAATGGCCACGAGGACAGTACCCTTCAATTTTATCTCTCCCTGTTTTGGAGGAAGRAGAAGGGGCCTGACCCTTAAAAAATTACGGGCTAAACAGGCTTGCTTCCTGTGCTTGTAAGCTGTATGATTATATAAGCAGTATGATAATAGAGAAATAGAAAACAGGAGTAAAATTTGAAAARCAGAAGCAGAAGCCCAGGGCTTAGCCCTCAAAGTAAGAGAGATGGGACAGATGGGTTATGGGATAACAAATCACACTTGTTTTTTAAAGGATGTTTTTATGTCTAGCACTTTAATATCGGTGACATCAGTTAGCCTAACCTGTRTGTTTAGGTGGAAACATCATTGAACTATTACAGGAATAAACACTTCACAGAGCAGCTTTGCAGCTCATTAAATTACTGACAAATTATTAGCAAGTCAGAGCTGTGTGAGGCCATGACAGGAAGCATTTGTTGGCTGCAAAGGTACTGTTAGTGTGGCACATAACACARGCAGTATTTAATTCCATAGACTTCTTTCTTCTTTCAAACACAAGCAGACTAACCAGCAATGCCCCAATTAGCACGGAGTTCATTGCCCCAGTTAATAGTCAGTGTGACTGAGCTCTATTCCTAATGGACAGCCATAAACTCAAGCCACCTAAAGGGGGTTTAGAGCTGCTCCAAATTGCAAAATCTCTCTGTGAGGACACTAATCTGCCCATAACTTGCACAGTATTGCGAAATATTGAAAATATGCAGCATGAACATTTGTACACAGAGGTCTTGAGAAGGTCTGTTGAATAAGATAGAAAGATATGAAGTCTTAGATCATGTGTCTGGACGGAAGCTTAACTTACATTCCCATTCTGAAAGCCAAATAGAATTGTGTGTCTTTGACAACTGGCTTGCAAGGCAAAAACCAGAACTCCCAATCATACCTCAGGGATACCCATGAGATAAAGCTGCAATATTATCACTCAGAAGTGACTCAGATTGATCAATCTGGCCAGACGATGATACAAGATTGTGAAAACACAGAAGGATTGTGAAATATGGAACCCAAGGTRAACTGGACACACTTTGCTAGGACAGAGCATTAGTTCACCTAGGGAGAGCTTGGGCTAGAAGATTAGGCCAGATATAAAATATATGATTTCAATAACAGCAACAGAAAACTTGGTATCTTTAATTGAAATAAGACAAAGAAAAAGATACCTCAAAGGATTCTTCACAGAACATGAGACATGCTCAGCTTACCTTGATGATGATTTCTGTTTTCCCATCTACGTCTTCTGTTTGTTGAAATAACTGGTTCTGATACTGCTGCAATGAAAAATACACCAGACTGGTTACTTCACAGCCAACATACGACACAAATTGTTGAAAGGATCCTGCCACAAAGCTCTCTTCTGCCAGGTCCCTAACTCCATATGGAAGAGCACTTCAAAGAAGTTTGTGAGTCCAACTGAGTGCTCCTTCAAGGGATTAAAAACTGTGCCTGAT
>PTEX01000291.1:644174-672814 GCA_003342815.1 Eudromia elegans
ATGGATGTACGTCGCACTGTCAGGCCAAGTAGGTTTACTCAGGAGTATGACTCAACATATAAGGAGATTAAAAGTCTTACTTACAGAGCGTCTCTGTGACCTGACATCACAGTATTTACTTTCCTGTGAAACCACAACCTTCAAAATGTTCATATTACCATGACAAAGTCAAACTGAAAATCTTCCTAGGGAGATGAAGGACAGACTAGTTAGCTATGCTAAGCACACACACTATGCTAAGCACACACAGAGCATCCCCAATTCCTCAGGTATTCTGCAGGTAAAAGTTGTGAGCATCATGTGTAATGAAATTTCAAAATCACTATTTTGAGGCTACTCTTTGAGTATCAAAATTTTGTCAAAGTCAAAAGTCTTCTCCTTAAGACAGGAAATATATCTGCAAGCTTGAGTTGTGCCTTCTGGTGGGAGAATCAATCTTCTTATGCCTTAGGGAGAAAATAACTGTGATTCTTGGGAGAATATTACTGCTAGTGAGAACCTGTAGCAGAGAAGCTGGGACTCAGTGCTTGGCACTGGACTCCACCAGTCACTTTTCTGCACCTAGGCAGAGAATTGGGCTGGAAAACACCTGCCAATGGCCCTCCCTTCAGAGACCTGGGTMGAAATAGTCTAGGAGAATGACACAAAGCTTCTACACTTCTTTTTGGTGAGGTAGGTAGAAATATRGATGCCAAAGTCTGAGGCTAGATGGCATTTAAATACAACTAGAATATCACTGCACTATATCACTAGAATATCACTACCTAGTCCCTGCCAGTACAATCCCCCTGCAACAGCCTGTGCAGAGCCACGTGCTTGTCAGTGAACACAGCAAATTTSAGTTCTGAGAAAGTGTCACAGCTCCAAAATTGAAACACTTTCCATCATCARAATCCCCTTAAGTCTCTATAAATGTGGCTAATCCCACATGCTTGGGAGATGTCCAACAAGAAAGAGATCAARAAGTTCAGCCCTCCACTGCCTGTGTCTGAGTCATGAGAGCTCCTCCATCTCTTCTCTCAGGCGCTGAAATGTAGCAGAGAAACATCTACTTAATCTTCTATCTTCTTTTTACTCCCCTGAGCAGCGTGTCCTTTAGTAAYGCCAGACCCACAATGTTAACAATCCAGGACATTCCAAAAATAAGAAGGAAATGCTGCGATGAGAGGAAGGATCAARCCAGATGTGTCCAGCTCTCTCATGAAAACTTTTCCAGAACCACTCTTGCCAACATGCAATTCTCAGCTGGTTTCATTGGTGCCTTTGAGAGCATAATCTGTTTTTTGCCCGCCAGAGCAACATGTCTTAAATGCCCAACGCTTTTTAGGTTAATTTCCTACTTCTGTTTTAATCCTTCTAAAAAAGAATTCAGATGCTCCAGCTGTTAGCAGATTTAATCTTCCACCTTGTTTTCAAATGGAAAGGGCCCTAAAGATATCACTGCATTAAGAAAAGGGAACTATGTCGGTTTAAAAGAGCTTTCAGAATCCAATCCCAATTATTTTTAATTTACACAGGACTACTATTTTAACACATTTCCTGCATGTCTTTATTATTAACCAGCAGAGTCTTCTGGCACAGGGTTTGGTGAGTTTACATATTTTCCCYTTCTTAAAATTTATCTGATATAATTGATGGCTTAATGCACTCTCAAAAAAATTACATTTTCAAAGCACATAAACCTTTGGGAAAGTACTGTCTTTAATCCACTACTTTTGGGGACAATCCCTCAAGTGGTCAAACATCCCTTGCGAGAGACACAGAGCCTTTGKTGATCCACTCACCCTCCCCATCATTTTTTTTTTCCCTTTATACAGTGAAACAAAACCTGAGACAATACCCACAAGATTAGATATACTCATTCACAAGTTATTTAATGAGGCTAAAAGGAGGCCAGATAAGGGAAGGCTTACAAATATTTTGACACTGTCTGTAACAAACATTATTCATTTTAAAGTTAGATTAAACAGTGAACTGCATGGTTTATGATTCAGTTTTCTTTCTGCCCGAGATTTTTATACAAATATAACTTACACTTGGAGTCTCTGAAGCAGAAAGCCATACATGGGCTAGGCATCAGCTCCACGTGGGCCTATTGCTTACACATGGAAAGTACATGGCTGATGGCCACTCGGTTTTCTAAACAGGGTTCATCTTCATATCTGTAAGCCCAAGGGCAGCTCCTGTATCCGTGAAGCCTTCAGTTCCAGGGCCTGGAATTTGTGACCTACAGTTTCTTCAGRACAGCTACAGATCTCCCCTAACCTTCACACACAGCATTTACAAGATGCTAACTTTCAGCATCCTAGTAGTAAGGCAGAGTGAACAAAAAACTTATAGGAGAAGAATGAAGGACAGATGTATTTTCCAACTTTAGTTAGAGAAAAAGATGAAGACGTACATTTATATTCCATTTTATAATGGAMTATAATAATAATAATTCAATTTATGGAATAATTCCATTTATATTCCCTGTATTTATATTCCATTACTGTACAGCTCAATGCCTATCTTTCCCTTCTAAAATCTGTGTGTCATCCTGTTAACTCTGACTACTTCAGATCCATGTATTGCTATGTGTTTCGTATGGCASTAAGGGATCCAATCTTTCAGCAAAACTCCTATTAGATTTGCCACCTTAAGAAAGAAATTGGAGTTCAAGAGACAAGGTGCTGAACTGGGGAAATAGTTCTGTGCCACTGCAGCAAGCTAAGATATCTGTTATTTCCAGGTGTGGCAATGAAGTCAGTGTATGTGTTTGGAAACTAGCCTGCTCCTCCTARCGGATTTCTTTAATCCTGAAACGTATTAAATCTTTCTTCCAGGAAGAGCTGGATCTGCAGCTCTATTATAATCTGTTGTATGGCCTTTGCTCTGCAGCATCTCTGACATAATGAAATAATCTTTCCTTTCTAAGCATGTAGGAACATACAGTCACATAGAAATCCTGCAAAACGAGAGCACTCCCACATGGGAGTGTCCACTCTGCTGCATTCACTGCCCCTGTTAATGCAAAGGACAAAGTTGGCAGGGGCTCCTATTTTTTCTCTGGCCCTTAGAAGTTCTGTGGGCACAATAAATACAAGATAAGGGTAAAGAACTTATTGCCTTTGTATTAAACTGGTCCAGCAAAAATCATCATCAACACACATGCAAAAAATGTAGGTTTACTCCTCTTCCTCCTTCTCATATATCTTAAGCCTTAGAAAAACAGTTATGAACAGACACAAACTTATGGTGGGAAAGAGGCTTGTATCACAAACCAGGGAAATGCTCATGAAACCAGAAAAGCACAAACACAAGGACGTAAGTGGCCTCAGTTGGATTTGGATAGGGGGGAAACGGACACTGTTCCAGAAACCACTGTTAGAAATGAGCACAAGGGAAGAGGGCACATCAACTGGAGAAGGAAATGGAGAGTTAAGTTAAAGCCAGATGATGTACCACGATTGTCCTGGCAGGGAAAGAATTAAGACTCTCAACATATCACACAGCTGCACATCAAGGATGCAGTGTACAGAAGAGCTTAGCAGAGACAACGTGGCACAGAATATCAAGAGGCTGCAAGGACAGTCATAGGGGTTCTCAGCTCCTAGTAAAGTCTTCCCACACACAATTCTTCAAGGCCTCTTGCTACACACTCACGCCTACAGATCCAGTGGCAAGCTGACATTGCCAATACCGGCAATGGCAACAGCAGGCAGTGGGGTACAAGGGAAGGGAGTTCATCAGCTACTGACAGTGGAACAAATTCCCAGTAAAACAGTCCTCTCTTTCTCCCTCAAGTCCACATTGGCAGCTCTGGACCTGCAGGAGAAGGGGAACGTGTTCAGCAGTGCGTGGACCTGGGTTCAGCCACGAACTGCTAGGAAGAAGAGTCCAGGGCTCCTAACATGCATCAATTTTAAAGAAAACTAGGACAATCATGATACATCATCTCTTACAGAAAAGAGAAGGATCCTGGGTGCCAGCCTGCAGGGAAGACTTTTGTAGTCCTTGCCATTGCAGCCTGCCTTGGGGTCCTACCAGAGGCCTCAAGAGAGATCACCTTGTGCAATGCCCAGTAAAATAGCTTAAAATTTCCTGCTTGTCTTCCTCACAGACTCCCCAGTTTGCTCTTCTTTTCATGCCTGCACCTCTTCAGGCAGTGAGAAGCCTCCAACAGCCCTGCTCCCTTGCCATGAAGACTGCACTGCCCCATGGCTGAATGCTCAGGACCTTCCCTGAATTGGGGTTCACAGGAGTTCAGTGCTCGTGTCTCAAACATTTACGGAGGYGGGTGCAAGAGCTCAGGACTTGCAACACGAAGCTATTTATATGACTAGCCTGCTACTCCCAGCTCTTGGAAACCCAGAGCAGGTCATTCCTTTCCTTGCAACATGAATAACTGGTTTCTCTAATAGTATTGCTATCGAAGGCTCAAGAAACATCTTCTAAGATGTTTCGAAAAACAACAACTGCTCTGGTCATCATTCAGCCAAAAAGACAGCCTTGGCTGAGCCATCAAACACCCTTTAGCATCATTACCTCTTTCCTCTCCACGTCAGCTTGAATTTTCGCCTGCGTGACGGCGGCCTCGCGGAAGGAGGAGCTAGCCTGTTTAGCCTGTTCAATGAGAGTCTTCAGCTGCTGGGCTGTGTTGAGCAAGGAATTAACCATCTCTTCCAAGTAGAGCCAGCTCCGCTGCTCTGTCACCTCCAGCCCGTTCACCACCGAAGGGGATATGGCTTTGGTAGGAGTGGTGGGGGGCACCGCCAGGGCAGGGAGCGAGGTCAGCACTGAATATAAAGAAAGCAAAATAAAATACACAGAATTAGAGCATTCCGTTTCCATGAGGTGCTTCTGGCAACGATCTCTACCAAAACCTTCAATCCACTCAGGTTTCCAGCTAAACAAATCTACCTTCTGTGGATGGCAGCTGTGCAGAACAAGCCCAARGGTTAACATCAAATCCAGGGGAGTGAAGAACATGCCCCCTAACCTCACTGTTCTCCCTAAGAAGGAGCCAATACCTTCTGGCACTGCAGCGGAGAGGCACAATTAAGCAGTGAAAATAAGATCCCAAACAAGTTGTCTCACACTTATCATCAGGATGTTACACCTATGTTTCCCTTAACCATTGCCAAAATGAGGTTATAAAAATTCTTCAGTGACCTAAAATACAAAGTGTTCCATCACTACACAGATTTAAACTCTTGGGTTGCAACGCTACAAAAAATAGGCATGAATCCATACTATCTTCCCCTCTGTTTCCTTATTGGATTCTGATCTTAACAATATCCCTGAAACAAGGTTGGAATATAAACAGGGCAGTTATCTTTACCTCAGAAATACACATATAAGTTTCCAGAAACATTCTTTGGAAAATTCATTACAGAAACCCCAACAATTGTTATTTCTTTGGACCACATCATCTTAGATTCTAACTGTAAAATAACCTATAAGCGTACAAATACACACATAAAAATTGAAACACCAAAAGGTTTTTTAGAAGACTTCCACAGTTGCCTGTATCTATTTCAAATGTGCTAGTGTGGATTTTCCAAGCAGTAATGTTCACTGCATCTCTGAAACCTCTGYTTTCCAAAGCCCTAAGATGCAGGTGAAAACATACAGCTTAGATGAGAACTTTAACATAAGATATTCACATCCACTGACAYTTGCTTAACATTTACTGAGTTGGACAGTCTTGAAAAAAAAAAATACAAAAGGAATCATTTGCTATCTGCAGTCCTTTCCTCCAGAACTCACCTACAGCACTTAACTTTTGAAAAAACCAGAAGGCCCCAGTTATGAAATTAAATTGGAAAGCACAGAAACCCAGCAAAACTGCTCTCAAGGCATATTAAAAGAACAAAACCAAACTGACTGAGCTATTGCAGGCTTTCTTTTCTCAAATATTAACCAGAACCCTAATAATAACARCAGGTTTGAATATATTAACTAGCAAGCCACCAGCATAAAGTGAAAAGTCCTACCCTAGTAACCCTAAAATGCTTTCCCTGAATCTTTACCCCCAAATCTCCCAATTACTGAGTGTCTGTAGCCTTTCCTTTTCCAAAATCTACCCTAGAAAAGTAAACACAAGTCCTAGAAAACCAAMAAGATTTTTTAGACTTATTTTGGCAAATGCTTCAGAAAACAAATCAGTTACTATGTCTATAAAACATTCTTTTTTTCAGAACACTGTCTGTAACTCCAAGTTTGCATACACCCTGGGAGGCTTCAGTATAATGAAATTAAATCTAGTTTGAGGAGCCCAATAATACACCATGTACACTCACCTTGGGCAATATTCCCAGAAGCAAGCCTTATCTGGCTTTGCTGGCCTTGCTTTTCCGAGACTTAGCCCTACCTCTAGTATAGCTACCTACTACCTGCCAAAAAAATAAGCTCAAGACATGCACATCTACCAGCTACTAACCTCAAAACTCCCCACTATACTGTTTACMAAAACAAAACAATAGCATAAAAAGGCAGGAGTATTTTCAGGTCTGTGTCACCCTGATGATTGAAAAATCTACCAACAGTCTATTTTTGGATTTTCTATACATATTTATGTAGGAGTTTCAAAACTGAGTCAGAACACAGGAAAATGAGTGGGTAGTGCAGGATGAGAAAACACACACTGTCCTGAATGGTTTGGCATTGTCAAGGGATCAGCTTTTCAAGGCACCAAAAACCAACTAGCATTCCTTGTGCAATTTTAATAGAGGGTAACACGTTCCTCTGAKAAATGCAGAACCATTCAAACTGGTAAAAGCCATTGCCCACGGAGAAACTCTGAACCCAGCAAGAGACAGGATGTCAAAAATGTCAAGCATTTAAACTGTGCTCACATCCCTGCACTGTCTGCCATCCCTTTAGGTGTGTTTAACATCTCTAGCACCTCCACCTGACAGTTTCTTCAGCTCCTGTGCTGTTGATCCTGCTGAAAACAGTGCCTGTTTGCTATGAACAACCACCTCCCACCAAGCCCTTGATAAGACTATCTGTGTGGATCAGGCGCACAAAGGAAGATAGTTTTGTATCCAGGGACCACCACATGGTTGCCATATCAGGCCATTAACTATGAAACTATTAACTATTCCATTAGAAAGGAAGGCTATGGCAGYTAGATTTTCTTGCTGGGAACCAGAGGTAAGAAAATAAATTTACTAAGCAGGAAGTTCTCAAACAACGTGGAGAGGCTGGACTGCCTAAAGGCACTTAATGCTCTCTCACCTTATTAACAACCTCTCCTCAAAATCTCTTTTGGATGCCTCTCCAGCTATTCATAAAAATGGCTCTCTAGTCAGGTTGGYCTTTCTAAGGTGGCCCCAGAAAGAAACAATTTAGTCTCTCAAACATCTTTCACTGCAGGAAAACTACTCAAAAGAAACTCTGAATAACAGATGTCTCATTCTGGAATCACATTTCCAGGGCTATGCTTGAAATGATAGTTAAAATTCAAATGCAAATACTGTCCTGAGSAGGTTTCCTGGAGCAGGCTGCAATTCCAGCACCTTGACTCTCAGAGATAAAGAGAACAGGTATTAAAAAAAACTCAGAAATTCTCAAAAAATASTGTGTGACCTTTTTGGATAGACAGTCTTGCAAGTTCATCATCCAGATAGACTGACATTTTCACTATTAAATAGCCGTAATTGAGATAATAATTTCAATACACTTGCACCTGACTGGCATAGATCTCTTTGTACTTACATATGAGCAAGAAATAAACCCATCTTTTATCAAGACCTGTTTGCAGAACAAATAATCAAGAACTGTTGCAGAACTGCTTTTACTGTCACCTTTTCCCTACCGCCTGACATTTGACAACATTATCTAATGGGAATTACTTCCGATCCCTCTGTTTAGAACAGGTCTATCAGTCAAGATAAAAAAACCGACCTTTGCTTCACCAGTAAAGAACGAAACAAAGCAAAATACAATATTTAATTAATAGCATCAAGATCTGATTAAGGAAAAGAGACTTAAAACCCTCACCCAGGTGTCATTCTGGAGAGAGCAGGAATGAATTGTATTGCTTTGACTTATGGGACGAACAGCAAATGCAAAACACCAGCCACTACTCAGAGACCAGGCACAAATAAGTAAATAAAAGGCCTGAATGGAAGAGGAGAGGAGGAGAGAAATCTGAAAGCCTTCTGAACTGACCAAGTGGATACTATATTTGCATGAGCTCTTCTGGATGGCTGAGAAAACAGTAATAGAGATCAAAACCTGCCTTACAGCTCCTCAGTGTCAGTGACTCCAGTGACTTTACAGAATCACAGAATTAAGAAAAGTAGAAGGCCTATAAATTACTTAAAGCATTAACTAGACAGCGTCAGACTATTCCCACTGCATCAGAAAGTCAGAACACTCCTATGTTTGTAATACCAGTTTCTTCAGCACTTTCAATTTTTGGTAGTACACAACAAATCGCTGTTGTAGTTCACTTAAGTTGTAAGTCRACTCTACAAACAAAAGAGCCTTAAATTCGTGTCATTCAATTTCATTTGTCAATATATGTCTATATATCAATTTAACCTGCTCTGYTGAACACTTAAGTGACCGATTTGCATTTTTCACCTTGGACTCCTCTTCCTTTTCACTCCAGAGTCTGTTTGACCAAGTAGGACAGGCTCGCATCGGCACTTGTTAAAAGAACAACTTCCAGCACCAGTGTCAGTCTTAAGGGAAGAAAAAATGACTTGGGGCATGAAAGCAGCACATCACATCTGCCTAAAATTGCCTCCAGCAGAAGAGTATGGATCCAGCATGGGATCCATAGAGTAGGAATCCAGGGTAGATTCCTGAAGAGATGTGGGATATTTTAGGAAAGCTTCCATGATCTAATTTTATCTCTGAGCAAGGGGATGCCATCCTCAGGTCAAATACCAAACACTGCCCAAGCAGCAACAAAAACCCTGAAACCTTATGAAAATCAGGGGGTATTAAGTAAAACAAAACTATTTTCCCATCTACYCAGAAAGAAGAAAGGAATACAAGGTAAACTCAAGCACTGCTAACAGGATCTTTATGGTGCTATGGATATAAAACATACCAATTTTTGGATGAGATGTTGGCAAGGCAGCTTCAGGAAAAGGTGAAATCTGACAGTTGTCCTGGTAACTTGGATAATGAGGTTCTGGGTGACTGACCCGGCAAGGCTGCTGGACATTGGTATCCTGGACTGCAAAGGAACAACAGCACTGCAATGGCAACATTCACATATATTTTAGGCTTCTCTCATCCAGATTTTTTATGTTTATATGAGTTCTTAAACTCTGTGAAAATCTCGAAGGCTGCCAATGAGAAACAACAGTGTGATTTTGCATTGCTAGCAAGCAAGGTCATCTAGCACTGTTCCCACTTTTAAAGGCTTTGGCAAAGATTACTGTCTGCTTCCTTCTCTCGAGTCTGTTTATTCACACTGATGACTCCAAATTATGTTCTCAGGGGAGCTTAATTCCTTCAGCTGCTGATCCGCCTTTCCAGCAGAACCCATAACACTGCATCACCTGCCAGCCAGAAGTCTGGTGTGATTTTCAGAGGGCTGAAGTCAAAATCAGCTGGATGAACCATGACCTGCAGGACCAGTGATCTCAGCTGGTGCTCATGAGCAACTGGGGGAAGGTGGGGAACTGCTGTATTAAGTTTCACTAAAATAAGATCTGAATTAAACTGGAAGAACAGAAAAGGAGCATTTTGATTTACTTGTTTGATTTACTTTGGCATCAGCATCTGGAGAAACCTTCTAACTTCTTTTGTGCAGCTGTAAGACTGCTGCTGAAATAATTTCAAAGCAACGGTTTGTAGAGCCTCTGTGTAAGCTCTTGAGAACCAAATCCTTCCTGCAGCACTCCAGACATTTCTTCCTTTTGCAGTGGGGGCCAAAACTCCCTCTTTTTAAATTTTTACTGTTTTTCATGGATGTGAAGCAAACACATGCGCAAAAACTCACCAGTGGCTCCAGTGAAAACGTCACCCTGGGATGGACTCTCCGAGATAATTGCTGTGGCTTCCACTGTCGAGGCACGGTCGAAAGTTAGAGCACCAGAGGTAGTGATCTGTCCAGAAGGAGTCACGGTGACTGGAAATAGTAGAAGTACTTTCATAATTAACACTTGGCTCTGAGGCCTTGGTTCTTTAGCTACTGATATCCCTGTTCTGAATCGTCCTAAGTGACAGAATTCACAGGTCAGGAAATGAGTTTGGATATCCATAATAATTGAATATAGGAAGAAAAAGCTTGGCATTCTTTCTTTGGGGGATTTTTGCATCTTCCTCTTCAACTCATTTTACAATGTTACTGCCCAGATGATGCTAGTTGATAAAATCAAAGGGATCCATGAATGCAACTGGGAACATGTGAGACGGACTRGCTTGCAAATTAGTTTCTGTTCTATGCAGATGGTTTGACAATCAAAAACATTAAGTGACAGCACGTGTGCTGAATGTTAGAGAGGAATCTGCAGATGAAAGTGTCACGCTCTGCCTCTTTCACTTATGAGTTTGAGGCCGTGGACAGGATTTCAGCAGCTCAGAGTCTGCTTTTCAGCGTGTTTAAAGCAGCAGCACACATTTTACTACATGGTAGGGAATGTTCTTTTGTGGAAAAAAAAACCTACCAAAAAGCTAGAACGGACAAAAGTCAGGACTCCAAACCTTCCCCTGCACTGTCAGACCAAGAGATAAACCAGAAGAGGGAAAGCTAATCCAGGCCTCTCTCAGAGCAAGACATGAAACCTAATATTCTTTGGAAAAGTGCACAAAGAGGTTTAAAAATTAGTTTCCTGAAGCCAGGTCAGTAAACCTAGATCCAGATGGTGACAACACTCTGCTAGTTTCGGAAAATGGGAAGTGAAACTGGATAAAGAGACCAAGCCAATAAAATTAGACAATGAAAAGGAATGCCCATGAAAGCAAGCAAATTGTTTCAGTTGGCTGATTACACAGGCTACTGATACACATAAAATATCTAGTTTGATAATTCTTCAAAACAAGGAAGCAGGTTTTACCAGGAGAAAAGAACCTACATGTGGTAGCAGCTGTAGCAGGGAGCAGGGTTATATTTTTGGAGCAATCCTTTTTYACTGGAGTTGCAGGCATTTCGTTTTCTTTTTTCCGCCTTTTGTAGGGTACAAAGAGTCGCACAGGGCCACTCTGCACAAAGAGACATAAAACACACATTAGCAGAGCACTTCCTTGGGCTTATGGGTCTACAATCTTTCCAGATAAAGCTAARAATAGTGTCAAGCAGCAGCTATTCCCAAGGAATAGCTGATTTCCTACAATTGATCAAAAAGCCCTTTAAACTGCAGCTCCAAACATAGAATCCTGTGGAAAAAAATAATAATTTAAGACTTTACAGTCTTTAAGATATACTGTAACAATTAATACCTGATGGAGTCCCTGCAGTGTCAGCTTGATAGATATTCAAAATGGGTATCACTACAGGCCTCCCGACCAGGATGACGAGGTGGATGAGGCCTTCTACAAGCAACTGCAAGAAGTCTCGTGATCACAGGGCCTGGTCCTTGTGGGTGACTTTAACCACCCTGATGTCTGCTGGGMYGATCACACAGCTGGRAGCAGACAGTCCAGGAGGTTCCTGGAGAGCATTGTGGATAACTTCCTGATGCAGGTGGTTGAAGAGCCGGGAGCTGGGCAAGAAGTAGGATTGCAGCCCTGGACTTCAAGAGAGCAAACTTTGACCTCCTCAGGGAGCTCCTTGGAGAAATTCCCTGGGCCAGGGTCCTAGAAGGTGTCCTAGAAAGTGTCAAGGAAAGCTGGCTTATCTTCAAGCACCACTTTCTCCAAGCCCAGGATYGGTGCGTTCCTACCAGTAAGAAATCAAGCAAGAGGGGCAAGAGACCTGTGTGGATGGGAAAGGAGCTGCTGGRCAAACTTAAAGAGAAGAAGAGAACATATGGAAGGTGGAAGAGGGGCCAGGCCACATGGGAACAATATATGAACATTGTCAARGAATGCAGGGRTGCAACGAGGAAGGCCAAGGCCCGCTTGRAATTAGAACTAGCAAGAGATGTCAAGGATAACAGGAAAGGCTTCTACAAATACATCAACAGCAAGAGGAAGACTAGGGAAAAAGTTAGTCCGCTGCTGAATGGAGAGGGTGCGTTGGTGACGGAGGATGTGGAGAAGGCAGAGTTACTAAATGCCTTCTTTGCCTCGGTCTTCTCGGCTAAGGCTGGTCCCCATGAACTACAGAGCCCAGATAGGGCTGATAGCTCTCAAGGGCAGCTATTTAGTGTCCCAGACCCTAGGAAAAAAGAGAAGGGACTGGAGAGAGGAAGGGGAAATCATGCTTGACTAACCTCATAGCTTTCTATGATGGTGTGACTGGCTGGATAGATGARGGCAGAGTGGTGGATGTCATCTATCTCAACTTCAGCAAGGCTTTTGAAGCAAGGCTTAGCATCCTCCTGGGCAAGCTCCAGAAGTGTGGATTAGATGAGTGGACAGTGAGGTGGATTAGGAACTGGCTGAATGACAGGGCCCAGAGAGTGGTGATCAGTGGTGCAGAGTCCAGCTGGAGGCCTGTGTCCCCCAGGGCTCAGTCCTTGGTCTGATCCTGTTCAACTTATTCATTAACGACCTGGATGAAGGGATGGAGTGCTCCCTCAGCAAGCTTGATGATGATACGAAACTGAGAGGAATAGCTGACAGCCCTGAGGGCTGCGCTGCCATCCAGAGGGAMCTGGACAGACTGGACAACTGGGCAATGAATAACCTCATGAAGCTCAACAAGGGCAAGTGTAGGGTCCTGCACCTGGGGAGGAATAACCCTAGACACCCGTACAGGCTGGAGACCAACCTGCTGGAGAGCAGCCCTGCAGACAGGGACCTGGGCGTCATGGTGGACAACAGGTTGACCATGGGGCAGCAGTGTGCCCTCATGGCCAGGAAGGCCAATGAGATCCTGGAGTGCATCAAGAAGAGTGTCTCCAGCAGGTCGAGGGAGGTGATTCTGCCCCTCTMCTCAGCCCTGGTGAGGCCGCACCTCGAGTMCTGTGTGCAGTTCTGGGCTCCCCAGTGCAGGAGGGATGTGGAGCTGCTGGAGAGAGTCCAGCGCAGGGCYACRAAGRTGATTAGGGGYCTGGAACATCTGCCCTATGAGCAAAGGCTGAGAGAGCTGGGCCTSTTCAGCCTGGAGAAGACTGAGAGGGGACCTGATCAGTGTGTATAGGTACCTCAAGGGAGGGAGGAAGGAGGATGGGGCCGGCCTCTTCTTGGTGGTGGCCAGCAATAGGACTAGAGGAAACAGCCACAAATTGAGGCATCAAAAGTTCCACAGGAACTTGCGAAGGAACTTCTCGGCAGTGAGGGTGACAGAGCCCTGGAACAGGCTGCCCAGGGAGGTGGTGGAGTCTCCTTCTCTGGAGATCTTCAAACCCGCTTGGACACCACCCTGTGCCACATACTCTAGGAGACCCTGCGTGTGCAGGGGGGTTGGACTAGATGACCTCTGGAGGTCCCTTCCAACCTTAAGCATTCTATGATTACTCCTCTCAGCAAGCAGAGATTATTTGTGTGCTTCCTTAATATTTCATTATCAAAACAGTCATTTTAACTTCTCACACTCGCCTCGCCTCCAGCTAAAAAGGCACAAGTTTTGCAGCGTCCCACTATTATTCGAAGGAGCAGAATTGAGCAAAACGTTGCTTTCTGGCCAGGATGGTAGAAGAAAAGACAACAGGTGTGAAGGGAGGACAGGAAGCAATCAGTGTCAGATCTAGGCAATGATTCAATTTACGTCACAGGTGAAAAGGACTGTAAAACACTACTCCAGGCGCAGCTAAACACGTCTGATTTCAGGATATCAACTTCATTTTTGAAAAACAAAAATGAAAATATTTTAATATGAAAATATTAAAACATCATGGTTTTTATATACACTTTTTTTTCCATATCAAAATACTTGTGGAATTTGAGTCCAAAAAATCACAAACGGCTCTGATATCCCAGAAATGGTGTTTTATACAAATAAAACAAAAACAAAACAAAACAAAAAAGATGGGGAAGAAGCCTCAATTTGAATCATCCATTTTACTGAGGGGCAATTAGGAACACTGGAGGCTGCCTATGCAATAGGACYAGCAGGCAGCTCTTTCCTTATTTTCTTTCTGTATGCAAGACAAAATATGCTGCCTCCACAGTAGTTGTGAGCATTCCCAGGATGTTCATGACCCACTGATAGATTCCTGGGCAGCTTGACTGCTTAATTGCTTTTAAAAACAATGAGTRTAAACCTACAACTCACCAGCGTCATGTCGTCGCAGCAGGCAGCACAAGTACAAGAGGCAGCATGAGGATTTAAAATCCCATCCTGAAACAGGAAGATTATAAATTCAGCACAGAGCAATGGTGATTAACAATCATCAAAATCACCATGAGCCTGAGCRTATGCTACTAAAAAATTCAGACAGCTCCCTATAAGACATACCTATTCCCCACTAGGGACTTTATCCAGCAATAGAAAGCATATGGAGGAGAGGAGAGGAGAGTGAAGAAAGAGCAAACAATTTTAAAATCAGAAAGCAAGAACATGTGGATTTTTGGAGACTTTACAAAGCTTTKGCCAATGAGAAATCACTGTCAGTCTAATGGCAATGCCACACTGCCTGTCAGGCACCTGAACCCTGMAGGAAATAAAGGAGCCAAGTAATAGTAAATGGTGCAAATGAAGAATATGTTTGTCAAGCAAACACAATTAAGAAGCTCAGGTAATTGAATTACAGTATCACAGGCAGAGTACACGCATTCCAATTGCCGTCGCACAGAGCTGGGGGCTGGATTCCCTGCTGCATAAACTGCAGCCAATTTTTCCAGTGCAAGTACATTTTGCAAAATGCTATTTAAAAAAAAAAAAAAAATCTAGAAAAATTCCTCTTCCATCACCGACTCCCAAGCAAATCAAGGTGTTACCTGCCCCTTCCTGCAAAATGTAGGAGATAAGTTTATCCTCACGTGAATAAGGCACTGCAGTGGCCTCCCAGCATAGCGGATGCTTCTTTTCCAGTCTTTGCTGCTGGCTCGTCCCGCCATGGCTTCAAATTCTGTAGGGCTATACCAGTTATCCCCTTGCTTAATGCACCTACCACGGCCTCCTGAATAAAGTTAGAAAAAAAGAAATTGCTAATAAAGGTTAAGACTATTTTCTCACTTCCCTAAAGAAGTAGACACTGAGGCTGCTGGATAGAACAGCAATTRATCCAGTGCAACTATGAAATCAAGCCATTCTGCTACTTATCATCAACTGAGGAAAATTGTGCCATTTCTTATGTTACAATATCTCTTATGTTACAATAATTGTGCATGTTTAGCAAGTTCCAACTTAAGGCCTCACTGTCAACAGATTACAAAAAAATATCTCATCCATAGGAAAGATGAATGGAGAAACACCGTGGGTTTTATTTCTTCTTTAATTTTCATTTAAATTTTTAATCCTTCTGGTTGTGAAGAAAACCTTCCGTGCATGAACCGAACACTGTGCTATGCATTCAGACTTGCTGACCATTTCTGCTGATGTTTCTGGCAATTTCTGCTGAYGTTTCTTCAGCTTTCTCACGGAGATACAAAAAGAAAGAGAGGCTAAGACAACTAACAAGTCCCCTTAGGAGATGAGCTATTTACTTTTCTGCTTTCCAGGCCAGCAGGGATTCTGCAAATCTGTGTAGAAAAGTGGGTCTATTCTAAGTGGTCTACAAAAGCGGCCTACAAAAACAAATCTAAAAATTCAGCCCATTATCTGGAAGATTTACTGCACTGCAGCACATATCTTCACAAATTTAAAGGGAAAAAAAAGTCACAAGGCCTCCAAAGAAACTGCAAGAAAGTAAGCGGGCAAAACACAGGACATTGACACCCAAGTGGACTAAGTGGTCCATTTTTTTCTTCATGAGTGGTTACTAAAAGCAGCCTGCTTAAAAGGAAAAGGCACCAAGAGAAGGAGGAGTCATCACACTTCAAGGAAGGYGGTCATTTTTACCTGAGCCGAGTCTGTTCTTATACAGAATCCCACTGATATTCCGGCACCTCACAGGGAGCTCGTTGTTGTACACGGATGGGTCCCAGTTATACTTTGTTCCAGTCTTCTCCTGGGCGGACGTTAAAGGGGTGGGAGGAGACTGCGGTCCTTTGGGAAAAGAGAAGAAAGGTGACAGCAACCAAAAGGCACTCCGACTATACATTCATATACATTCACATACACTCAGTCTTTCTGCTTGGCTAGGCCAACAACGTCACAAGGTTAATTCAAGCAGCTGACACCTGCTCAAAGCAACGCAAGTTACACTGCAAACAATTCAGTTTGGAACCTATGAGTCTGCTCTGCCAGGCTCAAGAAGTCTTGTTGTGATGTAACACTATAAAAGTGACTGAAAATGAAGCATATTGTGTGCTAGGAAATGCTACGTTAGCTACATAGCTTTTAACTGCACTGATTTAAAGGAGAAAGCTGAGCTTTACACTTCCCAGAAGTTGCTGCTGTCATGACATGGTTTAGCAGGCAGGGGGGTGATGGGTTTGTGGTGGGGTCTGATGATCTTGRAGATCTTTTCCAAGCATAASGAATAATTATGAATCTGTGATTCATAATGATTGTAGAATTCTGTGTGTGTCTCACTGCTAAGGGGCTGTCATGCCATCTTGTGGACAGCAAGGAAAATACCATATGGAACAAAATCCTAGTAAGGATTTGTGCTAAAATGACCCTGAAATATCAGCCAAAGGCCCCAACAGAGACACAGCCACATTCAAAGACCCCCTGAACAGGACCTATATGGAGAACTAGGACATTCTGATTTCCATGATCAATATTACAGTGATTGACCTGTCCTTGGGGCTGGCACACATATAGAAAGGTATGTGACAGCACAAGAGGAGCTTAAGATTTTTCAAGAAGTGTTTTTGCAAGGGGTATAGCAAATAAGGAAGTAAAATATGTTTTCATAGGAAAAAAAAAAAGTAAATATTCTTTGCCTAGCCCTGAGAAATACAAATGCACCGTGTTAGGAGGGGACAAACGTCACTCAAAATGCAACGTTGTACTTAATACATSTGACTTCCTATTCCCAGCAACAGGATTAAGGCTAGCAAGAAAGGGAAACCTTCTGGAAAAAGGAGACTTCAAAACAGACAGTCTTATACCTGGTGTGAGAGGTGCCGATGGCCCCTTCAGCCCTGTGGTTTCTACAATGCTGCCGTCTGTGTGAACCACTATGAGAGTGGCTTTCTCGGTGTTCAAGCTGTCCCCAATTTGGAGGGCCGTTCTCCCAGACTACAGAAGAAACACAGAGTTTTAACTGACGGAATTAAAACACCGACGTATTTAAGCATTTTCCCCCAAAACTTCTCAAAGGTATCCTACACCAGTAAAGCGTGGCGGCCGTTAGGTTATTTTTGGAGATTTCAGGCAGCCAAACTCAAAAGACTACACGTTTTATTAGCACCATTACAGAGTGTGGCTATGGGGGTGGGAATGTAAAGCCAAACATTCAAAGTGACAAAGAGAAACCTGTACGTGCAACTAGTGACATTTCTGGGCCTGTGGAGCTTTATATTGCAGTGAAAAGCCATTGAGGATGGTACTACAGCTCGAACACCGACCAAGATTTTCATTTATATTAAGAGAAGGTACGGGGCTTCTCTGAGGTCCTCAAAGGGACAGACTTACCAGCACATGCCCTGAAATTGAAGCYGCATTTGCCACAGACGTGGTGAAAACATTGTCTGCAGAGGCACCCACGTTAGCTACTGTCACTGTGGTGACTTCTGAAAGATAAAACAGCAATCAGCCTAATATTCTTCCTCATATGCTTCATCCAAAGAACCTGACAAAGGCCATAAATGTAATAAAGGTTAAAAAAAAATATATATATATTTTTGTGTAATATTGAACCGCTGGAATTTCCGACTATTATCGAATTTCAGAACTGCACTGGGCTGAACATGCTTCACCCTTGGGACCACAGCGGCAGTTATCAACGTGTGTTGAACTAACAGAAATATTCTACCTGCACTAGAAAAACAAAATTAGTAATAAAATGCTGAATACAGAGAGGKGACTGACCAGCATCAGGATAASGGAAGAGAGAACCACCGATCTTCTYKTGGCCACAKATTAACTTCTTGGAGCCAYTACCCAYATGCTTATTCCRGCTAAAAATCACCCCACAGCTACATCCATGGTGTGGATACATGTTTATATGGTGCTTAGCGTAATAGATGTCAGCTTAGCTAAAATTAGGAATTTTTTTTTCACTATCACTTTTTGCACAGAGCACTGGAGAGAGATACACGGACATCAACATCCCGACATTAAGGGTAGGGTTGTTTTTCCACTTTTTTTGGGGGGTGTGTGTGTATCAGAGCCTATAATTTTGCGGGGGCCAAGGTACTTTGTTTAAAAAAAGGGGGGGGGGATGTCTGCGTACAAGGTCAACGTATTTTCAACTTTTAAAAAAGGCAAAAACAGAGAAAATAAACGTGGGCGGATCAACGTGCGGGGCGACTCCAGGCGAGCAACGGTCGCGCCGCGCCGCCAGGGGGCGGGGGAGGGGGCTGCGCATGCGCACTCCCTGCCCTCCCTGACCTGCAAAGGCGGCCGCGGCGGCAGCCTCGTCGGCGCTCGGCAGCGACTCGGCTCCCATGTCCATGTGTTCGGCCTCTGCCGCCATCACGGTCACGGCCGTCACCTGCGCCGCCTCTTCCTCCTCCTCCTCCTCCTCCTCGGGCTCCGCCTCCGAGGCGGCGGCTTGTTGCGCCGGCTGCTGCGGCGGCGGTTGCTGCGGCGCTTGCTGCTGCTGGGATCCTTCGGCGGCCGCCGCGACTGCGGCCGCGACTGCGGCGGCCTCCGCTAAGCCCAACTGTTTCGCCGCCGAGTCGGCGTCCTCCATGCGAGACGGGCGGGCCCGAGCCCCCGCCGTTCTTCCCCTAGCGCGATTCGAGGCCGGGGCGGGGGTGTCACCCGAGCGCTTCTCGGCCGGGCGCAGCCGAGTGGTGCCGAGCTCGCCCGAGCGGTTCCGAACGTGTGGCGGAGCCGGGCGCTCCCGAGCCCCTTCCGATCGTGCCCGATGTGTCCCGAGAGCTCCCAGGCCTCGTCCGAAGGCGATCGGCAGCTCCCGCGGAGCTCGGCCCGCGCTTCCTCCCGGCTGGCCAATCCGAGCGCAGCACGGGAGCCGAGCGCGGCCGAGCCCGCAGCGGCGCGGCCCGAAGCAGTACCTGACGGATCGGGGAGGGGAAAGCCGAGCGCGCCCGAACAGGGCCGAGTCCCCGAGCGGTCCGGCCCGGAGGGTCGAAGAATCCCGAGTCCTTTCCGATCCTACCCGAAGGCGCGAGGAAACCCGAGCTGTGCCGAGCGCTCTCCGATCGCGCCCGACTTCCCCTTCGTGATGACGAACGGAGGCGCCCGAATGGGCACTGCCCGAATCCGCCCGAACGCGACCGAACCGCCGAACGCTCCGATCGCGCCCGAAGGGAGGAGGGGGGCGGGCGAGGGCAGAGAGCCCCGCCCAGGCATGCGGAGAWGAGCGGCCGCCGCGCAGGGGCTGCTGGGATGCTGGAGGACCGGCAGGAGAGGGYTGCCAACATGGCCGTCGTGAGGCGAGGTGAGCGGCGCGCTGCCTCAGTTGCCTCTTCCGTTCCTGCCGTCAGAGCCGGGCGGAGCCGTCGCCTCCTGGCCGCCGAAAGCGGGTTCCCCGCTGGGGTGCCGCTCCTCCACATGGCCGCAGCGCCGCCGGCTCCTCCGTAGCGGCGTCTGGCGGCCGCTCTCTCGCGACAGAGGGGGTGACGTGGGCGGCCCCGCGCGAGGAGCCTSTTCGTGCGGGCAGAGCTAGCCCGGCAGCAAATCCTGGTCACTGAGCCCAGACCCCATAGCCGTGTCACGACAGGCGTGGTATATCGCGACATATTGTTGTGTATATTTTGGGTTTTTTTCTGCAAAATAGCAACATATCTCCCCATGCAGTTGGCTGYATTTCAAATTAACGGCCTACTTAACAGCCTACCTTAACTTTAACATGGAGACGTGTGCTTTATTCCATTGAAAGAAAGGAAAGTAGATCGTTGTGATGCAAGACATTACTTTCACGTTAATGTTTATGCCAGGCAATAATTAGAAACGCATCCCTAACCATTAGTTACTGCAGAACCAGGTGTTTAATGAAGCCTGTAATTCTAGCCTTGCAAAAAGAAATAAAATGCTTAATGACACCCGCCTTGGCCAAGTGAGGGTGGTTAAGACTGCTAGGAGCCGGTACCCCTGTTATGGAAAGCAGGAGAGGAAGTGCATCCAGAAGGATTTTGGTCAGCATGAATCACTTCCCAAAGCTGCTCACGTTTCCACTGCGYTCCCTAATTGGCTACCTTAATTAGATACCTGAAGTTAGTGAGGACTAATTTGGGCCCAGCTACATAAAACGGTGATAAGGACATTAGCCCCAGGAAGCCCGGAGATGAAGTTGATGGGTGACTGTGTGTCATTGATTTAGTGATAAGGGAATGACTTTAAGATGGACAAAATTAATTTTGTCTGTCGAAAAGGGCTTAAAACTTATGAATTCTTTTTGCCTCCGAAAGAGGGTATTAAGAATTACTTAAGAAGAAGAGCTGGTCATACTAGGTCAATGGTATTGTGTGTCAAGGGATTTTTATTCATATTTTTATCAAAGAAATTCAAATTTGATAAGCTATATTGTTTAACTTACAAAAAAAATACTTTTTGGGAATGTTCAAAGCTTTCACGCTTTGAGGTCCTTGAGGTAATCAGAGTGTACTAAAGTTTTACGTAGAATGACCCTGCCTTTGAAGGGARCTTGTTTGGGAGGATCTTAGTTTAGAGGTGCTGGGGAACCCTGTGTATAACATCATCATTTAACAGCAAATGGTACATGCTGCTTCCCAGTGTGTTTCCCTTGTTCCTTCATAGTTCAAAGGAGATTAAATGTTTTGGCCATTCATAGCTAATGACAGGAAAGTAAAGTACAAGTGAGTTGGGTGGCTGTGTAGTTCTTTATGTTTTGAAACRGATGCATATCTCAGGGGAAAAAAAAATGCTTTTCACAATAGGGATTTCCRGAAATTACTTCAGAATTCATGCATATGAAAAAGCTATTTTGGGAACCTGGACTGCTTGATCTGAAGATAAAATAAGTCCTCCAGTGATCTGAGGGGGAAAAAAAAAAATCCAGAAGTATTTGTAACCTTTCTAGTGACATTTTTGCAGTGCTTTTGTTACTGTTWAATTTTTTCTCTCTATTTTTTCCTTCTCAAGGGATGGGAAGCCCTTCATCGATTGTATCCTTTTTGTAACATTCRTCTCTCCCATGCAGAAATCTTCAGAAAAAAAAAAAAATAAAAGCAATGGTTCAGGTGGATTCATTTCTTCCTGCCTAATAAACCTTCACAAGGCTATTTAAGTGTTAATTTGTGAGTTTTCAGTTGTCAGCTTTTGAGATCTGAGTAGCCTCCTTAAAAAAAGTCACTCTTGTCTTCAAAAGTTTTCATGTTTAGAACGTATCTAATGGTTTCTCTTTTTTGCACCACCTCTCTTCAACTGGAAAAACACAACCCCTTTGTTCTGTTGTAATAAAATGAGCTGCTCTGGGAAAAGGAATTCACTGCATGTGGCTGGGTGCTCTCATCACAAACTGGATGGTTCCTGTAAATGGTACCTGGGGTTAAGTCCCTGCTTAGAGATGTTCAAAGCCTTGGGGAAGAACTCGGGGGAAGAGGGGAGAATTAAGAATATTTTAATTATAGGAAGGCAGAAATCTGGAAATAACTTTATTACTTAAGGAGTTGTGTTTGGTATAATTCAGTTTGCTGCATGTGTGTCTCATATGCCATTTATAAYGTGCTGCAAAGCTGAGGCAGAGATATGTCCTTCATTAGCTGTATTTCTCCTCTATAAGRGTTATGTATACAAGTGAATGTGGGTGGCTTTATTTGGACCTTTAAGTGTTAGATATCTCACAGAAATTAGACATTTCAGCTGCTTTTTTTCAGTCATCAGGTGCTGTCTTTTAACCCTAGACAGTTTATTTCATCTTAACGTGGAGCTGCTCCACTTGAGCTTGACTTGAGAGTCACTYATCCCCAGTGACTCTAGGGGGAGCCCAGACAACTCATTTAGACCAGTTTAAAATTACTCTAATCCCGTATCACTTTCTGAACCACAGAGAATAGGCAGTCARAGGTGAAGCATTTAGTGCCATAAGGTGCTATATTTTGAGATCATTAGTAAATGGCTTCTTCATTAAATGGATCCTCATTATTTTTTAGAAATCCTTAACAATAGTTATTAGCAGTCATCTGTTTCTTTACAGATCTTATTTTATGTAAATGGAATTTATTACATCTTTTACTTCTTGGCAACTCTTGCAATGATTGTTTATAAAAGTAAGTTGCATGTGTTTTAGCAAAGAAGTAGGCTGTGTGCTTAAAATATGTATGTTTTTTGTCAATGTGCCTGCTCTATTTTTTGGCTTATTTACCCTGTGTGATTCTACAGGTCAAGTTTTCAGTTATCCAGATAGTTTTTTGGCTCCTGATCTTGTGCTGCTTTTTATTATGGCCATTCTGGAAGCACTCCGATTATATTTAGGTATGTCATGTTAAAAAGTGCCTTTTAAGTGAAATGTTGAAGTCTTTAAATGTTAATCATTCTAAARTTGGAGTATGGTAAAATATGACAGTTTAGAGACTTTACAAGTTTTTGGAGATTTCTGTTCATTTATTTAATTAAATGTTATGTGACTGATCAGTGTGTTTGACCTGAAAGTGGTTGGATAAAGCAGTGAGTTTTAAGTACATGTCGTTAAATAGCAAAATCTGCCATGGGACCACTTTGGAAATAAGGTTCAAGTATGAAATGAGGTGTTGCTTTATCACAACGATGTTAATTTGAAATATAGGCTTCCAGGGAACATGGTGGGTTCTAAATTAGAGGAGATTTGAGAGTCAACACTGGGTGTCCCTAAATGTGCACAGTAATCACTGTGTTGTGAAGTTAGGTGCCAGAGGGCTTGGGGTAGAGTTTGAGGGTTGACTAAGTGGGACAGATCATAGGATCTTGACTGGCATCTGGCTTCAAAACAGATTGTGGGGAAAATAAGGAAAGGTATGCTTTTGAGTATCAGCTGTTCTTTTGTTTAGATTAACTTTGCAATCAGGGACAGGAAATTAATAGTCCATTAGTCTTTCCATTTTTTACTGAATTTACAGACAATCACCTTGACTGAAGCCAATGTTTCACATGTCAGAATATACTTGGGACCTTTTTGAACAGTTACTCTGTAGACTGGTGAGGAGGAACTAAGACACTCACAGCAGCTTCTCGTTTCTTCCGAGGTTCAAAGGGGAACCTGACAGAAGAGGAGGCTCCCTTGGGGCTCAGCCTTGTGCTCACAGTGGGAAGTGCTCTTCTGTGCGTCTACTTCCTGGTGTGGCAAACTTACGTGCTCAAAGCAGACGTCATTTTAAGTGCTGTTCTTCTTTTTACCTACGGTCTTGAGTCGGTGCTCGAGATTGTAGCCATTGCTGCTTTCGTCAGCTAGATCTTTGCCCAGTCTGGCATAGACATTTTTTCTCTGTATATATTTTAATACATTTGCAGTGTTTTGTTGTTTCCATATCAAAATCACATAGATATTTCCTTTATTTAAATTACAAGGTGGTTTTGTTTTTTTGTTTTTTGGGGTTTTTTTTGGGCAGAGATCTCCCTGAATAGATRGATGAAACATCCCGTAGAATTTTTCTGTAACAAAGTCTTGTCAATTAGCTTATGGGCAAAGGCCAAAGATGATTCAGCAAAAAGCGGTGAGAATCATCCAGCTTAATGCTGCGCTGCTCATTAGGGATCTATATTAAATATTCATTCCTAACACAGACCAAATAGCAGCCARTGTATCGTGTACCTTTATGCCTTGGAGATTACATTAGTTCTACTGGCATTGCAGCAGTTTCTGCCCTTACACTCCTGTGTCTGAGGCCATGATTTTGTTTCATTTTACCTCTTCTGCTCTCATTTTTGCTCCAGACCCCAATTTCCTTGACTTTAGTAGGACAGTATCTGCTTTATCCCAGAGGGAGATGGTTGAATTTCAAGCAGTTGGTTCTTATGGACGCAAAGTCCAAAAGCAGTGATGTGTAATTGCTTCAAGCAGGATGCCCTGAACCTGAGCATAAACATTCACATGCTTTTCTGTCCTTTTTAAGATCAAGGTGTATGTTGTCAAACATGTTTGTCTGGTAGGAAATGTGTCTGGGTCCACAATTATGAAAAAAATTGTTGTATTCAAGCCTTTTTTTGTTAACTGTTAACTTTTTTYGTTGAACTGTGTGCAAGTAGAGCTTTTTCACTGTATCAAAAATGTACGTAATAATGTAAAGCTCGGGGAGCTTGTGGGGGTTTTGTACAAGCAGACAGTTTTCTATTCAGAATTTCTTATTTTTGTATTTATTTATTCAAATAAATAGTGTATTGCACCTAGGCAGTGTTTGAAGTGCTGAGTGTCTGGTTCAGATGCTAGGGTGCAGTTAAGCTGCTCRAAGGGAAACCTAGGCTAGACTTAGGCTAGACTCTTCTGATCCTGCTGCTGCTGTATTTAGGCCATTCTCCTGCACTGCGAAAGGGCKTTTTGAGTTCTGTGCTAATTTGTACTACCCAGGGGCTGAAAATGCAGGGATTTACCTTCAGCCACACCACTTTTTTTTTTTYTTTTTCCAGCGATAGCAGAAGGAAACGAACGATGCAAAAGTCCCTGCAGAAGCACCTGATTTTTAGACCTCAGTCCCATTCTGGGGAGCTCCTTCCAAGGCCAGGTAACACCAGCTTCCATCCAYGTTGCACCTCCCAGTAACTGGAATCAAAACATGCACTTTGAATCTCCTTGGGTCAGACCTTCATGCTGTTACAGTTAGCAGCAGAAACCTTATGTTGACTGAGGCAGAGGCAGGATTGCACCCACAGTGAAAGCAACAGAACTGGGTGCTAAGGAGCAGCCAKCCAGGAAATAATCAACTAACCAAATGTTTCTTTGCTGAATCTGAACAAATCAAATACTCACCCATTTGTTTTTCCARATGTGTTTTGCTTGATGGAGTGTGCTCATCACCCATTTGCTGTAAAGACAGACAAACATACCAAGCTAGAGCCACGCTAGTCATGATGGGAGCGTACCAAGCAAAACCCTTTTATATACACACATGAATGAAAGGACACATTTCCTGGTATTTCATTATATCTGCCTCATGGAAGGATCTGGAAATAGAAAATATGGCAGGATTTAAAGGAAAAATTGCTAAGTAGGGAAAAAAGTCCCCTGGATACAGGTGGCCTAGCAGATGAGGGTCATATTTGTTAACTTCAGGTTGTAACCTCTGTGGTTATTTTCTTCCTTTTTTTCTTGTGGTGCTCAAGGGCCACTACAAAAAGATTACRAAATACTATCACAGTGGGTTCATTCTTGACCTCATTTCAGGGCACTGCTTGGTGTCCTACAGACCTGTGTGGTCACAGCCTCCAGGATGGCCATTAGTGTTTGCTGATTCCCCCAGCCTAGATCTACACACCCGAAAGGGCAGGACCTTTGTGTTTCTTTTTCTTGTTTTCCAGTTCAAAATAAAATTGCCCACAAAATTTTTCTGTTAGGATCAGATACTGGGATATTTCCACTGCTGTCAGTCCCTCACTGCGTGCTGAATGTAGAAACTGTCTGTAAATTTCAAACAATTTCTTCTTTCGTATTGCCAGGATTTGAAATGCAGTTGTCACTTAGACTGGTGGCTGATACAAGGCCCCAAAATGTTTTCTTTTTTTCCCCAATCAGTAACACTTTTTGCAATCTCTTCTCAGTGTTTGGAGAAGCCAGGGCATGGCATAATAATGCCATCGATTGATGGCTTTTGCCAGACATCATTCTGAAGGAGCTTTTAATTATGAGGCCCAGCCCTTTTAAAACAGGAAGAGCAAGTTGGATGCAAATGGCATTAAAAATTTAGAGGAACACATATTTTGAGGCACTCGGTTTGGGTGTTGTTTGCTCTGCAAGGAGGAATCCTTTGTTCTCCAGCCATCAGAGGGGTGTATGCTGCCAGTCTGATTTAAAAGGCTGATCCCGAGAAGCAAGTTGGCCTCCTGGCATTTCAAATGCAGATACATTTTTAAAGGTTTATTGGCATGTGACTTTTTTTTTTTTGTGTGTGTGTGTGTGTATGCGTTCCTAAGCAGGGAGAAACAGCAGAAACAGTGTGCAAATAAAGTGCCACATTCCTCAGGTGCCAGTCAGCTGGTTTAATTGCAATGTGAACAGCTTTGAGCTGTGAAAGAGGGGGTGAAGCTGAGGTGGGAAAGGAGTGGCCCACATTCATTTGGTTCTGCATGTGGGAACCCAGCAAATTCGGCRTACAGAAATTGCCACTGCGGAGTGGCAAATTCCCCACCTGGCTTAGTGCTTGTGTCTYGTTTTGTCCAGCATCAGCTATTGCAGGGAAGACTCAATAAACTCGGTTGTGGTTTTCTTCCTTGCCTGGAGGAAAATCTCTTTCCTCTGCTCAGCAGGTAAGAGATTTCCTACAGGACGGAGCACTTGGCAGCAACGCACTGGGGTTATCTTTGTAATGAACGTGGGGGCCAAAGCTGCCAGATAGAAAGCAGTTTAGTACCTTAAATATTAGGTATCTTCTCCACACGATCCTTCCAACCACCTATTTGCATCCTCAGCCCAGCAGCCCTACCAGAACACCCGAGTGGTGAAGGACACATTTTAGTGGGGAAGGATTGCTTGCCCCAAACCTTTTAACTCACAGGTTCTGCTGGTCTCCAGCACATCTTGTGATTCCCATGTTTCCSTCCAAAAGGGGAGCCTCCCTCTACCGAAGTTCCTTCCCTTCCCTGCTTTGTGCTTGCTTCTTCTCCTGGGACTTTATTTCCACATTGTATTGAGTGCATTTCCGTGAGCTTGTGGGGCACCTAGGCTCTCAACGATGAGGAGGGTGGCAGGGCCCTGGGTGGGACCCAGTATCGAGGACCTGCTCACCTCGTCCTGCGGTGGAAGAGGATGCTCTCCCATCAGAGCTGAGCCGCTAATGTTGGGGAAGCCGGCTCTCCTCCTTGCGTGGCTCACTGTGCAGCATTCCTCCTGCCATTGCTCATCACGGGCGTTCTCTGCRTGGCTTCCTGGACGTGGGCCGGGGGAAAGCCGAGTGCTTGGCCCCTGTGTCATGGCACGCACCAGGGAAAACYGTGGCGGCAGGAGTTACGGAAGCTGCGTTTCCTCCAGACGCGTGTGCCAGGGTGCAGGGCACACAAAAGGTGTTTCCTTCTCTGGGGTGCCACGGGGCTGCTATGCCTTCGYTCAAGGGCAAGGAATTGGGGTCGTCTCTTTTACCACCAAGCCTCTCTTGGAGAATTGAATTACCACCAAGGTCTCTTCCTTGCTGCTGGAGTTGGCTCTGTCTTAAATGGCTTCAAAGTATGTTGCAGGGATGGTGGAGGGACCTACTATAGCCATGTGTTTTGACCAAACGATCTCACAAGCTCCATTTTTGGAAGGGGACAGGCTGCCCGCATGAATCTCACACTGCTGGTACCAGTCCAGTTGATGTGTCCAAGCCCCACTGTAGCTGATGCCATCACTATAAAGTGCTTCAAGATTGAAATCCTGAGACAAACGGAACTATAAGTTCTTTTAAAGTAAATGCCTGCCTATGTAAGAGGTCTTTTTGGAGCTCCCTTCTCTCCCATGGTCACTGGGGCTAAGCTGCTCTCAGGGCAGGGCTCCCAGCACAGCTCAAACCATGGGCTGTGTGAAGACCCTTGGCGAGGGAGAGGGTGGTTCCAAAGGCACCTCGGAGGAGATGGACCCATTTGCCTTGCCCTCACGGTTCCTTTCCCCACCGCCAACATCCAGGTGGAGAGAGGGCTGAGAGCGAAGCCGATGGAAACGCACCGGAGAGCCCCTGGTGCTGCTGAGAAGGGCACCGGGCGGCACAAAAGGTGCCTTGTTCCCCCCCCGAGGCGGCCGGGGGGCCCCTCAGCAGCACTGGAAAACTCAGGCGATGCCAAGGCCGTCGGCGCCGCACRGGGATACGGCCGCCCTCCCGCCGGCAGCCGCGGGCCTCCTAGTTATACAGTAACCTGTTGCTCCGGGTCCCAGCTCCACCTCTCGCTGCCTCCACATCCCTCCCCTCCTCTGCCGCCGCTCCGCTCGCTCTGCCAAGAAACCTCTGGTCACCTGCTCGCGGGYGGCCCCAGCGAGCGAGAGGCACCGGGAGCGGAGCAAAGTCCCCCGGGGGCTTCAGGAGCTGCGCGCGCCAGTGGGGCGGCCGTCGCCTCGCGCGCTGCTCCGTGCTCCTCCGTGCAGCTCGCGGCGGTGCGGCCGCCGGACGATGGCAGCGGGATCTCGCTAGGAGGGCACGGAGAGGACGCTGGGCACGGCAGAGACTTCTCGGCACCGGTAAGCACTCCCCTTGCCGGCCCCGAGACCGACTTTGGCACCCTGAAACAGCCTCCCCCACCTTCCCCACGCACCTCGGAAGCTTAATCCGGCTACAGAGGGAGTACGCTCAGAAATGGAGCATAACTGCATAGGTGTCCTTTTTTTTTAAAAAAAAAAAAAAGAGAAAAA
>PTEX01000291.1:672970-750709 GCA_003342815.1 Eudromia elegans
TTTTCCTCCTTTTTTTTTTTTTTTTTTCTTAATAAACTATTATTATCTTTATTTAATGAAGCCTGGAGCTGGTAGTTTTGAGCAGCCGTTTGCTTGCAGATCTCCGACTTCCCTTCTTTTGGGAGGTGCCCGGGACGTGTTTTTGCCGTTTCCCCACTGGATTGCAGCTTCCGTGGAGCRCTCGCTGCCTGTGACCTTGGCAAAACTTGTCACCCTATTTCCAACCCCAGGGAAGGCTCCTTTGGAGCAGCATGAGCTCCCYGCCAGCCCTGGCTTGTATGGATGAGCTTCGGCACTGCTCTCCTTTCCCTTTCCACTTACTACTCAGCTGGAGAATGCCATTGTGATTGCACGGAGGAGAGGGCTCAGAGGYGATGGGTTGGACCGATGTTATTTTTAAATATAAGGAATAACTGTGAGACAAAGCAGGGGTAAAGTACAATGATTGCTGGCTGTAATGAGGGCGGCGGGGAGTAGCGCTCGCGGTGCTGGGCTGCTTGGAAATTGCTGCGCGAGTTGAGCACTGTACCCAGGGGACCTGATGGTGTCACCTTCCCTGCTCCGTTTCTTCGACCGAGAGAGTTGTTTGGTTGAGAAGGGCTGAGAAACGAAAACGGTCCGTCCCAAATGTAGAGGGGAGGTAGCAGGACCGAAACGAGCAGCCCTTCAAAACAAGGCTTGGGAGCCACGGTGGGGATGTGTCTGAGGAAGCGGCAGATGCGACGCTAGATGTTGCTTCACCCTGGTTAAACAGGGCTTAAATTGGTGTCTGGAATGGCCCTAACAGCTCCGTTCCCTTGTGGCGCTTGCTTCTGGCCTGGACCTGCTCCTGGTGTCTGCTGCTGGAACAGCAGGGAGCCAGGATGGCTGGGGACCCCAGGCTAGGATCTGGTCCAGGACACTCTGCAGGGCAGGGTGAGCTCGTCATGTAAGGGCACAGGTTAGAGGGTCTGGATGTGCTTTCGGCTACCCGAGACGAAGCTGGATGCTGGCGTCATGGAACGGGAGGAGTTCGACTCCGGAGGAAGAGAGGACAARCTGCAACACCGCGGAAGCGCCGCCGCTGCACGTGACGTTTGCCTGACGCSACTAAACAACTTGCTGATCCCAGGCTTGCAGTTCTTGACTTTCTGCCCCCACGCCAGCTACCGCCCAGCGCAAGGACAGTGCATAACGTGGCCACTGCACAGCATCAGGAGGAAGCGGTCTTGGGGCAACAGGCTCTGGTTCACAGATGTAGCTGGGCTCCTTCCTTTGGCGCCTGCCCATGATGACTGCAAACAACAAACCGTCAGCCGGGGTGACAAAACCTGGCACGGAGCCCCATGAAGTAGCTCCTATGGGCAGCTGCTTCTAGGTCTTCCTCCTGCTGACTGCCTGCAGATGGAGGTGCCCCATGTGTATGGATGGGCTTGTTGAGTTGGGCAGTAACGTATACAGCCCCGGCACGGCACAGAGAAGGGGCTGTTTGCACTCATGTTGGCAGCAGGCACCATTCTGCAGGGCTGTCCTGTCACCCGACTTCAGCCAAGGGCATGAAAAGCCAGGGAGGAGATAGGAGAAAAAYGGGGTGTTGGTGCTGGCATCTGACCCATGACTCAATGTCCCTTAGTGTGCTGGAGAACAGAATTTGGGGGCGAGGGGGGGAGGTTGTTTTGTTTTTGCAGCATCGGAGGATAATTCAGGTTGACAGGATAAGTTCATAGGGACAGAGATCCAGAAGACACCCCAGTGCTCCAGAGGCCTCAGGCAGTTTCTGGTGGACAAAGAAAGGAGTGAAACGGAGGGAATATGTGCGTTGGCTTGTGTGGGCTCGAGAAACATCCATATAAAATACAGCTGGGTGCAATGCTTTAGTGCGTGGGGGATATTATTCCCTGAGGGCTGGATSCTGGGATGCTGCTTGGGAGTCGGGTCTCACAGCTTGCTTTCTCTCTCCCATGCCGTGCTACCCCCTTAAGTGTTGAGTGTGGGGTTTTCAGGGAGATCTAGCCGTGTTCTTCCTGTGCAGGGGGCRAAGTGTGGCCTCTGTGTAGCAGCAATCAGCAGTACCCACGGGGCAGCTGCTAGAGCATGGCGCTTAGTCTGCGGGTTTGTTGCGACTGGCAATAAAATTAAATCGCCCTCTGCAGATACTCAAGGCTAGTGTCTCCCAGAGAGGAGTGCCAGGTAAAGTCCCCGAGATGGTTTGCAGGGCTGCGGTGGATGCTTCTCAGCAGGCCAGCCTGGGAAGGTGCCGCAAGAGCAGCTGGCGTGCAGCCCTGGGCAGATCCAGCAGCACAAGGTGGCTTTTCCAACAGGAGCTCCTCGACTGGCCTGCTTTGCCCAAGGTTCAGCAGGCACCCAGAAGAACAGCCGCCTTCCTGCCCAGGAGGTATCCAAGGCTCCCCTTCGGAGCAGACAGGCGGGTGGTGGCTCCCAGACGCCTTCCAGGCTCATCCAGCATTTCCATGGGAAAGTGCCCTTGCGTGAGCAGAGATGGAGCTAGAYGGTGTGGAAAACATGAGCGAGAAGGGAGCAAGAGCCACGGAGGCCTAGCAGGTCCCTGGTCCCCACTCAGCCCTGCTGTGTCATCTACTAGACCACACTTTTCATTCGCCAGGGGCCGGAGCAGAGAGGGAACTCAGACTTTGGGCCCTTCCAGCCTTCGGCCTCTCTGCTAAGCCTGTGATGGTGGTGGTGRTGTGATCGAAGAGAAGGAGCCCCAGAGATTTCAGGTGCCCTGCGCGTAGCCTGTGGTAGCAGCAGCTTATCCTGCTTGCTTACATCGGGTTTTGAACAGGCAACCTCGGGGCAAAATTGCGTTTCGCTCCTTCCCTGCAATTTTGAGTTGCTGCTCATCAAACGGCTGGCAAGAGGGGGTCGAATGGGAGGCCCTAGAGCTGATCCCACTGATGCCGCAGGAACAAGGCCACCTCCGCACACGACTCGAGAGCTCTTCCCTTTCAAAGAAGGAGAAAAGCTTCCCTGTGCCCGGGCTGGGGCAGGYCGCACTGGAAAGCTCGACATGAGTGATTGCCAGAGGGCTTAACCAAAAATAAAAAGCCTCAATGTTATTATTTCCTGGTRATCCAAATAAATTAGGAAGACTGGCAATTAAGAAGGGAGGGAAAGGTGTGTAGCTGGGAGCTGAACCRGTTTGGAAGTCCTCCATATTCGCCTGCGCTGCAATTCTCCGGGAGAGCCCAGCCCTCGTTGCCATTCACCGGGTGCTCCCCAGGGCCTTTCTGCATGTGCTTGACGCCCTCGAGGCTCTACCGGTGAGCAGAGCCAAAGCTTCCCGACCCAGCCCCTGCTTGCGGTGCCCTCTGGACACGGGACGCTTTTCTTCCTCCTGCTGACTCGGTGGCCGCGCCGGGCTTGTCGTCGGGATGGAGCTGGCCTCCAGTGGCTCCTGCTGTCCTCCTGCCTCCCCTAGGCAGGGCCACCCTGGGCTGTTCCCAKCTGTACTTCTGGTTTGGGGCGGCGGGTAGGAAAAGCAAACCGAAGGCGGGGAGTCACCGGCTCTGCCTGCTCGACCGCCCCGGACCAGGTGCCAAAGAAGCCAGGCGGGCTCCTTCGGGCCTAAGCTGCTTTGAAGCATGAGGCAGTGTGCTTAGAGGCTGGTCCAGCGGGCCCAGTGCACCAGGGTCCTCTCCCATGTGCACGAGAGGCTGATGTTAGAGCTTGGGGAGCTGGAACAAGGGGCCAGGGCAGTCCTGGCTGGTCCTGCGGGCGTCAGGATGCTCCAAGCCCTTTCCTCCAGCACTGCTTGCAGCGTGGGCACAAATGTGCCCTCACATTGGGCACAAATGTGCCCTCACGGCCCACGAGCCTCCATCCTCATCCTAACGTAGGTGAAGGCAGCTCCTTTGATGGACAGCAGAGCAATCATGCTCTGTATTTGGTAGCCTCAGGTGTTTGGATGGGAGCTTGGGAAGCACCAGCAAGCACTGTCTTTACTTTGGTCTCCAGCTGAGCCCCCAAAGCCCTTTCMTACTTTGCATTTGTCCAAATTTTGTTCTTCCTGCTTCCTTTCTCTTTGTTTTTCACTGCCTTATCAGTCTCAGCCCATCCAGATTTATATGCTACAAAGGTAAAGTGCAGGCTGTTTTGGAGGGCAATAAACCAAAGTTCAGCCAGCCGGCAGCAGTGCTCACCCTTGCCGAGCGATTCGGAAAGTGAAATACTGCTGCGGGCAGGGCTGCGACTAAGGTCACGGGCACAGGCACAGCCCAAGCCTCCGCTGCCCTCCCTGAGGCTGCTTCCCTTGCTCCGAAGGCGCCTTCGAGCGGGAGCTGATGGCGGTYGGAGCAGGGGCTCGAGTGGGAAGGAGAGTGGTCGGTTCTCCCGGGTTCCCCGCCTGGTGGTACCAACCAGAACCCCCCATGCTGGCCCAGCCAAAGTTTCTGATGGCGTCGCAAGAGACTTGTCCTCGTCCTCAAGCTCCTTTCACTAGTAAAACACTGGGGAGAGAAGACGAGGGCAAGGCAATTGCACCCCCGACAACCCTTAATAAACCACAGGCTGGAGCCTGCTCTTATTCCTGACACTGCTGCCTCTTAATTATAACTGTGTTCATCAGAGGAGACGTAGTAGGAGGGCCAGGCTTTATGCATACGGAAGCACTAATTAAAATCTCTCTGTTCTCTAGAAGGTATCTGTGCTTTTCCCCAGGGAAGAAGTGAAGGGACTTGTCTCTGGCCCTTGCCTCGGGTTGCTCTGTCCCTTTGACATTCATACAGCAAGCGAGTTCATCTTGTTTTCACTGCCTCATGCCTTTGGCTTTGCTCCTAGGTTGAGATACAGGGCTTTGAAAACTCTCTAAAGAAGGAAGAGGAATAAGATGCATCCAGATAACCTGTGCAAATGGAGCTGGTGAAGGGCGGTCCGGTCCAACACCCAGGCCCATATTCACTCCACACAGACTGGAGGAAAACAGTGCTATTTGGATGTGAATAATCCAGGGGAACCACTGGTTTGGAGCAGGGGAGAGTGTAAAAGTGTCAGGAAGAACTTTCGGGGTGAGCTGTAGACCTGTGGGACTGTCAGGTTTGTCGCTGCTGTCATTTGCTAYGGCTTAAAAGAAAAGAAGGGGGAAAATTGCCAGAAAAATAGCACTAAACTGGGCAGGAGCTCGTTCAACAGGATAAATTGAGAGTAAACGTGCCCGGGTTGTGCTCCTTTGCTGGTCTTTGCCAGTAAGAGCAGGTAACACCCTAGGTGCGGTCGGGCTGTGAGCTGGCTGAGCAGTCGTCTGCATTGCTGTGTCTGCTCTGGTTTTAGCAGCAAAGGCGACAGGACCCCGGCTTCTGTGTGTATCAGTGAAAATCCTAAATCCTGAAAATGCTCCCCGGGGAGACGGAGGGCTGTTACCCTCAAGACGTGTGACGCTGCCGGTGCCACGAAGGCGGTGACGGAGGGAACAGCTGGGTACTGAGGGCAGAGCTGGGGACATCCCAGGGCAGAGTCAGTTGGGAAGTGCGAAGCAGCGGGAAGAGGGGGGCTGCAGGGTTGAGCTGCGGGGTGTCGTGCCGCGGGACACTCAGGATGCCAGACACGTGCACGGGTTGCGCAGAGCGGGCTCCGACACGGGCAGGGGTGAAAACACCCACCGGGAGTTCTTATATCCTGTCATTAGAGGCCAGGAGACTGTAATGGGACAGGCGATGGACTGGTGTGTGTCCAGGCCACTCTGTCTGCCTCCCCRTGTGGAAAGGGAGGCTGGAAGTGAGCGGACACGCTCCAGCCCCTGTGGCTGCTCAGTGGAAAGAAATGTCATGCAAGTTTAATTACAGCCTAGGAAGCGAGGACAGAGAGAGGGAGGGAGGGAGGGAGGGAGGCTGTGTGAAATGAGCTGGGCTCCCGAAGCCCGTCTGCCACAGCCACCTCAGAACATCTGCTCGGCATCTGGCGCGTGGCCAGAGACACTCGTAGGCTCCGTCCCCTCCACCGAGGCCTCGTATGCCCGCAGACAGAGGCTGGAAGAACTAGGGGCAGCGAAGCACAGGGGAAGACCCGCAGGTGAGGTCTCCTCTATCCCCACCCTCAGCAGCCCCTTGGCTTGATTCCCCCTCCAAGAGCACGGGCATTTTCCCTAGAGCACAGTGTGTGGCGCTCACTCCAGTGCCATCTGTGCTTGCCTGGATGGGCACACAGAGAGGCCAAGATGCCACGCACAGAGGCCGCTTGCCCACTCTGGGGCTGCATGCGTGATTTCATTGACATCCTCTTGTCACTGCGTCTTGTCCGAGCTCARAGAGCTTGGGATAGCTATGAAGAGGCTCGTGACACCTAGCTTAGTAGTAGATCCGCCCTAATCTTTGGGCCACTGTTATTTCTCCAGGGCAGGAATGCCAAGGATCTGGCTGCGGAGCCTTTGGAATAGGACCTAGTCGTAGCCCAAGTGAGCCCCACYAGCCAAGAAGTGTCGGGGCTGTTGGAGCTGAGAGAGCATCTTGATGAAATACTGGCAGTACTGCAGGTAGCTGTGGAGGGGAAGGCTGCTTCCTCACCTAACTCAGGCCAAAAACGAATATTAGTGAAAGGGCTAAAAAATACACCCACWTATATATATATGTACATATGTATTCACCTACAGCTGAGGGAGAACTGTGTGGGAGGACTGATTAGAGGGTTGCGTCCCTGCTCACAGGAGAGCTGGGGTTTGCAGAGCTCGAGGAGAGAGGACAACGGCTTCTCCATTCAGTGGGGAGCTGCAAACATGGGTTGTTGTTTCTGGCTTGAAAGGGCTTTCTTGCCCCTTTCTCCTTTCCCCTTTGAGGATCATGGGTGAATTCCAYTGGGATGAGACCTCAGAAGGTCCTTGGTCTAACTTGCTGCTGAAAGCAGGGTCAGCTCTGAAATCAGACCAARTTGTTCAGGCCTTATCCAGAGAGGTCTTGAAAATCACCCCCGAATGGGGACTGCACAGCGCCTTGGGACAAGTTGCTCTCCAAAACTGGAGCTACCAAAGCAGAAAGGTCTCTTTGGGCTTCACCTGTAGAGATTTGGGGCCAGAAACCCATATGCCAAGGAACTGTCTGGGCATCTGGGGGCCGTTAGTGAAGCCTCCCATCCTCAAGCTCTGCAGACAGCTCCCCTTCCTAGGCCTGCAGTCATGGCTGGCCTAATGAGCTGACTGCAGTGCCAGACCCTCCTCGCAGACCACGAGGACCGACTGTGCTTTCTCCTCCTTGCCCTCACGAGTGGTTTCTTTTTTTTCTTTCTCTGAGATTGTTAAAACAGCTCTGCCATGTTAAGATTAGAAGCTGCCCCTGAAATCCTTTTGATAAACCCYGTCTCACACATCCTTCTATTCTCAATGAAACAAAAGGCCAGTTGAACACAGGCCTTTTTTGTTGGCTTGTTTCTGCAAAGCTCTCTCGGGGGACCATGCTGGGTACTGGCCCTCCTCCTCCTGGCCTGCTCCATGGCAGCTTCGTGGCTTTAGGGAGAGCCCACATGGCAGAAGTCAGTCCTTGAGCTTTGGGGAGAGCGCCTGTGTGCGAGCGAGGGGATGCTCTGAATTTGGTGACCGTGCGATGCTCGTGGGCTTTCGTGCTCCAGTGACTGGAGCTTGCACACCCAGGCTGTAAATCAGATCCTGGAGCTGATGTGGCTGGGAAAAAAAAACATGCTACAGAGGGGGAATGTGTGGGGGGACATGGACTTTGAGCCCCATCTGTTCCTGCTCTGGGTCACAGTGCTCCYGCACGCAGTTGCTGGGGACGAGGTGGTGGCCCAGGACAGCAGGGGTGGAGGGAAGGGCTGAAGCTGCTGCTGGGAGCAAGGCTGAAGCTTAGGAAGAGGCAAGTTGCTAGGAGAGGGACTGAACCATTCGCTTGTCCTCAGAGCAAAACTCAACAGGAGTTTCAAAGGGAAGGGCAGAGCAGCCAGGACAAGGCTGCTCTGTCCTGCGGCATTCACAGGGATTGATGCAAGGAACCTCTCACAGCCTTTGCTTTTACAGGAGGAGCCCTTACAGAAGGCTCCAAACGCTACAGACTGATTAAGAGCCACACGCTGGATAGAGGAACAAGTAGTTCCGGATGAGGTTAAAGACAAACAGGCAACGAATGACCCCGTGGATCGGGTGCCCTTGTGCCCATCCTCTGTGGGAACACCCCCATCTGTGGGAACACCGGGAAACCTYGGCGCTTTGCAGATAAAACAAATTAGTGACTGAAAATCAAAGGACATTTTGATGAGCTCCTGCTTATACCTTTCAGAAATGATTAGGAAGGGACAAATCATGGTTTTTTTTTTCATGTAGAGTTTTATCTCTACAAGATGATCAAGGGACTGGAGCACCTACCATATGAGGAGAGGTTAAACGAGCTGGGCCTGTTTAGCCTAGAGAAGGATGAGAGGGGATCTAATCAACGTGTACAAATACCTCAGGTATGATTGKAGGGAGGAAGGAGCTAAACTGTTTTCCGTAGTGGCTGGTGACAGGACAAGGGACAATGGTTTTAAGCTGAGGCATGGGAGGTTTCATCTCCAGGTGAGGAGGAACTTCTTTMCTGTGAAGGTGACGGAGCCCTGGAMCAGGCTGCCCAGAGAGGTGGTGGAGTCTCCTGCTCTGGAGATCTTCCAAACCCACCTGGATGCCCCCCTGTGCCCCGTGCTCTGGGTGTCCCTGTTGGACTAGATGATCTCTAGAGGTCCCTTCCAACCCTAAAGATTCAGTGATTCTGTGATCTCCCATGACATATACCCAAGAATACCAACAACAGAAAGAAAAAGGCTAGATTAAAATACTACTAGCAATCAAATCCCAGGAACTGCAACATGGATATTTGCTGTTTATTCCCAACCTTCGGAAGCAGAATCGACTCCCCTGAGCCAGAAGGATGATWTAAACTTGTTGATCCTGGCTGTATCCTCAGCCAGCGCATTGCCTTGAGACAGTAGTTCAGTGAGAAGTCAGCAAAGTCTCCCCATGTGGGGACTGTGGTTTGCTAACCCTGAGACTTATTTCTGCAACATGGACTGTGCCTGTGCTCCAGGGGGGATTGGGAGGAGAGCTGGGACCACAGGCTTGAGGAAACCCGACATCTGCCCTTGCAAAAAATTCCTGCCCATGTCTATGCTCATGGGTCTTAGGAGAACTGGCTGTTGTCTGCACCCCTTTGGTGCCACCACAAGTTAAAACACCAGTTGTGAAATTCTCCCGGAGCAGTAGGAAACTCCTACTCCAATGCAACTGTCAAGAGTTGCCCCAAAGCCTGTGCACGCTGTGGGGCCGTGGTGGCTACCGCGTCACTGAGCTGGTTAAATTCATGTTTGCTTGTTTTCCTGCAGTGACGCTCATAGCTGAGCCACCATGTGCCAAGTTTTAGCTCCAGTGAATTGTTAGCAAGTGGCCAAAAATACACGGGCAGGATATGAGTAGGAAGCACAAAATGGGGTGGGAAGAGGTGGCAACGAATCTTGTCATGATTAGCCTAAGAAGGTTGGRAAAAAACCTTATAAATCAAACGTGGTTTTCAAGACAGGAATCTCCTCCTCCAAAATCTTCTCCCCTACCCTCCCAGCAAAAATCCCAGGAGAGTTTTACAGCAGGAAATGAAATTTACTGATACATTAGATTCTCCAAGCCCTAGCTACTTTAGGCAGGCATGGGAAGGGAAGCAGGGAGGAGCATGGACCCACCACTCACTGGTTATAGGCAGAGGGAGAGAGTTTGCAGCCCTATCCCCTGCTTTGTGGACAGAGGAGCCTGAAACAACCTTCCAGCATGGAGGGAAAAAAATATATATATATTTCTTGATTCTTGATTTTTCATCATGTTCTACATCCCACTGCAATCCCAGAGACCTCAAGAGGACTGAGCTGCAGACAAACTGAGGCTAAATATGCCCCCAAAGTGACTCTCAGCCCCAGCATCACTTTTCCGTGGCGGAGGAAAAGCTCTTGGCACAGCGACTGTCCTGCTTCACACCTGAAATTCTACCAGGCAAGTGAATCAGCGTTTTAGGGAGCGACCAAAAACGTACCCTTCACTTAGGAGGAGGTGGTGGAAAAGTCTCATCAAGCTCAACACTTYCATCTTATTCCTGAACTGCTCAACATGGAGGAGTCCTTGACACGGCGGGAAGCAGCCCTACCACCACGGCACCTTTTCCTGGAGCATTCCAGCCTTGTCCTGACTGGCTCAAGCAAGGAAAGCGACACCTGACTGGAAGCACCATTGTCCTCCCGAAGCTACGAGCTTTGCTTGGAAGCAAGGTGGAAAATGAACTTGTCTGCCAAATTTCTCTGGTCGACGAGCTTGGCAGGGCAYGCACAAAAGCAGCAACAAACCGGCCTAGCTGAGGCAGCACATCGGGTGGGTTAACGTGAGCTGGGGTCACAGTGKGTTTGTACGTTGAAGTGAGAGTTTAAGGAGCTAGGAGTGGACTTGGGTAAAGAGCTTAAAACCCTTATCGCTGTAAAGTCTTTGTAAACGAGCAAACAAACCCCCTTTACTCTCCATTCAGAGACTAACAAGGAGTTAGGGCGTTATCAGTGTAGACTGATAAGAGCCGGCTGATGGTTGGACYGGGTAATCCTAAGGGTTCCGAAGGAAGACAAATTGGGCTTTTATGCGGAAATCCTCTTTGACGGCAGCATCATTTGGCTAATGGCAGTGCACTGCCTGGGTGCAGCATCACCTTGCCAGCATGGGGGAACGCAGCTTTCCCTTCGTGGGTAAGGGMAGGGCCGTTTGCTCTGCCTGCTCATTGGGCTTTGGCATCACTGCTCCGAGCAGCAGCGACACGACGGGGGGATGCTCCCACCTTCTCTGCCACTGCAGCAACGGTGCCAGCATCAGCTGAGCTTCCCAGCTGTTCCACAAACACTTCCTCACATGAAAGGGTCTCGTGGGAGACCGGGATGTGCCACCAGCTCAGCGCTCAGCCCTTGGTRTTTTGCCTGCACCCAGAGGCTCCCAGTCAATGCCCTCCTTCASGCTGGGCTGGAGCAGAGCTGGGCAGGGCCGGGGGGAGCGTTTCCTTGCTGGCCGTCCTGCTCTGGGATATGACACACTCATGCAGARTCATTCCCTATTTTTGCTGGCCTGACGTCTTGAGTGCTGCTCTGCACACCCAGAAAAATAAAAAGGAGCTCTTTCACCTCCGTAACGTCGAGCCCTTCCCTCCCTCTCTAAAAAAGTCACAGCTATAACCTCCTCGCGGCCAGCCATGGAGCCTCGGAAGTGTAGCACCAGCCTATGGAAAGGGAGGGTATTTTTTATGSAGGTTTTGCGTGGGGAGGCAGGGAAAGAAGAAAGAAAGAGGGAAATACGGCAAGCTTTGCGTGCCGCTAGCACAGACAGATGAGGACTGGGACCCTTGGGTCGACCCCTCGCTTCCTGGCACCCTCGCTCAGCGTGGTGCCAGAGCAGCCACGTAGCATGCTCAGGCCTCTGTTTGGAGGAAAAGTGTAACTTCAGATGCTGTGACTCAGCATGGAAACCCTGCCAGCCTGCCTTGCAGAAGGGCACTGGCACCAGCATCCTATTTTTATTTTTTTTTTTCCCCTAAGATGTTGGAGATTGTGACTATTTGTGCATTTTCCCAGGTATTTATAGAGCAAGGCACTGTCTAGACTTGCTTTGCGTTGTGTTGCTTTAAGGAGGGTTTTTACCTTCTGGCAGGAATATAAAAGCTCCTGGTTTGGTTCAGCTTGTACCTTGAGCCTCCGTCTCCTGCCCCGACCTCCGTGGGCACCAAGAGCCCTCCAGTGMTTCTTGGACTTCTGAACTGGCCCTAAATCATCAGCTACAGGAGGGGAAGAGCCACCTCCAAGCGTGTAGATGAACACAAGGGGTGGGAATGGGGATTCGGACCCCAGGCTCTCCCTAGGCAGCCTGCGAGTCCCACGGGGGGAAGCTGTAAATGTTGGCACCTTCCCAGCGCTGCTGCTCGGTGCTGCCTCTCTGCGGTTCCAAGGCTCAAAGGGGTAACTCAAAGGGTAAAGCCACCGTTTCCACCCCTTGGTTTTAGGGACAGCGGACGCAGTGCCCCCGATGGTCTGATGCAGCCCATCCTCTAAGGCAACCAATGCCCCGAGGGGCCAGCTGTGCCAAGCCCAAGCAGCAGGCAAGCATATGAGCGTTCCCCTTTCCAAACCGAGGCGTTTGCCTAGGGAATTTTCTCAGGCAACACTTTGTTGTTGTTGTTGTGTTTAAGTACAAGTTGTTGTTTCAGAGGAGGTCACCGAACGAGGTGCTGAGCAGGTGGGAGCAAGCCGGGCATATGCAAAGCGCAAAAGGGCACCTAAAGAGGGGGGATATCATATAGAAAGYGGCAATCCGGGTTCATCAAGCTTCCCAAGGGGTAGCTTTAGCTTTAAGGTATCTCAGCCTAAAASAGCTGCTGCCTTCCACCCAGGCTAAGGAAGACTTAGTTCTCCCCTACTTTGACGTATGCTTTCTAATATAAATTKGCTATACCTTAATTAACGTACCGACCCCAACTGAGCTTCGGCCAAATCCAAAMCCCCTTTCTGCCAGCGGCCAGTGTCACCAACCTGTTGGACTGGGTTATATTTATCCAGGTGTTTGTCCTCTGGAGAATCTCTGCAATGTGAAATATGCAGCATGCGGAGCRGGGGGTGTTTCTTGCAAATATCTAACGAGTTGCACCCACAACCTGGGCCTCTTAACTGATGTAACGTGCTACCTTAGAGATGTCCTGTGCCTTGCACACCTCCAAAACTACACATCCGTCATGCTCACATAGCATCTTCCCCAYGTATAGAGATAAGCTGAAAGTCTCRGAGACTGGAAGGTGAGAACTAAAGCTTCAGCATTTTCCATACCCTCAGGCCTCTGTAAAGACACTGCAAATAGAGCACATAGGAGGACTTGACTTGACCCAGGGCCATCGGATCCTTTGGGAAGTATCTGGTGGATGTTTTCTCCTTTCCACAGCAGCAACCTGCAGCAGCAGGGTCATACAAAGTGCATAACTGTGATTCGTGGGGGCTGATCCGAAAGTTGGGACTGGGATATTTTGGTTCTAACATGGGACGAGACCCTTGCTTGCTAGTGTTTGCAGGGCAACAGTAAAATATTCACTGTTCACAATATTCACTTCCTTGGCTGTTCGTGCTTCTGGACGAGACCCTGCAGAGCAGGTTTGTATTGGGGGAGTGGTTTCCTCGCTGCTGCTGATAGGCATAGGTGACCTGGGTTAAATTCTCAGATGTGCTGTGTGTTTCCAGAGCTTATAAGGAAATAAAAAATATAAAAGTTGTGTGGATCTGGCTGGGAATTTAGCTGCCAGGTGAGGAGGATTGAGCTTGGGCCTCAGGGCCTGCCCCACACACTGCAACACTATTTTGCTCTGGGAATGGAGCCTCTTCCCTTGGCCGTGTGCTCCGACGCTGCGGTGAGGGTGATGGATCACAGAAAGTGCAGGATAATCCCAGGAGCCAGGGGGACTCTCTGGGGACTGAAAGAGGGACAAGCCAAGCGGTGCAGGACACACGGCTTATGGCACGTGCGCTCCCTTGGCTCTTGTGGGTGTGAGATGGCACAGGTYYGCAAGGCAGGCAGGTTTGCAGGGAYGTGTCTCGTCAGCRTCCAAGCGCCTTAATTTACTGCCCTCGGTGCCGAGAATCCCAGGTCCTYGAGTACTTTGCATGTGTGGCAGGACAAAGCCGTTCCCGAGCACCTCCTTTYGCTTGACGTGTTGGGGGCAGAAGAGACCGCGTTGCTTTTTGGTATAGTCCACGTGGTCCAAACCAGCCGAGAAATGCTGAAGGCAAAAGGCTTTTTGGTGAAACATTGGTTAGACCAGCGGTATCAGTACCAGGGTTCGAGGTGGGAAGACGCATTTCAGGACTTCCTTGCAGGCATTTTGGAGGCCCTGTCACACCAGGCAGATTTCAGCAGGATGACCGACGGAAACAAAGATGAGATCTCTTAGAAATGCTCCAGGCCACGCTAGGAAAAATATAGCATTACGCCTATGGAACATGTTCATTTTAAAGTCTTTAGAGAAAGTTAGAGACATCTGTGCAGTCTTGTACTTGGGAATAGTGAGTTTCRTTCTCGAGAAACATCGAGAGAGTTGGAGATCAAGCTTTCTATTTGACATGGGCTTATGTCTCCTGTTAAGACTCTTGTTAAGAGCCTCAGGAAACCTGTGCATCCTGCCGTGCATCCACCTTGACCTCAGGGCAAAAGATGCGGGACCAAACACCGCAAATGTGTTTCCAGCCCGAGGAACCTAGGGCGCAAGCCTTGGGCTCCACACAGAGTCAAAGCTTTTGTGCTCTTCACCTTATTCAAATCCAGCTTTCTCTCCATTTAGCAGGACGGTTACAAAGCCTCTGACCCCTCAGAAACCTGTCCTCCTCCAGCTCCGCCGGCGAGGATTCAATTAGCATCAGACCATTTAAACCGAATTAAAAGCACAGGCTCTGTCCCAGTTTAACCTGGCCAGCATCACGCCACACCTTCATTTTGCCTAACAGATATTTGCACACAGATGAGGCCCCTGAAGCAGCATAAGAACCAGGCAAAGGCTAAATAATAAAAACAGCATAGATTTAAAAAGAAAAAGAGAAAAACAAAAAGAATGGAATCCAGTGGGATGGGTTAGGGTCCCTGTGCCAGGGACCTGGCACTGCTTCTTATCAAAAGAGTTGGCTGGAGCAGTTAAGTGGAAGAAGGGAGCTAGAGTCATTCACATTAATAAGCAGGAATGCTCCCGGGCTCTGATCATCCGCCGTGAGACCGATGTGATCAAATGGTGTAAAGTAAACAGAGCRGAGCCAGGCTTATTAGAGCACGTTCCCTTTTCTAGCTCTCTTATGCTAATGCAGCCGGAGATCGGGCAGATAGGCGCAGTGGGAGGACTGTAAAAGGAAACCCAACGGGCGGCTATTAACGGAGGAAAAATTCACAGGTACCCAAGCCTGGGCACTGGGGCGGTTTTTATTACGCGCGGAGAGGTTGGCAGAACATCAAGCTGCTCCTCCAGCACGTCTATGCTTTTATACCTGCCTGTGTGGTAYGCAGGGCTGTGCCATGGTATTAGCAGCGTGCAAGGCGCATGCACACGCGTGATATATTTTATACATCTATACGCCTCTATGTCTATATATCCATCTGTACATATATCTATAYATCCATCGCTCTGTGACATAGATGCACTCCTGTTAAGAGCCTCAAGGAACCTGTGCATCCACCCTGACCTCAGGGCAAAAGAGGTGGAAGCAAATCCTGCAAATGTGCCACCAGTCTGAGGGATGGAAAGGGATACGCAGGGAATCTAGGGCAAAGCCCTGTAGCAGGGGGAGTTAATCTCCGGTGGGGAAATCCCAGGTGCCAGGGATGACTCCAAAGTGTTTCCCCAGGAATTACGGGCCAATTTGGACTAAGCTCTGGTAAAATGAAGTCCTCGTGAAGGCAATAATTGATTTTTGGCTTTGTGACGAGTCAATCTTTTAGTGAGATGAGAGAGGTTTCATCCAGGCCAAGGCATAAAGAGATACCGGGTGCTCAGCCTGTATGGAGATGTCTCCCGAGCTTTGCAAAACTCAACTTTCAGAACTCTTGAGTGCAAAACCTTGGTGGCTTTGTCTTCAGTTTCCTTCACACGCACGAGAGCAGTGGTGAATAACTTGCATCCCCACAGAACATGCCTTATCCTAAGGTTTTATCCGATTTTCGTTTCTTKCGCTTTACTGCCCGTTCGGTTCTGCTCTCAGAGCCCTGCCCGCATCTGCCTCAGTCCTCTCAGGGCTTCACAGTTTTTATCAGAAGGGAAGAAAAGAGCAGAGAACGAAGCCCTCCGCCCCTCAGCAGGCAGCCAGGCTGCCAGGACTGCCAGGCAAGCAGCACTCACAGCTACCTCACATTTTGCCCRGCAAGAAATAACCCAGTAGGGGCATTTTAGCAGCTGGTGCAGAGCTTAAAATCGCCACATGACACAAGAGAATGGCAATATGTGCATGAAACAGAATGACTCAGGACACTTAGCGGCCGTGAGTGCTAAACCGTAGGCGCAGCTGCTTTGATGGAAAAGGACGTCCTGAAATAACACCGAAGTCTGGGTGTGCCCGCGAGGGATGGGCCAGAGGGGAGGGGTGCAGGCAGGTTTCAGCTCCGTCCTGGGCAAAGCCAACTCTTTGGCTGCCTGTTGCAGGCGGGGTGAGGAACCTCCCCGGCGCCCATGGGGAGGCTGCCGGGTGCTCATGCCCGTGTGGAGGCCCACGGTGGAGGTGGGGGTACCGGGGTGTGCAAAGGGCGCTGCTTTCTCATCACTAATCCTGGCTGCTCTGCTTCCCTTCCAGCTGCCCGTCCTGTGAGGCGACATGAGTCTCAAGGGATCCCTCAGCAGCAACCCTGGCTCAGCAAAGTAAGGATCTCCCTGGCTCTCTTTGGCGCGGGGTTGGTGCTCGGGGTTGGCTCTTGGGGGTCCTCACTTGTCCCCCAAGTCCCTGGTGTTCACTTGGCCCAACTTGAGCACCTCAGAGCCTGAATGAACTAGAGCTCTCTGCCTCTCTCCTGCCTGTCCCCCGTCTCCAGAGAGAACAGGGTGGGTGTGAGAGCACCCTGAGCAGCACCCATCCTTGGATGACCGTCGCAATAGAGCAGAAAGGAAGCGCTTGCCACCCACTGCCTCACCRCACCGTGTGAGGCAACCTGACCACAGGGCCTGAAACCCAGAGGTGCCACTTTGATCTTCCCCTGGCTGGCCTGAGCCAGAGAAAACACCATTATCTCCTGCTTGTGCMCTCCTATGCACCAGGCAAGCATGGACGGGGTGGGGTGGGATGGCATTACCAGGGAGGTAACCCRTGCTTCCAGGCCTGCCATCCCACAACACAGRTATCCTACACAATTACGTCCTTCCRTATCTTGAAATGTTCTGTATCTGAGTGTCTGCCTTCAAGGAGCAGGTTGCAGCTCCTTGAAGGGTGGAGGAGCAAGARCAGGAGCATATGCCTTAATCTAGGCGCTCACACTGCTTTAGGTCTAGGTGTACTTGGGCATTACGTGGGGGGGATCTTCATTTACTTAGGTTACTCCTAATAGGAGCCCAAGTTCATGGCTCACTGTGAGTGCCTGTGCTTCAAAAAGCCCCTCTGGAAGCTCTGTTCTTTGAGGGAATGCTGCAAGTAAAGGTAACTCTAGTGAGCACGGGCCAGGGTGGGCTGCCCTGTCTCCTGTTTCTCTCTCTTGGGTTTGGTGACCTGCAACCCATGCCTAGTGCCCCAAGGGMGAGCTGCAAGGATTCAATGCTTACATCCGCATGTGCCACAAATGAGAGGTGAATTCCTCTCCTTCCTCTTTGCAGACATCTTTCCCATTTTTGAAGCCTGCTCAAGCAGTTCCCGCATCTTCTAAACCAAGAGCTTGAGTTGGGTGATGATCAGAGCCCATACACCCACCACAGACCTGCGTGGCTTTTAAATCAGGGTTGCCAAAAGGCAAATAAGAGTTGCTATGCCRTTGAGTAGGAAGCAAGAACTGCTTATGTCTTCTCTCTCTCCTCAAAAAAAAAAAAAAAAAAGGAAAAAAGGGGGGAAAAAAGCTTCAGATGAGTGGGATGGGAAACTCTTCAAATGGGAAACTGTTTAATAGCTCAGCAGGAACGAACAAAAGCTAACCTTCTCCAGACCTGGTGGGACAGACCAGCTTTGCCCCGTGTTATTCAGTGTCCAAAAAGCCATAGTCACATTTCATGCTATCACAGTAGCGTGTGAGTTGCATTGTAAAGGCACATGCTAAAAGGAACCAGGGACGGATGGTTTATTTGTACCTTCTTTTTTGCTTTACGCAGTGGCAGCATGGGCAAAGCAGACGGAGCTGCCAAGCTGAGCGCAAAGGACCTGTATGGTAAGTTGTGGCCACAACCACACTGGGCTGCTGGAGGAGCTTGACAAGTTGGTACTGCCAGGGAAGAACTACTTGATGGGAAATTTAAGGAACAGTCTGTGCCTATTGGACATATCAATGTCTTCTCACTTATCTGTAATGGCTCTTTCAGGCTACACCAGCGTGCAGCACCTAGGCAAGCTGCTCATCTGTTCCAGCATTAGGTAGTTTTTCATACTCTTCTCTAGTTACAGCTGTGTAACAAAGCCCAGATCCACCCAGGCAAAATTCCTGCGCACATCTAGGATTTCCTACTGCAAAGACATCTCCGGGTGTAACCGTTAGGGAGTTTTAGGTACTGCACCTTAGTCAAAGCCATGTGGACCTCGGTACCCAACGGGATGACCTGGCAGGGGAGCAAAAATGTCCCTTGCGTCTTGGCTGCCACCTCGTGTGCTTGCCACAGGCACAGCTGTGATTYTGGGACAAGCTCCTGCTGAACGCTCTTTCCTCCGGCTGCCCGGATCCCCTCCTGTTGTGCTAGCAAGATAACCCGATAAAGGGCCTAACAAAAGAAAGATTGTCCTCAGCAGGTTAATGATTGTACTCTTTAACTCCCCAGCGAGCCACAGAAATTCTGGTGCCCTTTGSCTCTTTGGAAGTAGAGGGAATCTGTAGATTTGGTGCTTTTACAGAGCTAGATCTTCAGCTTGCCTAAACCACCACGGTCTCAGGAGAGCCAATGAATGACTCTGAGAAGCAATAGAGAATGCTTCGGTGTTGAGAGCAGTTAATCCTGATCTTAGCAGCTCTCTTAGTGTGTCCCAGGTGAAAACCTGGCCCGTGGGACATGCAGGCATGGGCTGAGCAAGCAGGAGGACGGGTGAGAAGTCCTCTCCCTTAGCCGGTAGAGAAGAGGATAAGGGTTTTCTCTGGGGAAATACTAGAAGCTTTTAAGGTGCCTGAGCATGCAAACTCTATGGGCAGAGCCCTTTCCCTGCCTTAGACTACCAGCCTATAGTGGTATTTCATACCTCCCCCATGCTTGGTGCAAGTATGTAAACCAGAAAAGAGGAGTGCTGGGCTCTTCTTTCATATCCTTTCTTTCTGGCAGAAAAATCAATTAATTAAATCTTTCAAGAGATTAATCTTTCAAAAAGYCTGCAATAGCCCCTTATTGGAGAGCTTATACTTCCCAGAAATCTCCCTTTTGCTGATGCAAAGTGATGGATTTGCACTTGTCCCTCAGTAACAATGATGTGACTGCCGAATGTTCTTGCCTAGTGGTTTGTTTCCATAGGGTGGCCTGGAACTGTGTCCCCCCAGGAACCTATTTTGCCTTGGGAGAAGCAGGTTCTGGTGGGCAGGCAGGTGATGCATTTAATGGATAAAACATTCAGCCAACTAATTGTTGACCTAGATTCGCTGCAAATAAAGGATACGTGGGAATAAAGATAGCGGAGAAATCTGGTGTTACTGGCCAGGGTTATTTGTGGCCTCAGTTCTACAGGATGGGCTAGCAAAAGGATGAGAAACTRCTTTAAAAACAAACACAGTTTCTCAAAGTCAGTATCAACACCAAGTTTTAAGTTTTCTTCACAGGCAAATTTCACTGGGGACCCGACCTCTCCCATTAGAGCTCTCACCTATGGTTTTCTGGAATTTAAGTCCATGGGTGAGATCATGCTGAAGGGTAAAACAGCATTTGCTGCTCTGGCAAAATCAGCTGCCTGTTCTTTCCCTCTCGCCTCTGAAGCAGGATCCCCCAAGCTGAGCTGCCCTTGATTATGTGATTAAAATGCTGCCAGGGGACACTTGGAGCTTATAAGACAACAGTATTAAAGGTGAGACGCAACAGAGTAGAATCCAGTGACACGTAAGACCCTTGTGATCAGACTGGAGCAGAGCAACAACTTCAGGTTGTATACCCCAAAAAAGAAACCCGGGTGGATGGCAGAGGTTTGTGCTGGGGAGAATCTGGTGCAAGGAACACATGTTCTAGGTACTACAGCACGTACATGTGGTACAGCTGGGTGGAGAAGGTGGCTGCTCTGGTGCCAAGCTTGGAATTTTCTTGATCTCTGTTGGAATTGCCTTGGTCTTCAGGCATAAAACATTGCGGTGAAAAAGAAGGGTGTGGATTCCATACTCACCAAGGAAATCTTTAGAGAAACAAGCTTAAAACCCTSAGATATCCTGAGTTTTGGTCAGGGTTGGGTCCATTTTCTAGGTGCTCGGCTGTGTGTTGAAAATGCCTGGGTGGCTGCAGGATGTTCATCCTCCCTTCCTTCTTGKTCCCTCTGTGGTTTGATTTGCTGTCTTGAGTTTCTCCCCAGCAGTATGGGGCTGTGCCCAGAGCATCCAGATGGAAGGGGGGAGATCCCAGTTCTGAATTATCRGGATATGAACCTGCTGCTATGGACTAGTTGGTTGCCTTAAGGTTCCCATGAGAGATCTTTTTTTGGAGCTGAATTTTCCACAAGTAGATCTCAAAAAGACATTATAAGGGAGGTAAATGCTTCTTTGCTGCCTGCAGTACTAGAGATTGGCTCTAATCCCTTCTTTGGGGTTATTCAACAAACACCCAGATGTGATCCTGTGCCACGTGCTCTAGGTGTCCGTGCTGGAGCAAGGAGGATGGACTAGATGCTCTCTGAAGGTCCCTTCCAAGCCCAGCCGTTCTGGGATTCTATGAAAGCTTTGATACATATTTATCCTTACCTCATCCATCAAGGGGCTAAGCAAAACCTGGAAAAATGCCAGAGCAAACCTAAGCAGGATTCAAGAAAAGCCTAGGGAGTCCTGYGTTTTTGTATCGCTGGACCGCAAGAATGTGTCGGCTGTATCTAAACTAGTGTGGGTGCGTATGCATATAGGGGCACACACATCTTTGTCCACCTATTTGTTTTGACTACAGACCGTATATGATCAGCACCCTCCCTCAGATGACGGTACTAAGGCAGGAGTGAGAGCAAAGGGAGGATGCCTCCTTCTCCTCCTTGTGCAGGCACAGAATGCTGGGCACTGTTCCCAACCATCCTCTGGGGCATCTTCTGCCTGTCATGAGAGCGGGATATTCATCCTTCCCACCACCCTCCAATAATGAAATGGCATTGCACGTGCTCAGCTCCCTATTCTGGAAGAGTCTGTGGCTGCTCATGGGGAAGAGAGCCCTGGCACGGTSGGGAGCAGCGAGAATGGCTGGCACCTATCATGTTGCCACCTTGTTAATGCAAACCATAAATAAATAAAGCGCCTTCTCCGCTTACTGGCTTCTGTTCTGAACCTAGATGAAAGGCTGTGGGGGGGAAACCATTGTGTCCCCGGCAGAAGCCAGGAGAAAGGCCAGAAAGGAAGTTTTTGCCCAGTGCTTTCTGCAGCAGCCTCTTGTGCGGCGATGACTAAGTGGGCTTCTCAGCAAGCTAGTCCTTTCCCTAGGGAAGGGTTTGTCCCTGTAACCCAGAGGAGATGCACACAGTCGAAGGGAGTTCAACGAGCACAGTGGGTTACGTGGGGCTGGAAAAAGGAGAAGGCTCCGCAGGGGTGTCCAGAGCAGCCTGTTCTCCTGCTGCGTCTGTCCCCGTGCTGCTCCAGCCGCCTGCCAGCACCTCCCAAGGGCCGCAGCTGACCCACTCCTTGGGGATCTTTGCTTGTCACATGCGGGACGGAGCGGTGTCGCTTCAGGTGCCGGGGCACCCCCAGCAGGAAGAGGCAAAGAGCCGTTGGGCGGGTGCTCCTGGTTGGGCTCCGTGGCACAAGGGGGGCATCAATGGTGGGACGTTGCGGACAAGTGTGCTGAGCTACAACCAGTGGGTTCCAGCYTGCCCGAATTCCCGCTYGACACACTTGTCTCTGGGGAAAGGSCAAAATTCCGGCGGCGGGTGCAAAAGGCTGGAAAATGGGTTTCACTGCTGGTAGCATGAGCAAGGGGTGGCTGAAACCCATCGACCTGCGAGGCACGGTCGCCCGACCCCGCGCGCCTCTCGTAACCCAAGAAATGCTGCGGAGCTGTAACAGGACCCGGGGCTCCAGCACAAAGACAGCAGCCATTCCCAGCGGCCTGGCCTGCCCTGGAGACAGGTATCATCTGCCCGGGGGGATGCGGAACGGGGCCCCTGATGGGCCCTTCATCCCTCGCTCATATAAGAAGGCCTCTGGCATGAGACTCGATAGACCCCTGCGTGCCCCCCTCCTCGACTAATTCCCGGCCCCAGGCTGYAATTCCTCTCCCCCATCCTCACAGATTGGCAGATAACTTGAAACAGGGTCTTGAGGTTCTTTTTGGGAAGGAACTATTATGGAAAAAGCGCAGGGACAAGAATCAGAGGTCAACAGCTAGAAGAACCCATGCGAGAATTAAATTTATCCTTCCTAACCTTGAAGAACATCTAACAGAGAGCAGTGTGAACAAACACAAAATCATTCTCACGCATCCTCTGATGTCCAGAGCCTAAGATTTGCTTGTGCCAACTAAGGAATAGCCCTCAAAAGCAGAAAGGCAGGAAAAAGAAATGCCTGGAGACAGCCTTTCTTCTCAAAAAGCTGCACCGTGAACACACCATTTTCTATTGATGGCTTGGCATGGCGCTCAGCAGAAGGAGCGTTAATTAATGCTTCTTGCCTGCCCAAAACATGAGCTTGTTAATGAGCTCAGCCGCAGCCCACGTGGCAGTCCCAGGGYTTGCCAGGGGGAGGTCAGCGGGGCTGCGTCTTCCTCGCAGCCCTCTAGGAGAGGACTTTGTACGTGGACTTGGGCTCTACACGGCCTGCCCRTGGAAGCCTGGACTGTTTGGCTTGGGCCACGATGACATTCGTCTCCAGCAGCACATGCCTAACGAGAGAGCTTTCTGCTGCTTAGTCACGGGAACGTTTCCTTAAATGAAAGGCTGTGGAATAAATAGGCCTGAATACGCTGGGAACAAAAGCTGCATTATTTAGGAATGGAAAAAAAYCCCACCACCACCACCAAAAAACAAGCTTTTTCTTATTGGTTTTCCAGTAAAGCAAATTCCTYGGTTCTTTATTTAAATCAAGATCCCTCCAATATTAAATACTAGCGCCTGCTCCTCAAACGATATTCTGGAGTTCAAAAACGCTGCAAGTGGCCACGAGGAACTCAGTCAAAAAAACCTGATTTTTTGTTTTTCTGGTGCAAAATAATTTGTCGTCCGAGTGGGATTATAAAGAAAAAGGGACTATCTAATCCACAAGCTTCCCGGGCAGTTTCTCAATAGCCTGATTATCCTCTGCCGAGCGGCCTCTGGGATTGYGCCCGGTGGACAGGGTGCTACTCTGTGTGTTACTTCACGTTCCTGCATTCCYTGGCCAGGGGGATACAAACACGCAGTGTTACTCCATGCACACAGTCCTTGCGCAACCCGGGAGGTGGGGCGGGTTTTTATTTGCTCTCCTGGAGCGGGCTGCGTCTCCAGCTAATAAAAAAAGGAATGCGAGCGCCTGGATTTGGGCTAGTGGCAAATATCRAGTGTGCCGAGGAGGAATTTGGCCTCGTGACATCTGCTAACGGCTSCCGACGCTCTCAGCAAAGCCGCCGGCCCAACGCACCTTTCCATTCATTTCCAGAGCTTCCAGGTCATGCCCTGGAGCCCCACCAAAGAGTGWCAGATTCCCAGCAAACTTTATGGACAATTTCTGGCAAGGGCCAAGAAAAAAGTGCCCCGCTGGTGACAGGGAGACCAAGGAGCTGAGTGCTTCAAAAGAAGCTGCAGAGATGCTTCCAAACGGAGCGCTGGCCTAGTGCTCCGATCCTGGGAGCGGGCCTTATTTCCTACGTCTGCTTTGTAACTCAGGCCCAGAAAATCTGGCATCCAGAGGCATTTGCTGCTTTGCTTCTCCTTCAAAGGGCCGTGTCCTGACCTGTTGGTTTGGCACCAGAACCTGCTCCTGCCACACTAGCAGGTTACTACAAAGAGCGTGTGCACTAGTATGTCATAATACAGATAATAGAGAAAATTGACAAGCTCCGGAAGGCAACAGGTAGGGCTTTCCCTACGTTGTTCTAATGGACATGAAGGCCAGAATGGGCTCTAGTGGGATGCGAGGAATCCTGGGGAGGTCCTTGAGCTGTTTTTGTCAATCGGATAAACATAATCTTGCCTTTCACCTGCATTTGGGTTGTGGGCAGGGTTTGAGCCCACAGAGCTTACAACAGCATGACTTTGCCAGAAGTTCCGGTGGGTTTTAATGGCAAAATGAGAATATGTCAGAGATGCGGAGAACCGCTTGAGCTGTGTGGCCCTACAGGCTCGCAGAGGCTGATGAAAGCACAACGAGACTGATGTCAAGCAGCAACTGCTCATTTTCAAGCCCTCTCGTGACTCCTTGGGTCCCCATTCATGACTGAGATGGGGCACGCTCCTCTCACGCTCCTACTCATCCTCCCTAAGCTGACTTTCCCCCCTGGGGATGCTCACAGGCTGCTGGGGAAGCCGGCATCAGGTGGCAGAGATCAAGCCCAGGTCTCCCACTGGGTGTCCCTCGGACCATCCGTTTTCCCATGGGGATGCTCTGCCCTGTTTGCTTGGCGTAGGCCACATATTAAAGGTCACAAGCTCAGTCCTGCACTTCTTGACACCATTACAAACCCCGGCTGACTTTACCAAAGTGACTTCAGCTCTAAACCGGTGCCAGAGGGCAGAATTTATCCCGCTAGCTGCTATCTTGCGCCCACATTCTGCCAGGGTGAAGGGAGGGTTTACAGCCATGTCCTAACAAACTGGGGGGGAAAAAAAAGAAGAAGAATTAAAAAGAAAAGGGCGTTGCATGGAAATACGGAGAAAACTTGGCACCCAAAGCTGGGTTTTGGCTTCCTGCACCAAACTGATAACCACGGCTCTCCAGGATGTGAATCGATCCGTCTTTTTTCTCTCAGTTATTGTTATTGTCTTTTAGTCTTTCCACCCCCTAGCATAAAGCCAAACATGACTTYTTTTCCCCTTCCAGAAATTGTGGACGTTCAGCTCCAAATGCAGCTTTCAGCCTGGGGTARAATTTTCCTTGTGACCTCTACGGTGGCCTGAACTTATCCTGTTTCCTCCTGTGGCCACTGATGCCAGGGGAAAACAACATTTCCCCTTATCTATAAGATATTGGTGACAGATAACATTCTCCAGAGAATGGCTTTGCTATTTTTCTCACTCTGCCTACCTGGCAAGAAGAAAGCCAATGGTTAGGAAAGGACTGAACAACTCAGCTGAACTCAGTTATGAAATCCCTTTTTTCCCTTGGCAGGAGTGTCTTAGGGCTTGTTGGCTCGATTCCTTGGAGTCAAGAAATAAGATGATTTCCCCTAAGAGATCTGGTTCTACATGTGTCATTGCACTCGCATCACTCGAACCCTTTTGGATGATGCATGCCGGTCAAAGCCAGAGCACTTGGGTCCAGCAACGGAGTGATGGTGCCCCGGCACGCCTGGCCCTTGCTCTTSAGGTCATACCAGCCCACTGCACCCTGACCAAGGATCCCTGTGCCGTGAGTTTTATTTGCTACCTGGCACCAAAAGCGAGGGACAAAGCTCTAGTGTTATCCCTCCTCTTTGGCTCTGTTGGCAGGCTGAAGGGAAAGGAAAACAAAGTATAGTAGTGGTCACTATGTGGGATGGTGCCAGCTTTTATCACCTTCAGGTGTTTGCTGTACCTGTGCCAGGACCGTGCAGCCACCCTGCCCGGCTCCCCCAATGGCTTTCCACAGCTACAGCCTCTCAAGACGCTGAAAATTGACTTAAAATAACAGCGCAGCGGCCTTGTCAAACTCATAGGAGGGAGTTTTGTGCAGAAAAGTGACTCCGTCCGGGGTTCTCCGTGGGGTGTTTCACTGCAGTGGCSTTAGGGACAAGATCCGAAGCGGAGTTCAGCCCTGGCTTCGCGCCGGGCTCYGCTCTCCAGCGGCGCCTGCCACCCYATCAYGGGAAACTCATCCTGCTTTTCCTGCAGCCCCACGTATCGCCTGGGGATTACGGAAACCCTCTGCCTCCCAGGGACCTAGTGCAGATGAGATAACAGGTTGCGGCGCCTGGGTTTTCTCCATTGYGCGGTGCTGTGGAAATGCAAAGTGCGAGCGGTGTCAGGTGAAGCAGGAGGGAAATCAGCTAATGCTGCTAATGCGCCAGCATTCATTCGTAGGGAATTAAACAGGCAGAGGACAGAGCYGTGCAGGAGGGCAGTGAAGGTGCCCTGTCTGCTGAAACCTTTTCTGAAGAAAGAGAATATGCAGAAATGCTCCTTCCTTGGCCTGGGCACCTTCTGGGATGTCATTTGAGTGGCATCCTGAGACCAATAGATAAGGCACGTCGTTGTACTTCTGTGGCTCTTAAAAATAATGCAGAAATGGAGAGTTTCTCCATTCGCACAACCGAGGGGTCTGGGAACCTGTGCATTTTCTCCCCTCCTTCCTGTTTTATTTGTCGCTGTTAGGCTTGTGAGGAGAGAGCTGGAGAAGCAATGSCTCAGTTGCAGGTTTCTTATGGGATCCGAGCACCTTCCCGAGGGATGGGAGCGAAGGCTAGAGCGGAAAGGCTGCCTCCTTCCTGCTCGCTCCATCCTCACYGCGGCACAGCCCCATAGGCAGCAGGGCCCTCACGCAGGACTTGCTTCTCATGCTGGAAAGGGCTCCTGATAACTCTGGGGACCTCAGCACCGAGTGAATTCATCAGCAAGGCTGCATATCAAGAAATGTGGCTGGACTTGAAGCTGTGTGCGGGGTTGCTGAGCTTGCAGTAAGGGGAGGAAGAGGAGGAGCGTGGCCCGTACTCTCTGTCCGGCGACCCCCCGTCTCCCTAGTTTCCCTCACCTTCCTTGGGGACTGYCAGCTTGCAGTGCTCCACGCCCTTCCTGTCAGAGCTGGGGACATTTGTTTGTCCTAATGGAAGAAAACTTGTGCTCGCACACTGACCACACTGGCCTTTTCCCACCCCTTTTTAAAAAAGGAAAGGATGGATTGTCTTAACATCCAGAACTTGCCTCCATCCCACACAAGGCACGGTGTTCTCATTTCCATTAGTGTCATCTAGTTACATGCTCGGGGAGGAAATTGAGGTTAGTGAGAGAGAAAGAAGTTCCTCACATTAGACACCAATCCCCACGGATACGTCTTGCCACGTGCCCTACTCTTCCAGACCTTGCCCCACATTGGAAATAGGGCAGACTGCAAATGAAACCCAGCAAAGAGAACATGCCATTGTGRCTTTAATGGGGCTCTTAAGGTGGCTGTGCGGATACATTGATTAATGCACTGAAGGTCACTCTGGAAGCTACTGCTCGACCTGGAAGCTGTACTGAGATCTTTCCCCACCAAACTGTCTTCCCTCTGCCTCTGATTCAGCCCTTGCAGAGTAAAAGGCACTGACTCAGAGTCGTACCCTCTTAGTGAATGTTTCTGCCAGCGTGTCCTCCAATAAATCATTTCCTCCTGTGAGCAGCGATCGCTTGGGTGCTGCCAGGCATCAGCCCYCGAGGTGGAGCGTGCAGCTCCGCCCTTGGCCAGAGAGGCACAAGGTGCGAAGCACGCGGCCGTCCCGCCGAGCGAGAGGGTCTTCTCAGGCCTAACRATAAAAGTCATCAGCAATCGGCTTCTACCAACCCGTCCTGGGCTCTGAAGGAACGCTGCCGTGGCCCTTTTCCTGCCTCCAAGCCCCTCTGTGATAYGGCAGGGATCATAGAATCATAGAATGGCTAGGGTTGGAAGGGACCTCTAGAGGTCATCTAGTCCAACCCCCGGCACACGCATGGTCTCCTAGAGTATGTGGCACAGGGTGATGTCCAGGCGGGTTTGGAAGATCTCCAGAGGAGGAGACTCCACCACCTCTCTGGGCAGCCTGTTCCAGTGCTCTGTCACCCTCACTGGTAAGAAATTCTTCCTCAAGTTCCTGTGGAACTTTTGGTGCCTCAATTTGTGGCTGTTTCCTCTAGTTCTATCACTGGCCACCACTGAGAAGAGGCCAGCCCCATCCTCCTCACTCCCTTTCTTGAGATATTTATACACATTAATCAGGTCCCCTCTCAGTCTTCTCCAGGCTGAAGAGGCCCAGCTCTCTCAGCCTTTGCTCATAGGGCAGATGTTCCAGGCCCCTAATCATCTTYGTAGCCCTAATCACCTAATCACCTTCGTAGCCTGATGCTCCTGCGTTGGCAAACGGGTTAGTCACTGCAGAAGCACCCGGAGTGTTTTGAAAATTCGGCCGTGCTGGCAAAGGACTTAAAGTGAAAATCCTCAGCCAAACCACTGGTAAAGCAATCCTTGGGTCCACGCGAGTTCTGGAGGGCCACCTACCGGCAATGCTTGAGGAGCCCCAGGCAGGCTCAGAAACATGCTTACTCCTCCACGCTAAGCTTGCCTAATAAAGCCTCGTTGAAATAAAAGTATGAGGGAGAGGAAAAAACGATGTGTGGCAAAAAGATCCATCCTAAAGCAAGGGAATCAACCCCCAAAACCATGAATGCGAATCCGGTGCAAGCCCTGGACCCACTTTCACCATTTCGTGCCCGAGCAGCATCTTGCGGCCTGAGCTCGGATCGGGCGCAGCTCGCCAGGGAAGGCACTCAGAAACTTTGCRAGGAAACACTGAGAAGACCCACCAGCCCCTGAGGAATTCCCACTTTTTCCACTAAAACCGGTTCTTAGCCGCCCTCCTAACCAGCTCTCTCGTTTCAGGGCAGCCAAAGCAACTCCAAATTCCCACGTGACATGAGCTAAATCCAAGTGAGCTGAAATGAGAGCGCTCCCGGGGGCTGAAGGTGCCGGTTCAAAATCCTGCCTGGTTTTATACAGGCACTGCCTAGGCGTGTAGCCGCGTGTTACACGCAGGGGCACGCACACGGATGGGGAGCAGAGTGTCTTATTTGAAGAAATCCCACCCGTTAGCATCGAGGAGGCAGGTGTCTCCAAAACAGCCTAATTCCCGACGACTTTCCCATAAAGATGAGYAGCAGATTCAGGGTGGCTTCCCCTCCCTTCGCACATACCTTGCAGGCAGACCGCTTGGGCAGCAGCTCTTTAGGTGAGCAGCGAAGGCAACGAGGCCCCATAAATAAGCTAAGAAAAAACGGAATGCGAGACACAAACAAGGGGGAAGCCCCAGCCACCACTTGAGCTCCTTTCACTCTTCAAACTGAGCTCAAAAAAAACCCCAAACCTGCCCATTGGCTGCRATACTGGCTGACTTTATAGTGGAATACCTGTTTTTTAGGTACCACACTATTTAAGGTGCAATTTGTTAAATCAGAGTGCATGGTCCACATTTGAAGAAAAGGGGGGAAAAAAGAGAAGCCAGCATCCTGGAGAAGGCATTAAAAAGACAAATATACTAGGAAAACACAAGAMACCCTTAAATTTGCAGTGGAATTCCCTTGGTTGTGACCTAAAGCGTGATCTTTTAASACAGGGTATATCCAGCTTTAGAAAGGTGAAAAATATTTTCTACATTTTCTAAGCAAAACAGGGATCACAGGATGTCCTCTGCTTTAAGGACGACGCTCAGTGTTCAATGCTCGATGCTGAATCCAAAATCACTCTGAGCCTGGGTAATGGTTCCTCTCCTACTCCCTCAAAGTATTTTGCAACAAACCACTGGGCACGTGCCAGTTAAATAAGGGGSAAATTCTTATAGGATTGTATTCGACAGCCTCATGAAAATCCAATTTTTTTTTTCTGATTGTTCCTTACTGCTGCTTCTCAGTAGGGCATGTGGGAGGTAATAAAGATTCACTGCCTCATAATAATCTTGTTCAAGAAATTCAGGTTCTGATTTTGGCTCTGCAGCCCGATACTGCAGACTGCCAGAAACTGCAAGAAAACAAACAAAAAGAGGAGCCAGAAAGCTTTATTTTTCCTGAAGGGCAATTTAAAAGTGCTGTTATAACCAAACTGGTGTATAGCAGTAGGATTTTCTTCCATACGCAGATTCCCAGCAACCTGCCAGACTTCTCAAGGTGTTTCTCACCTCCCCTGCCCTCTCCTGAGAGCTTTCTGTTTATGTATCATGTGTGACTTCCCTTTGGATGAGCTTCAGTTTCCTCCACAAATGGCGCTGAGCTCCAGGAATCAGATTTTCAGCAGCATTAAGGGCAAAACACCTACTTTGCACATCYGTGTGCCAACGCTTAATGTGTCCGGTTGTTCCCAACAGTGCGGCTGAAACGGGAAGCTCAGACACTGGACACTGCAAGAAATACAGGAATGCCCCATCATGAAAGCCTTAATTCTTAGCTCCCAATTTTGCCTCTAAACACAAGGCTTGTTTTCTTCTTCTTCTTCTTCTTCTTTTTCTTTTTTTTTTTCAGAACAAAGGAAGAAATACTCCAATTCCAACATCATCATGCATGAGACTTCCCAGTACCATGTCCAGGTGAGTCAGCAGGGAAACTTTATGGGACTGAGCAGAGACTCACGTCAATGATAGAGGCTGATAATGTTTCGATTTCCTGGAACTTCATTAGGTCAAAGATCGGTAAGAGCCTTCTTGTATTAAGCAAGTGTCGCTCTCCACACCCCGGGCAAAAGCAAACAGCAAAGCTGCTTGAAAGTTTCATTTCTCTTGCAGGAATGTGGGATTTGCTCCTTGCTGAATAATCAAGCCTCAGCAAGCTAAAGGAGTAGAGAATGAGGATAAAAAGATGTTAAAAAGATAAAGATAGTCCTGYGTAAGCAAAGGGGGGGTTGAGAAGCTGTTGTTCCCTCTGCTTCTTCAGCGTTTGAATACGAGCAGTGGGAGCTGTTGTCCCTCTTGTCACCCTGTGCTCCCAATGCTCTTCATCAGCCCTCTTCCAGTGTCACGGGCATCCACTTAAATGTGAGGAGCCAGTCTGGCTGTCCCGGGCCTGTCGATCCCTGCATTGTGGTTTGCTGGAGCAAGCCATTAGCCTCCCTACCACACTTATAGACCTGCCTGTCCAAGGCCATTTGCCACTGAGACCTAGACGAGACGAGAAAGACAAGAATCCCAGAAGGGACAAGTGCTCCGTGAGGTCCATGTTTTAACAAACGGACCTTTCTGTTCTCTGGTTTATGGCACCGACTGAGCGAAGGGTTTAARTAYGCTCTTAACTTTGAAATAGGAAAGSCTGCTCAGCTGCTTAAAGATSAAATGTAGGTTTTAAGACATGCTTGTTTGGAGAAAGGCTCTGGTTTCCAGCTGATCGCCTAGCGGGATGACCGGCCGCCCYCATTTCACTGCTGGCCCAAAGACATGCCTTCCATGGCAGGCAAATGGCTCTGGAGACATCAGCAAAGAGAATATGACACCRTGCACCACGGTGCCCTTGCCTCAGAAACCAACTCTGGCCATATGCCAAAGGGACAGGGACCCCTTTTTCTTCATGGGATCTCTCTCCTATTTCAACTGCAAGCTGGTCAACCTGTCTTTGTTTCACTTGTGGAGGCAGGGAGGGGACTTTAAACAGCACCATGGACATGAGTCCTTCATTAATCATGGCATATGACATTCATGTGGGAGTCTCTGCCTTGAACTTTGACCAAGGCAAACAGGATTTCAGGGGCAGGCAGTGAAGCAGGGGGAGGCTTTCTCATAAAAGGCATTTTACACCCTCCGAGTAATCTATAAGCTGATCAAAGTTTAATAGTGCAAGGAGTCATTGCCTCTTCTTAGAAAAGTTACTGTATTTGGAGCTCCTTCTGGATGAAAAGAGTTTTGGATGAGATAAAGTGAAGGTCCTCACTTTACCAGCAGCTAAGCAAAACAGAAAGGAAAAATTTTCTAATAATCTGAGCTGGACAAGTAGCTTTCCCCTCCATGAAAATTAACTGATGTAACAATAAATAACAAAGGAATTTATGAAGACTGTAAACCTGGCAGTTAAAATCATAGAGCAGATAAGAATGCTGGTCATCAGGTATAAACCAATTCAGTTCATTGCTTGGAAAGCAGAGGATTTGTCACCTCAGCACACATAATATTGACTTTGCGAATACCTTTCATGCCACATTTTATAGTTACAGTAACACATACCTGAGCTGTTGATATTTGATTGCAAGACCAACCCCAGCTTTCGGTATACCTGCTCAAGTTGCTGCCAGGAGATTTTAGATACTGCCTCACCCAATACCTTTGCTTTATGAACACAGAATTGGGTCTCCAAATGTGCAGTATTTGAGCTTCTTCCCTGCTCTATCCGTTCCCACACCTCCCTCATCTACTCATTAATTACTCAGCTACCACCTTAACACCAAAGCGCTCATCACAGACTCTCCCTTGCTAATTCCCACCATCCCCATCGCAGTTCTCCTGGGGATCCTTTCCCCAGTGCACCAAACTTCCTTGGGCTGTTGTAGTCTTTAACCACTACATTTCGAGAGAGCCTTTCCCTTTGCAACCACCTCTTCTGGAAACGACCACAGCTCCAGTTCTTGCTCGTAGGTCCCTGAGTCCATCCAAGGCTCAGGGGCCTCATTCTCAAGGTGCTTCCCCTCAAGTCTRTCTGGCCCATAAGAGACATAAGAGATGCGCTAAGTCAATCCTCTAATAAAAAGCCTCTCTTTTTTTCTTTTCTTTTTTTTTAATATATATCTGGAACCATGGGGCCTGATCCCAACACAGCAGCATCATAGCAAAGAGTTGGTACCAGAAAGATAAAGGTCTTCATGACCTATCCAAGAGATGATACCCCTCTGATCATTCCCCCRAGTGGATATGATATTAACAAGGGCAAGTGTAGGGTCCTGCACATGGGGAGGAATAACCCCAGACATGCCTACAGGCTGGGGAACGACCTCCTGGAGAGCAGCCCCGCAGAGAGGGACCTGGGCGTCATGGTGGATGACAAGTTGACCATGRGGCAGCAGKGTGCCCTCGTGGCCAAGAAGGCCAATGGGATCYTGGGGTGCATTAAGCAGAGCATCTCCAGCAGGTCGAGGGAGGTGATTCTGCCCCTCTMCTCAGCCCTGGTGAGGCCGCACCTCGAGTMCTGTGTGCAGTTCTGGGCTCCMCAGTGCAGGAGGGACGTGGAGCTGCTRGAGAGAGTCCAGCGCAGGGCCACAAAGATGATTAGGGGCCTGGAACATCTGCCCTATGAGGAAAGGCTGAGAGAGCTGGGCCTCTTCAGCCTGGAGAAGAGAAGACTGAGAGGGGACCTGATTAATGTATATAAATATCTCAAGACAGGAGATATATATATATATTTATATATAAATATCTCAAGACAGGAGGAGGGGGCTGGCCTCTTCTCAGTGGCGGCCAGTGATAGAACTAGAGGAAACAGCCACAAATTGAGGCACCAAAAGTTCCACAGGAACTTGAGGAAGAATTTCTTAMCAGTGAGGGTGACAGAGCCCTGGAACARGCTGCCCAGRGAGGTGGTGGAGTCTCCTTCTCTGGAGATCTTCCAAACCCGCCTGGACATCACCCTGTGCCACATGCTCTAAGGGACCCTGCGTGTGCAGGGGGGTTGGACTAGATGACCTCTACAGGTCCCTTCCAACCCTAGGCATTCTATGATTCTAGGATCTCTGGGATAGATCATGAAGAGAAGGGATTGGAGGAAGAAAACCTAGGYAAAACTCACCCCTCTACAAGCCAGCCAAGGACCCCGGCCCGTGTTATATCCCCATTTGTTGCACTGCAAAAGCACTTGCTACTGTGCAGAGACCAAGGCAGCCCTTTCCCCAGCCTTGCAGTCCTCTCTGCTGGCAGATGGCTCGTCTGCTGCTGCCAGTGCAGCTTCTTCCCACCGGCAGCAGCAGGATCTGGAGGTGAGAGGGGAGAGAAATAYGCAGTCAGATGTCGGGAGCGGAGTGGGAGGTCACAGTGCTTGGGTGCAACTCATACTTGTCCTTTCCAAGCCGCTTCCTGTCCAGCATTCAGCTTCCTTGGAGCCCCAGAAGCAGCTGGAAGGCTGCAGGTGCAGCTCGATCGCCCAAACTCTCCCTAAATACAACTGGCACCAAGCGCAATGKCTGGATCAGCATGTGCTTCAGGACACACATAGAGCAGGGCTGGTAAAACAGGCAGGTGCCGTSCTGCTCGGGATGTTACCTCCTTATCAGAGCTGCTCCCATGCCCAGTGCACCCAGCACCCAGTGCAGGACAGCACCGAAACCAGCTTGGTCACGGAGAGAGCCCTAAACTGAGCTTACAGGACAGGCAACAGGAGGCATGAAAAGCAGTTTAGGGCAGKAAACCTGGCTAAGCTCCCACCTGGAGCCCACCTCAGCCTAGAGGAGTAGCGTTTGTCCACAGTTTGTGTGAGTTCTTTGCCCAGGACAAATTTCACACAGGGAGATCTGCTACGTGAATCGACTGCAAGCTTTTAAACTCGGTGAGTTAAGCTTAAATAGCGAGCCTGAATTTCCGACGCAGTTTAAAACCCACCCCCAGGGCCCAACCTGTGTGTACAAAGCACTTGAAAACACACGCGGCTGGATGGGAGCCCAGAGCTGCTAGAATTGACATAGCATGAGACGAATATGCAAGTGGTGAAACTCGTTACGAAAACCCTTGTGTGTTATGAAACTCTAATCTTTCACCGCCACRGACAGACCAGTATGGGCTGGTAGGAGCAACCAGAATGTAAACCTTTGGCAGTGATTCCTTTGTGCTACCAAAAAAAMCCCCAAAAACCCACAAACAGATAAAAAATAATCCAAACTTTCATACACGTGCCAACAAAGCTTTTTTTTTTGCTTGTTTTCTCTTCCTTTCCTCCCAAACTCCAGCACTTGGCCACCTTCATCATGGACAAGAGCGAATCCATAGTGACGGTGGATGACGCCATTCGAAAGCTCATGCTGCTCAACTCGAAAGAGAAGATCTGGACACAGGAGATGTTGCTGCAAGTGAACGACAAGTCCATTCGCCTGCTGGACTGCGAGTCGCAGGTACSGGGAGGGCTCCAGGGAAAGTTCCCTGCAGGCTGCTGGCTTTGGGGCTCGCCCTTCCCATTCTGCTTGGGATGGAATTTCTCAGGGCAGAGCACTACCAAACTCCCCTCCGAGGTGTGCAGGGACTGGCTGATTTAAACTCAAAACAGGCAGTTTGGGCTGGTTTATTCAGGGATCCTGAAGACAGATGCTACCCACGTGGATGGTGCTTTGAGACRTGCTCCAGGCCAGCAGTAAAACGCCTTTCTGCGGGAGACTTATCAAGCAGAGAGGGCATGACCCATTACTTGCAGTATAGTAACCYGCAGAACTTCGGCACTGCCTGCACTTTAGCAGTGGGAAACCAAAACACATTAGTCCGAAGGCAGTGTCAGGGAGTCAGTGGGAGGACAAGTCCTAGCACCGCTGTGACCCTTAAAGCATCTTCACGGGGCTCTGCCGGGGCATGTGACAAGTGCGGTTAAGGCACGGTAAGCGATGGCAAACACTGAGCTCAGCTTGCTGAAACCTCATGCTGAGCCCCCATGTTGGGGACTTGGAGCAGGGCTCCGTTTGCCACCCACCACTCTCCTATTTCCCTGGGGTCCCCAGCACACCCTCTCTGCAACTCTGCATCTCTGAAGAGCCCAGCAAGGCTCAATCTTTGTCAGGTGTCTCCTGCAACAGGGATCCCAGGACTTCATGCACAGGACCATTCCCCGCTAGTTTAACAGAGCTCTCCACTGCCCRACCCCTTCTGCTTTCTTTTCCAGGAGGAGCTGGAGGAATTCCCTTTGCCAACAGTCCAGCACTGCCAGACGGTGCTGAATCAGATGCGCTATTCCTCCATCCTGCTCCTGGTGTGCCAGGACTCGGAGCAGCACAAACCGGACATTCACTTCTTCAACTGCGACGAAGTGGAGGTGAGCGGAGCACCTCCTTGCTGGGRGATGACATGGGAGGTGCTGGGGCCTGCAGGCAGAAACCCTTCTGCACCGGCTGGGCTGTGCAAGGGAGCAGGAGTGCTGGCTGCATGGGTGTGGGGATATGCCAGCATGTAGGGCTATGCCATACACCTGRGGGGTCCTTTCTAGCCCACATTTCCTGCTCGTGGCATCAGGGCTCTCACCAGCACACCCAGGCCAGCGTCCCATCCCACCGCGACACGTGTGCGYAAGGTTGTGGCCGAGCAAAAACGCCTCCTGGCTCCCAGTTCCCTGCCAGCCGTTTCATCCTTGGTAAAACCTCCCTGTTTTGTCTTTGAGGCGGAGATGGTTCACGAGGACATAGAGAGCGCCCTGGCAGACCACAAGCATGGAAAGAAGATACGGCCACAGACGCTCAAGTAAGTACTGCATTGGCTGCAAGATATAGCCGGGAGCAGGAAGAGTCCCCTGGTCACATCTGCAGAGAAAGCTCAGAGTGTAGAGGCAGCCACGTCAGCCCCAGACCCCACGTGCATGCAGGCACCACGTAAGATTTTACCCAATCTCAGCTCAGGCTGAAGGAGAGCTAGATCTGATTGCATGAATATCTCGCATACCCTTCTGGGCAGCTTTGCYTCAGGAAGCTGGAAGACAAGCTCTTCCTTTCCTGCCTCATTGCTGCAGCAGAGCCCAGGTTCAAGTGCCCTATCAAATACTAYAAAGGCCGCGAATGAGATTCTTCCCATAACGACCATCTTCACGAGGACACAGATATAAAGCTCACTTAGGCCTGCTAGCTGAATCCTGTGGCAATTTACAGTGCATCTGGATTTTGGTTTATTTTTTTCCCATGCTCGAAACGTACCTTGTGTTTCGTGCCTGGCAATGGAGCCCCATTCTGCCATGAGCCACCGCTCAGGGATTTTACACCCTGAAACCAATCACTCYGGAGGAACGCTGCTGGCTGTTCCCAAAGAAGGGTGCTTGAATGCTGGGACAGAACCAGGGGAAASAAATGGTTCGGGCTGGTGACTCGGTGGGAGGCATCTCAGCTGCCTCCCTGACAGCCTCTGTTCTGAAGGACCAGCCAAAAGAGTCCTGCCCTGCTACCAAACGATGTTTGTGGAAGTGCAGGTCTTCCAGGCCAAATATACCACTGTAAATAGCACCCCCTGAAGCGTCCCCCTCCTTGCTCCTGCTGCTGCATTCTAGGGAACAGGATCGGCAGCCACTGATGCTGGCCCTGCTGGTTGCCTTGCAGAGCAAACCAGGAAAAGATAAAGCAGAGACAGTCCATCCTCCCGGCGCCTCAAGGGCCGGCTCCCATCCCTATCCAGCACGACATGCGAGGCTCCCCCGCGAACCGCAACCGCGTGGCGCCTCCTTCTCAGCATGATTCAGGTACGGCGGGTGAAGAGCAAACGTGTCCCGGGAGCGGGTGACTCGCATGGGAAAAAAAGGCATGTGCTGCTTTCAGGACAGGCGCTGCGGGGGCCCGGTGTCTTTTCGCTGGATTAGGAGGTGACCTGGACATGGGCAAACACAACATGTGGTTCCATCTCTGGTTGTGCTTTACAAATGCCTAGAAGCTGGGCAGTGGCAACAGGGCAGCCCTCCAGGCGAGCAGYAGGCTGCTTCTTCTAATGGTAGCTCAATAAATGGAAGCTGAAAATTCCTCAAAAATCCTTGCSATGACATCTGGTTTTGAGGGCATAGTGAAATTCCCAAGAGAGATGAAAGCTCTTCACAAAACTGAGCAAACACATGAAGCTCAAGCCAGGTACCACTTATCTTAAAATGTGAAGACAAGATAGGCTTGGCTCAGGAAGGCAAATTCCTGGCCCTAGTGACTACACAGCAGCCAAAATTTCACCCACAGAAGTGACGTGGTTTGCACTGATCTTCCTAGAACCACGAGTGAAAATACAGATTTGAACTCACCTGTCTCATGTTAATCTAAAATCTTATTTCAAAACCATCCTGACTTCAGTCGAGGTTTAGCTGCCTTGAAGAAAWCTTGCATTCTTCTCCAGAGGAAGAAATAACAGAAATTAGCTCCCGGATTATTTCTYCTACAAAAGCCCAAGTCGATTTAAATGACCAACAAATGCTGAGCMGTTCCTACCACTGCCTATTTTACCAGCTTCTCCCAGTTGTCTGAAACCTCARCTCCTAGGTGCAAGAGAAACCTGTAACCAAGGTACAGTAGGAAATGCCCCAAACAGCAGCAAAGGAGAGAAAACACTCTTTTCCCTGAGATGGGATCTGAAGTCAAGCGGCTGATGCAACCTCTTGAATTGAAGAATCTACTTTAGATTTGCATAATGCAAATAAGATGTAGCTGAAGAGAGGAGGCAAATGTTCTGGTTGCTTTGAAAGAAAAAAACATATGTATATATCATAGGCTATGTAATCATATGCTAAAAATCACAGGATTTTTAGGCAACAAAGTCCCCCTGCAAGGAGGTTTGCCACCGTGTCCACTCAAGGACGCTGCTCCATGGGTTCCCAGTGGTCCCCTACAGACTTCTTTATAAGCACTTTTATGTGYGTGCAGAGGGACCTTCCAAGCCCAGCCAAGGCCTGAAATTCACATTTGATATTTTGGAGCTAGACCATCCATAACCCTCTATTCTGCTATTCTCCAGCTTTTCATGCCRGTTTGCTGGGATTTGCTTCTCCCTTGAGCCAAATCTTACTGCTTTTTCCATAAAACCTGTCCGAACTAATCACCTAATCCTAACACTTAAAGATGTCATGCCTTTTCCACAGCCTTCTGCCAAAAAGTGCAGTTCTCCCACATTGTACGTTCTGGTACCTGAACACCTGCTGCCCTGGCTCTTTCCAACCCCCCTTCACTCACTTGGTAGGTCACTCCTTTCACAAGAGGCTGCCTGAGCAATTGCTCACGTTGCAATATCCCCATCCCACCCCRCGTCTGTCTTCTGAAACCTGAGAGGCACCTGTATTCATATTTATTGCAAGAAGCAGCTTTCCATAGCCATTAGAAACACATGAGGGGCTGCACGTGCCTTTGTACCAAAGCACTGATTTTTGCATGGGCCTGCCTAAAGGTCTGTCATGCAGAATTCCTGCCCTGCTGCAGTCCAGTGACTGACAGTAGTATTTATTTCCATATCTTGTGCATGCTCATCCACTGACTGGTTAAACCCATGCCCATGGACAGCCAAGGCTCTCATGGAGTGCTGGAGGTTGGGAGAGCAGCTAGGAGCTACTCCCATTGCACTTCACATCCAGKGTTACTGGCCAGTGGACTACAGCTTCTGTGTTAAATGGAGCCCCTGCTCATCTTTTTCTCTCCCCTCCCTTSTTTGGCAGACTATGAACGACGAGGCTCCAGCTCCCAGGACCACGAAGAGTCCCGAGCCATCTTAGCACAGAAAATTGAAAAAGAAACGGTTGGTAACAACAGTGGTGCCCAGTCCACAGACACACAGAGGGAGGAAAAGGAGGAGGAAGCAGGGGGACTACTCCACAAAAAGGCATTTTATGTACAGTTTAATCTTTGTTTAATTTGTTAAATCAGCACCTACTGCCTGTAAAGATGAGATGAGCAAAAGCAAAACACTGCAGCTGGGTCAGCTGCAATCTTTTTTGTCCTCAAGGTGCTCTTCTCGTTTCAGAAGGACTGCTCCATGCCAGCCTCGCTAGTTTTCCATTAGTCCCTATTAGCAGGGGACAGTCATAGGATTGACAAATACAGCAGAGCAACCCAGGCAGAGTTTTGTGACTGGGGAAAAAAAAAAAAAAAAAAAAAAAGTCAGCTTAATTTCACACCTGAATTCCCCATTTCTGCCCATTCTTGCAGGGAAAGATGTAGGCAGGCACAGAGAGGCATGCTCGGGCATTTGAGCTTCCCAGGCATGGCCAGTGCTGATCCTCTTTCACCTTGGTTTGCCATGTTTCCGTCCTCACAGCAAACTCTGAACTGTACTCTGGATGACATTGAGGTGTTCGTCGCCAGGCTTCAGAAGGCAGCAGAGGCGTTCAAACAGCTCAACCAAAGGAAGAAAGGGAAGAAGAACAAGAAGAAAGGGCCAGCAGGTATATTGTGTTAGCTAGAACATGGGGCAACACGTGTGTTGGCTATCCTCACGCCTTGATGTTGAGTTCTTCTAGTCACAGCACCCATCAGTGCATGCCAGCGCGATGAGCCTCTCCTGGAGATGTTCTAATTAATGTGTCTTTCTCTCCACCTTCTCCTAAAAGAGGGAGTGTTGACTCTTCGAGCAAAACCCCCAAGCGAGGCTGAGTTCATCGACTGCTTCCAGAAAACCAAGCTGGCTTTTAACCTCTTGGTAAGACATGCAAGGGTATTTTGGGTCCATGCAGTGACAGGGCTGTTACCCTCTTTATCACAATTACTAAGCATTTAAAACAAAATTTGAACCAAAACCACTATCAAAGTTCATCAGTATGAATGCACATTTCTCTGCCATAAACAGCCACGAAACAAACATTGTTTCAGGCTTGTGAAGGTTTCTCTGCTCAGGTTGGTGAACTRAAAATAGAGACATAAAGTTCAAAAGATGCACTAGCCTTCCTGCCTGCCTGTGCAAACACCAGCATCATGGCCCCATGTGCGAGGAACCCTGCTTCAAAAACACTTTGTGCTGCAGTGCCTCAACTCTGCCAGGAAAAGGAGCAACCTATCCCTCTGTAGGACACCGCAAGCATTTGTGCCCCTGCATGGGGCTGGGSGTAGTRTATACATTAAAAGAAGACAATTTCTTTTTTTTTTTTTTTKGCTGGGTAACAAGCCAGAAGGAAGTTCTCTCAATTCTGACCAAGCTTGCCCCRTGAACACAGCTGAAGGAGATCATTCCTGAGAAGTTACTAATAAGGCTGCCCTGAGGAAGCAGCTGAGGATTTTCCAAGCAGAAGGAAATCCAGGCTTGGTTATTACATCCCAGCCTTTTCTGGCCGCTCACACATATGCAAAATAAATGCAGTATAGCCAGCACGGTCAACCAGACCCTTAGTCACAGCCTGGAGTTAGCATCCTRTCCAGTAATAGCCAGCTTGGCTGCTCCCAATGGCATGATGCAGTTGCACTTACTCATTACAGACTGCAAATCTTGCTGCGTGCTCTGGCACACGACCCCCCCAGATTGATGCATTGATGCTGCTCCCCTATCAGCATCACGTGAGCTGATATGTAGGGAAATCCATTYGCGTACCTGAGCTCTCTTTGCACTCGGGCCTTGGATTTGCCTGTTTGTGGGTACACAAAACCACCRAAAGCAGGGGAGAGACTGGGGCAAATAACAAGGCTGATGGGGAATCCACATGGGAATCCAGGGCTTTGCCACGTGCCGCAGAGCTGCACCTTGTGAAATGCCCCACCGCTCAGTTACCCTGTGGCTGTTCAGTTATTTCACTCTTTCCACTCCACATTAATTTTTAACCACCAGCATYTAAAATGAGCAAGCCTTGCACTTTGTTAGGGAAGGGGCCTGTTTTCCATTGCTGCGAAGCCAGAAACATAGAACGCAACCAAAGAATAGAGAGGAAGCACCAATTCAAGTGGTTTCTTGCCTGAGCTGATTACTGTTAATGCAGTGCAGTTCTTACTGCAAAGTTATCCTAAGCATTTGCTCCTCCATTCCACCACAGTCTGATCCAAATACCAAGCATTTCACTGGGTGGCTCTACGTGCACTACGCAGGAAAGACCTTGGTGAAGATTTTTGCCCTGCAGCAACTTGCCAAGGGACCCTGCAGAACACTCACTCTGTTGTTTTCATTCACTGAGCCTCACTAAGGCTTCCAGAATAAGTGAAGGTTTTCAATTTCCTCTCAAAACAGCTTTAAAAGGCCATGATATTTACAGGGCAGATGCTTCACACTTCCAAAAGTCAAGTCTCCTAGAAATGGACCCCAAACAGAAATGACCTAAACCAGAATGATGCTATTCCCCAATCACTTAATCTTCTTCCCTAACTCAAAGTGAGCTATTAAGAGTTTCCTTGCTTTTCAGATATCAGTCAACAACAATTCCTCCTTGCCACAGAACAGGTTAGGATTAAACAAGGTTTCCTTTCTCTTTTCAGGCCAAACTGAGGAAGCATATCCAGAACCCAAGTGCTTCGGAGTTGGTGCATTTCCTATTTGGGCCGCTGGAACTGGTAAACCTTCTTCACRGGCCTTTTTAGTTCTGGTGACACTGGTTACTGAATAGACAGGACCTAAGAAAGCAGCTGGTAAAAATTCACAGCACAGCCTAGAAACAACACCAGCACTTCTGGACTCTGATTTGATTTCTGTCTTGAACTAAGTGCATCAACACAAGCCCTAGRAAATATGAGCCATTTTGCTGCATTAATAAAAGCCTGGTGTAAACARCAGGGCGAGCACTCTGTGGTTCCTTTTTGGAATCAGCCTGTCTCACCTTCAAACAAGGTTCAATATTTGCAGGTAGGAAGCAAGTATCTTAATTGAAAAAGAAAAAAATAAGTGAAACGCTTCGCTTTATTTTTCTGTTTGCTCTTTCTTAAGGATAACAAATGGATACTGGGGGAGCATGGCATCCCTTTCAGGTAGCAGCAAACTATTTATTTAGTTCAACTGTGTTATGAAACCTCAACTTAACATATATGAAGGCACAGAAGGAGCTTCAGAGCTCCTAATCCAATATGAAGAGGCACTGTTTCAGAGGTACACGCCATAGAGAGCAGCTTGGCTTCCTTTGGAGTGGGCATAGGCAGAGACTCCAAAAGATCAGAGCCACTGATTTTTGTGTCTTTGATTTCTGTTCCTGTGTATGTTCTGCTTTGGCATTTCAAAGCCCTGCAACATCTCTCATACTTCTGTGTGTTTGTGTGCAATGCAGATTGTCAATAGCTGTGGTGGCCCTGAGCTTGCCAGGTCTGTCCTCAGTCCGCTTCTTTCTAAAGATGCCACAGATTTCCTCAGAGGACACCTGATACCCAAGGAGATGAGCCTCTGGGATTCCCTGGGAGAGACGTGGACCAGATCCAGGTGAGGACAGGCCTGCCAGGTCACAAAGCTTCCCAAGCTGTTCAGAAAGACACTGTAGGAACATTTGGTTTTATAGCCATGTCAGAGGGTCAAGGATAAAAGAGCAWTTGGGTGTGTTTCTCCCTAACACTACAATTTTAATGGTTGCTTACACCAGTTCAGGACATAGCATTTCACATCCTCTTTGTGCCAGTGATCTTGCCTCTGCCTCACACACAGGAAGGGAGGCTCTCAGACCCATGCTTGTGAAGCTGACTGCATATTCTTACTTCATGTCCTAGAGCTGAATGGCCTCGAGAAGCAAATATCCCCAGCTACATTCCCAAATTCCGCAATGGCTGGGAACCACCCATGGAAATCTTCCGTGGCGCTCCATGGGAAATAGACATTGGACACTTGCAAGAAGAGGTGAGTCTTGTGCTCCCAGACATCCTTTCATTTCCTTTTCCCCATCTTCCCTCTTTCTCAGAGTGAGAAACAACTTTTACTGAAGACCACAAAGCTTTACAGAGTAAAGGGGCATATTACCAGTATACAGGGTTATTCACATTAAAACAGAGGAGCAGAGATGTGGGCAGATTCTGCTGCTTGTCCAATAACCCTAGAGTGYGTGGGATTTTGCTGCCAGTACCAAATCTCATCACTTAATACACTTGTGCAGCAGAGGCACACCCAGATAGGCCAGTAGCTGTTGGGTGTCCCTTTCCACAAGTCAGCCCTACCCCTTCCTGAAAGCGAGACGCTCAGGCAAGGGAACATGGAGCTCTCAAATAAAGGATGATTAACTATCTACTGTACTTAAGCCCAGCCCGCAGCTGTTTGCTGTAGCCTCTGGATCTTGGCAGAGAGGAACTCCATGGTATTCCCAGGAGACCAAAGCTGCCAGGGGCTCAGTTGGATGTTGTCACTCCGTTAACTATGGAAAGAGAGTAAAGCCAAAAAAGTGCAAGCAATAATCAGCCTCAGCTCCTGATAGACAAAAGGCAATATCTGGAATTAAGCGAGTCTTTAATGAGCCCCATGGATACTGGTTTCCCTGAAGAATGATTTTGTCTTTGGTTTGTGCTTCGTCTTGACCAAAAGCTTCCAGATGGTGATTCATCTATCACTATCATCTCCTTCATCTCTGACAGAGCCTTCCCTTTCCCTGGTAACACTGACTCCATTTTACCTTTCCAGCTCTCATCAGCCAATGGATACCCCTACCGTAACTCCTCACTCAAGCGTGGCCAGCCAGCTGATCAAACACAAGCCGTGGATGCCTTTAAGCAGAACGTAACTCAACATGTAAATAGGTAAATATGAGCAYCGCCCTGGAAAATGGTGCCTTGCCTCCCAGCTGGTAACCTCAGAAGCACCCAGCATAAACTATCATGACACCAAGATGTTTTGGACTGTAGGCAACTAACTCTTTGCCATTATTAATTCAGACTTGCTAATGAGATCAAGAGACTCAGCGATGTGGCAAGCAATTATACACGTACAYGCTGTCTGCTATCAAATCACCAGCTGGTCTGCAAGGAAATAGGCTAAATGTGTTTTCCACCACAAGAGGCAYAGGAATTGACTGATTTCTTTAGTCCATCCGTACGTTTTGTTTCATAATGTCAGTTCAACAAATGAATATTAAGGATCACGTGCTGTCTCTGGCTTTACCTTCCACCCATTTTTCTGACTGCCAACAACTCTTCCTTATCAATAGTGTTAAGRAAAACAAAACAAAGAGAAGTAAATGGTGCTGAAGCAAATAATGAAATTGAGAATGGGATTAGAKGCCTTCTTCACTTCAGGCCAGACTTGAGCCAAGTCTGCCCAGATGTTTCCCAGGATCACAGTCCTGYGACAGCCATATCTCCTGTTTTTTCAGGGTACATTCATTCTCTAACCAAAAGACACGATATTAACAAAAAAAACCCCATGCATCAATATTATTATTTATGCTATGTCTTTTTGCTGCAGAGAAGTGTCAGGAAAGCCTCAAGCTATATTCAGCAACAGCCTCTCAGCTGGGTGTGCACAAAGTGCTTTAAAGTTCTCTGGCCTTCAGTCCTTGTCTCATGCTCACTTACCTTCTGGAAGGCTAGAAAAGCGATTAGTCCTTCCTCACACAAGCATTCCTCCCTCTCCCTGCCTTCAGGGCATTGCTGGCCAAGGCCACCACTCCCTTTCTTGACTGGTAGATTCAACCTGGTTTCAACCTTCTTCAGACCGCCAAAAGCTATCTAATGAAGACCCTAAAATCAACCCATTTCTAAACCTAACGGATGTGTGTTTTTACAGACTTTAAAGTCTAAAATTGAAACCAAGAATGCAAAGGAAAGGCAAATATAATGATAAAAGCCATAGTCATTATCAGCACTGTAATCACTGAGTTACACTAGCCTTGACATAAATTGGTGTAATTCTACAGGAAGCCTATCTGACCTCTTGCTGGCCATGTTTTGCTATGAATACAAGCACTTGGGAACTKCATCGTTTCAGATGGGTCTACTGGTCCCAAGTCGTAAATAGAAAGATGCAGAGAAAGTGTGACAAAATAGTTCTTGCCCTTGCAGAGCTAGGTACAACAGGATTCCCTCACTACAGACATTTGGGGAATTAAAAATATGACATTATAATCATCCTAGCTGGAGAAGAGGAAGATGAGAAATTGTCCTAAGCCTAGCTTAAAAAACACAAAAAATAAAAAAATTCATTTTGAGTCAAAAAACCCACCAACAAACCTTTTGTTTCACTTTTCACCAATATTTGCATTTATAAAAATCTTTTATATTTATTCCAGATCTCTCTCCAAAAAAAGGGGGGGGGAGCTGCCTCCCTCTAGCATAAAGCCMACTTACTACCTGCTGTGGCCCACAGTCATCACCACTTGTCTTACACTTGTGGACCCTCTTATAGGGCCTCCACTATAATTCCATCTTTTTTTTTTCTCTCTTGAAGGAATTATGAGGCACAGGGAATGGCCCCACCGAAGAGGTATGCCAAAATTCACTACGATTTCACCGCGCGAAATGCCAACGAACTCTCTGTGCTTAAGGATGAGATCCTGGAGGTAGGTGAAGGAGCTTGGGAACACGGTTTGCCCTTTCCCCCCTGTCTAGGAAGAGCAAATAAGGCTCAAGACTGGCAAGAGACAAGTCATTTTTCTTAACTAACAACAAGGAGGAGAGAAATATATCCCTGTAGCACATTGCTCACCAACTTTCTGGGTCTATGTTGGCCGTTATCAAAAAAAGGGGAAGTTACCTTCCAGAAAAAAATCCTTTTTTTTTTCATCTTTCTCCTCTTGCAACAGTGTTGGCAGCTGGCAAATTTAGGACACACCTCGATCTATGCCCTAAGAGACCGATGGCATGAGGCAATGTAGCTAGAACAGGCAAAGCATCTTGCTAGCTAAGTTCAACCTTGACAAACCCCTTTATTTCCGAACCAGATTATAKATTGTGTTATGATGGGGCATATTGTGATCAAGTTATATGACAGTTCTGTAGCTATTTTTTTTATTTCTGTTGATGTATTTATTTTAATGTAAAAAAAAAATCACAGTCAGACACTGAGGAAAAAAAAAGAGAGAAACGGGTAAATTAAGTTGTAACTATGAGTCTGACAGCATCCTAGGTGTATATTTTCCCCCAAAAGTGCTCTCCTATAAGCCTTGTGATATGTTTTTGGTGGTTTTCAGGAAATATATCAGCTCTGAACTGGAAATAGTGTAATGCAGATCTGTTTGCAGGACCTCTGTGATGTTATGCTGRCGACTTTGCATTACTGTGTGTTTTCTTTCCACTATATGCCATACTCTCTACCATAAATCTAATGTCATCGCTAACATTTTCTTCTTTTCTCAGGTGTTGGAAGATAATAAGCAGTGGTGGAAGCTGCTCAACCGGAGTGGGCAGGCTGGTTATGTCCCTTATAATATCCTGGATGTGGTGAAACTGGAAGAGCTCGAACAGGTCTATAGTCAGGTGATATTTAACTGGTAATTAGCTACAGGGCGTAATTAACCACTGAGAATAATCCTGGAAATAGACCTACCTGGTCTTCATGAGCCAGACCTCCTCTACAAGCAAATGAAGCAGGAAGTTCCCAAGTTTCCTATGGGAAAACTCCCACATTTTGCTGCCGTCTTGCCTTCCCTCTCCCCAAACCAGGCATATCCATCCTATCCAGCCCCCAAGATGACTTTTCTCTCCCCCTTTGCAATTCTGAGCTCACTGCCCACTGCCACAGACCCCTGGAAAGCAGGGTTATGGGGCACGTGAAGGCTGAGGTGACATGCTGTGGAGCAACTTGCTACTGGGAGGGACCCTAGCTCAAAGGGACACCCACCCCAAACCCAGCATCGTGACCAGGCATTCCAATAAAGAAGGTCTCGTGTTGAGGTCTCACTGTTACTAAACAACTGCTGGCCTCACTGGCTTGAAATAGTTGAAATAGTTGAATAGGAGAGGCACGTTTTGCCTCTCCAAAGCCTCTAAAAGATGTTTCCCAACCTATGGTTTACCACCACCTCTTGTGAAACCTTTTCACATTCAGGCCTGTGCTGAGAGCAGGGTGACAATGCAGCTGCAAGGGCAAATGTTGCCCCAGAGGGCTGAGGGTTTTTTGTTGGGGATTAAATTAAAAGCAARCAGTTCTCCTACCCAGTTCAGTTCAGCACCAGGAGATATCAGGGGGGTAGGAAGAGATTACTGGCGTGGAAATAGGTAGTAATAGCATCTACATGAATATTAACTGAGTATTGCTGTCAGGCGCCTTGTGTTGGAAAAATGTGAAGGCAGAAAGTTMTAGATGCCCAAAGGGAGCACAGAATTGTTTCCCACTTTGGTATTTCACAGCTTGAGTAAAGGACAAAGTGCCCCAGCAGCCCCCTAGAYCAAAGTCCTCTTAGTCTAATCAAGAAGTTGTCAAAAAACTCTCTCCATCTCGAGGCACTTGGCAAGCTCCTACTCTGCACCCAGTTTCAGTTTGCCCCTCGGTTTGTTACTCTGGGCAGGGGGGATGCCAAAAAATGAGAAAATTGAAAAAAAAAACAAAAAATACTTTTTTTTTTTCTCTTATCTTCTAGTCTAATCAGCGGTACAAAGGAGATCTGAGCCCCAGAGGATACGGACCATCGAGCCCAACTCACAAGCTACCTGCCAGCTACGCTGGGGACAAATGGGGAAGCGAAATGCTAGCCCGCAACTCTCCCCAGGACGCCAAAGAGCGTACGTTTTTGTACAGCGTTCCTAGCACTGGGGCTCCTCTCCCACCACATTGAGCAGGGTTTCTCTAGTGGAGACAGWTTAGAAGGGGCCAAGGAGATGATTTATGAGACATATTTCACGCTCTCTGTTTATCTTGGGATGCCAACAGGTCAGTCCTTAGGAGTTCACCATTTTTACCAGGCGGTCGCCAAAAGACCTCAACTCAAATTCATCCCTTCTTAAGCTCCTGCAGATCCCTCAAATGAGAAGCCCTTCTCGGGTAATAGAAAGCCCTATCATATAAGATCACTAATAGCCCCATGTTATTCCCCACAGTCTTGGAGACTGTGGTCATTGGAACAGGCTRTGCAGGGAACTACAGGAGTCATYATCCCTGTCAGTGTTCAAGGAACGTGTAGATGAGGCACCTAGGTCCATGGTTTACCAGGCATGGTGTTCAACGGCTTATGGTTGGACTTCATGATCTTGAAGGTCTTCTCCAACTCTAGTGATACTATGAGTCTACGAAAGCTCTGTGYGTGTGTGGCTCCCTCTCCAGTTCATGCTTCCTGCCACTTCCATTTACTTGCACAGCAAAAGATGGAGCTCTGAGGATCTAGATCCACAAATTACTTACGAGAAGTAGCAGTGAGTTCTGAGAAGTAGRGGGAGTAGGGCTAGAGCTTAAAACAAAACTCAGATTGTAGGTGCTCCAAATCTCTGCCTTCCACACCAGGAGAAAATGGTGGGGGTTTYTGAGAATAGGCGCTGTCTGTTTTCAAAGTCAGTCATGTTTGCTCTCYCATGTGGCCTGGGTTTTCTTCCTCCCTCCTGCTAAGTTTGCAGGGCAGTTTCCTTATTTTAATAGCCCAAGGGGAACTAAGTACCTCAAAAACAGGAAGATGACAAATTAAAGCAAAAACACAACAGTGACGAAAAGCTTTAGGGAACAAGGGACCCTGTCGCTTGCAGGCAGCACCAGTGGGAGCAAAGAGTTAATGGCTGGATATTCTACAGTACGAGCAAGCTTCTGCCAGGAGGTGTTGAAAGYTTTTGTGTCCTTCTTATAAGAATTTGTAACTGGCCACTTATTTTTTCTCCTGACTCTCTTCTCGTCCTCTAAAAGATGTGCCTTGTTTCTCCAGAACTCATGCATCAAATGGATGAACTGAATGACGAGTTGCTAAAGAAGATCACAAACAGTAAAATTCACCCTCCGACAAGGAATTTCAAAGTGGAGAGACCTCAGCAAGTTCTTGTGCCCCTCACCTTTGAATCTAGTGCTGAAGAAGTCAAAGCTTGGCTGGAGGCAAAGTCATTCAGCAAAGGGTAAATTCTGCATTGCTGCTCTAGGAGATGCTGGTCCTTCATTTAATGGACTTGGATTCCCAGAGAGCTGTTGCATGGGCACTGYCCCAGTGCCTCCCATGTGAAATGCTCCTGGTGCAGGGGCTGCAGTTCAACTGCTCTGGACTCTTTTTATCTCACCTTTGAGGACAGGCCACATGTAGCAAAATGACCTCGGTGCTCTGTGTCTTCCAGGACAGTGGATCACCTTGGCATCCTTACTGGAGCTCAGCTTTTCTCCCTGAACAGAGATGAGCTAAAGAAAGTGTGTGGTGATGAGGGCAACAGAGTGTACAGTAAAATCACAGTGGAAAAAAATCAGCTAGAGGTAAGTAGCTTTCTGGACAACCCCTACCTCAACAGGTGCCTTGACCACCAACACCAGGGTGTCCCATTGAAGAGGAAGTTTCTAAAAACAAAGTGAAAATGCAGAGAACTATTCTAAGCAAAAAGACCCCAAATCTGTAAGGTGGATCACCCTGGTGGATCTGCTAAGGGATCGGCCTTCTCASTGATGTCCCTTGCACTAGCTCTACTCTTATGGCATTAAACATTATGATCTAACTACAATTTAGGTAAAAAAATCAAACTTGCTGTTCTGTTTCTATTCTAGAAAAACAGAGGGGAGTCGGAGCTCCAAGAAATCATGAAGCGTCGCCAGGAGAGGATTGATTCTGCTAATTAAAACTCTATCTGCTTTTTTCCTGCTATTAGTCATAGTAATACAAAAAGAAAAAAGGGAATGAAAGCAATGGTCCCCAGTCCAGGCAAGAGACAGAAGTGCTSTACACTTAGCAGTGTCATTGCCATCAAAGTGACAATTCCTTGAACACTGTCGATAAGGATAGACACTAAGACCATGTCCCATTGGGAAAGCTGTTTTAGTATTGCATGAAGTATTTTTTTTTTTATTATTATATATATATATCTATATATTTTATACTGAAATTTTATGTGCATGCAGTCAGGGCAGACCAGAAGTCACACAAATCTGAACGTGCAAAAAGGAGCCCGCAAAGCTTTGAATGGAGGGCTACGTGTGCTCCCAGCCCCTTCCCTGGCATTCTGTGTAGAACAAGCCACACTCAATGCACAGAGTCTAGCACCAAAGAAATAAGTCTRGTTTTTTCCCCTCCTCTTTCCTTTCCTTTCCTGTGGCAGATATCCCTGCTAACCAACTAGCAGAGGCTGGTGGCAGTTTATTCTCCTCCTSTTGTCTTCCCATGCCCTCTTGTTAGATGAGGTTAGAATTACAACACAAAGGATCCAAGACCCAGGCTGCCTCTTTAAACGCCGTGTTTGGACAGCAGAAAAAGGGGTTTCACTGCGGAACCAAGAGCAGGATCTGAGCGAGGACTGAAGTGACTGCAAATATCAGAGGATGCTGAGGACGCAGAGGGTGCAGCAGAGCCTGAGGCTCAGGGCCTTGGCAYTGCTCCTGCATCAGAAAGCTCTGGCATTGCCAAACCCGCGCCTCACACAACAAGGAAATAACCCCCTAACATTGGCTGCCCTCCTTTCGTCACGCCCAGAGCCACTGCCAGGGTCATGACTCATCCTCATCTTCACRTTTGACTTGCAAAGAGCACTCTGAGGGGTTTCCTAAACACCTAAAAAACCTACATAGCACTTGGAATGGCTGCTTTAATATGAAACAGCAACATTACAGACATGGAAAATATTATCTAATKTAGTAGATGCTGTTGTTCCTGACTTTTTTTTTTTTTTCCTTAATAGGGGTTTGTGCATGTGTATATATCTATTTAGTAACATCTTTAGACTCTTACAATCTATAAATAGAGACTGAGGGAAAACTCTGTAAGGAGCAACTGTGCATAAGTCATTTGTGCAAAGTTTTAAAAGCGACGGTAGATTTCTTSCCCCCAGCACCATTGCCACTCATGGTATTTACACAATATCATATAATCACAGAATCACAGAATGCTTAAGGTTGGAAGTGACCTCCAGACGTCACCTAGTCCAACCCCCCTGCACACACAGGGTCCCCTAGAGCATGTGGCAYAGGGTGATGTCCAGGCGGGTTTGGAAGATCTCCAGAGAAGGAGACTCCACCACCTCTCTGGGCAGCCTGTGCCAGGGCTCTGTCACCCTCACCGTTAAGAAATTCTTCCTCAAGTTCCTGTGGAACTTTTGGTGCATCAATTTGTGGCCGTTTCCCCTAGTCCTATCACTGGCCACCACTGAGAAGAGGCCAGCCCCATCCTCCTCACTCCCTGTCTTGAGATATTTATATACATTAATCAGGTCCCCTCTCAGCCTTCTCCAGGCTGAAGAGGCCCAGCTCTCTCAGCCTTTCCTCATAGGGCAGATGTTCCAGGCCCCTAATCATCTTTGTGGCCCTGCGCTGGACTCTCTCTAGCAGCTCCACGTCCCTCCTGCACTGGGGAGCCCAGAACTGCACACAGGACTCGAGGTGCGGCCTCACCAGGGCTGAGTAGAGGGGCAGAATCACCTCCCTCGACCTGCTGGAGACGCTCTGCTTAATGCACCCCAGGATCCCATTGGCCTTCTTGGCCACGAGGGCACACTGCTGCCTCATGGTCAACTTGTCGTCCACCATGACGCCCAGGTCCCTCTCTGCGGGGCTGCTCTCCAGGAGGTCGTTCCCCAGCCTGTAGGCATGTCTAGGGTTATTCCTGCCCAGGTGCAGGACCCTGCCTTGGATGCCTTGTAAAACATCTGCATTTTCCTTACAGAGCCTCCCATTCAGAGCATGGTAAAGCGCTTCCACTTACAGGAACTGCTCACAAACCACAAAGCCTTCGTCCTTCTCACCCGCACATTAACTTGGAGTAACTCCAAGGGGAGTTTTGGCCCAGACGCAGACACACGCTGGGATTTCACATGCTGGGAACAGTCCCACCTCCCCTGGAGAACCCAGGCACCCTCTTGATGAGTTAACCGCGTGCCTAAGTCTTTGCTCAACCGAGGCCAGTGCCCACACATTTGATGGACAAAACTCTGTAACCGTAAAGCAGCGGCTTGGGAATGGCCGTTTTAACTAGGGAACGCTGACGCACCTCTTGATTTTGCCCTGTTCTTCCAAAAAAATATATGTATATATCCTAGCGGATAAGGTATTTCCTTGAGCTTTAAAGGCACCGTTGTTAGCACAGGTGGGATTACGTAGAGGCTGGAAGCCTGTAAAGAGAGYGGCGTTTTTTAGCCACCTCCCTGCTGGCTTCCTATGGAATTTGCATCCTGGCTCCGGATCAGGGTAGAGGGGGCGAGCGGGTGGGAACCCTGGCAAATCACTGGCGTCACGAGCCCAGGAGGCCGATGTTTTTTCTCAGGTTCAAAATAAAAGCCAGTGGTGAGATGGAAGGTACGGCATCGTTCTTTTATTATTATTATTATTATTATTTTTATTTTAAAGGAGAAGAAATCAGCTTTGTTGCTACTTGGGAGTATAACAGCAACGTACCTGGCTGTTCCGGTAAAGCTGGGAGGCCCCGGGAACCGCTCGGGACGTTAAGAAACGTTGAGTAAAAACGCGGGGTCTTCATTGCAGAGGTCACTTTTTAACGCGTTTGCCCCGGGGCGGCGCACCCGCTCTGTGTACGCTGCCCGCCGACGACAACGCTGCTCCGTACTGTACATTAATGTAATTGAAACGAAGGATAAAACAGCACAACCGTGCGCTGTGTAAGATTTAATTAAAACGGCTAAGTTATAACTCCATCTTTTCACGTTCATTTTTTCACGTTTTTTTTGAAGGGCCGTTGCGAGGCCGTTACAACGCGCAACGGAAGCCGTGAATCTGTGTTTTTTTCCCGCTGTTTTAGCGGGGCTGACACCCAAGGGGTTCTCCTGGGGACGGGACAGGCCCCTCCGCCCCCTCTGCGAGGGTAATGGCGGCGCGGCCGCATCCCCCCCCTATCGTCATGGTGACGGGCTTCCCCCCTCCCTCTCCCGTCCGGCCCGCCCCACGCGCGAAACCAGCCAATCAGAAGCTCCGTGCCTTAACGCGCCCGCTTACTGGCCGGGGTCTGCCTTGTCAGCTCCATCGGCCGTCACTCCGATTGGCTCGCCCTCTCCCCTCTCCCCGCCCCCTTTGCGCGCTCCTCGGAGGGTAATTGGCTGCGGCCGAGCGAGAGAGCGGAACGCGCCTTGCAGGCCTCTTCCCCGCGGGGCAGCCYGGGATCCATAAAGGTGGTGCGCGAGCTCCCCCCGCCAGCCTCCTCACCCCGCAGTTTASCCCGGCGCCGCGGCCATGTCGGTGTCCCCCGTGAAGCGGCAGAAGATGGAGTCGGCGCTGGAGCAGCTCAAGCACCACACCACGGTGGTGGCCGACAGCGGCGACTTCAACGGTGAGCGGGGGGGGCGAAGGGCGGCCGCGGTGTGTGTGTGTGGGGGGGGTGGTGTCACCGTGCCCCCCACCCCCGTTCCTGCGGGCGGTGGACGCGCCCGGGCGAGGCGGCGAAACGGCGCGGCCGGGGTGGGGGGGGGCAGGGACGAACCACTGTGCGGGCGGGAGGGGGGTGGGTTGGTGTGGGGGGGTGTGCAGGAAACCTCGACCCGCCTCAACTCGGAGTGGGGCGTTTCCTTTATTCGTTTGCTTGTTTTACCCCCTTTTTCTTCATGGCCTTCCCGTCCGGAGCAGGACGCTGAGGTGCTCTTATTGAAACGTCGCCTCCGCGCCAGTCCCTGGCACGGGGGTTCGCGGCTGCTGCGTGTTCCGACACGCTTCCCCCTTTGGTAGAGCCCGAGCGCGGGTTTGGGGAACGTTARCCGGAGGTCTCGACTAGGAGAATGTTGTTCCGTGGGGCTGAGGAAGCATTTTTTCCCTCCCAAAAGATGCATCTCTTTCCTCTATGTATTCATTTAAAAAAAAAAAGGCAAAGAAAACAAAGCAAGAGTTTTTCAATTTTTTTAAGTCTTACAAGAATGAGCGAACATGCCTGTGTGTTGTAAAGGGAGGTGGAGTTAGATGGTGAAGCTGCTTTTTCCCTGAGCTGCCCCTGTCTGAAGTCCTGTACAGACAGGCGGTGCCCTCGCTTGATCAAAACTGGGAAAAAAAAAAAAAATCCCTCTGATTTAGGCCGGACTGGGGAGAGAACAACGTGTTTWGAGTCCTGGTCCGCAATAATTCCCCCCTCCTACACTGCTTATTCATCACCTATAGGATTAACCGTTTTAAATGGCTGCCATCCAGTGGCTTCCTATGTTAGTAAATTTAAGCCTGAAGAGGTAGCAGCAGCTCTGGCGTACGTCCCAGAGGCAAAGCTGTACCTATAGGTGTGTATACATTGACACTAGGTAACGCGTGCGTGCTGCGTGTTTTGACCATCGGATTTCCACAGTCGGGCTGAGTGGAGCGTGGTGAAACTGTTTTCTTGCCTTGAAAAGTTGCATAACGGGGAACCACAGCGCCGAGGCCACTTGGTCGAGCACTAAATCCACTGTGTGCCAGAGCTGTGTCCGTATAAAGCTSGTCCGTATCGTGCTCCATAGGAAAAAGGTGCTGGTTGGAAGTGAAGCAAAAGGCAAATCTGCCTGGTTCTTTTTTTCCTTTGTAGAAGAGGTGGTGGTTTCATTTGTGGCTGGACTTGCTTGTTTTGCTTTGAACGCTTAAGCTTAAAACTTGTCCTAAATTCTTGCTTTTAACCTTTAGGAAAACTGGGTAAAGACTTARTGCGATTACTGATGCTTATGGCCAGGGAGTTGCAAGATGTTTGACAAATCCTGCAATTCTGGAGATAATTAATAAGTTTGTTGAAAATTTACTTGTCTTAAGTGGGTTACTGTGCTTCACGACTCAGTTTTACCAATGTACTTAATTTTAAGCAATATCCGTATAAGTTGGAAGCATTTTGAAGGACATATTGGTGTGGAATGGGATCTATTCAAGGACCAGAATCATTGCACAGAGGAACCAATTGGAAAAGGAAAAACACGTCTCTTTTTACCACTGCAAAAACAAAATAGTACTTTATCAACTTGGATTTTCATCCCTGCCTGTAGTATGCTGAGGGGAATGTGCTGATAACGACGACTACCTTTGTGTTTGTGACATGCAGCTGTATTGCTGAGCGGGTTTGTAAGCAGGAATTGCTGAAGGGCTTGGGCCTGTGCTGAGTCAGGTGCTTTGTGCTGGGCAGCCCGGCTGTGACTGGCACCGCCGGGGTACCCAGCAAGAGCCTGCTTTGGTGAGCAGTTGGTATCACCTAAAATAGGTGCAGGGCTTAAGGTAAGGCACGCTTTCAAATAATGTATATAAGGAGGTGGCTCTGGTGGTGTGAGGGAGTTGCAAGAACAGAAACTAAGGAACTGTGGGCAACTACTGGGGGGGATAAAAATCATTACTTACTGCATTTTGAAACTTAGAAAGTCAGAGAGGRATCTTTTGTTCCATTTGGGTGGGCGTACACAAATAAAGAGCCAAACTGCTAGGAGGGAAGAAAATTTTTCTTCTCTCTTCTGATTCTCAAAATTCAGCTGTGTTGTGAACATAAAGGTATATGTAAGAAATTTGAGATCAGTATAACTTTGATTTAATATCCACTAGTTTTTCTTTTGGGTAACACCTCAATTCTGCCTGATTTTGTTACTGTAGCCTTTTTATCCTTAAAYGTCTGGTAAATCTGGCAGGTTTCAGGTTGTGGTATTAGTGCAATATGTTGCTTAAATCTGCTCTGTTATGAATGTTACCATCCTACAACCCTAAGCATTTACTTTCTTGTGTATTTGAGCAAGCTTTATTTACTTAAGTTGCCTAATTATTTTACMCAGGCTATTTTTATTTTCCCAGCAATTGATGAATACAAGCCCCTAGATGCCACCACAAACCCATCGCTTATACTAGCGGCTGCTCAGATGCCAGTTTACCAGAAACTTGTGGATGATGCAGTTGAGTACGGAAGAAAACTTGGTGGGTAAGTAAAGCTTTTTTTTCCCTTTCTCAGTAGATCTGTATTTAAGATGTGGTGGGTTTTTATGTGGTTTTTTTTTTTAAATGTAGATAGCATTCTGTTTTATTAGCAGTATTTTAGGCTTTTCCCTCATGTGTTCACAGGCCTTTCTCTTGTCCCAGGAAGTTTGAGTCCTAAAGAGAAGTTCTAATTGCTCCAGTGCTTTTCAGAAGTGCATCTCCATGTAGCTGTTCTCAAGAATACACTCCAGCTTGATAGCCTTRAGAGATAAGGATATGAAGGATACTRTTRYTGGCAATATATGGAAGAGACAAGGCAGAAAAAATATACAGAGTTGAAGTGATTACTTGAGTGAGGAAACAATGTTAAATGAGTCGTAAAATTCAGTTATTCCAAGCTGTGGTGTGGCCTTAAGCAGTCATGGTTTTCTCCTTTGCCTCATAGAGATAGTTATGTTATTTGCTGGTTTTTTTGGGTTTTTTTTCCAGGTCACAAGATGAACAGATCAAAAATGCTTGTGACAAACTTTTTGTGTTATTTGGGGCTGAAATACTGAAGAGGATACCTGGCCGTGTGTCAACAGAAGTAGATGCAAGGTTAGTTTGTTTTTCCTCTAGGTTATCCCGTCTGTCCATTCAAAAAAAAAAGGTCATTACGTGAGTTGGAGAAATATATTCTTGAGTAGACAGCTTATTGCCATAAGACAAGAGAAAAATTGTATTCCTACTGTTTACTTAACTTGAGCTGGTTTGACCTATATTGCTTGACAATATTCTCATCAAGTTTTGTCACCAAGTTATAATAAGAGACAGAATTTGAATTTTGGTCATCCTGTGTCMTTACTTTCCTATAAGGAAAGGAAATGTTTTGCTTCTAGTATATTTAGAACTTTGCTCATTCTCCTCTGTGTGTTTCTGTTTTAGCCTCAGAAGTTACCAAAAAGATCTGTTCAGCATTTTATTTGCTAAATTACGTTTATTTAAGCAAAACTTAAATAAGACTTAAGACTTGCATAGGATTTGTGTTTAGAAATTAATTAGCAAATTTTCAGATTCTACATTCATTATAAAAAACTGAGAAAGCTAGAAAGGAAAGGTTATTGGAACAGAKATGCTAATGAAATAATAGATAATTGATAATAATTGTCCTGAATTTTTGTGGTGGTGTGGAGGGGAAAAAGCTCCTGATTTTTAAGCAGTCCTGCTCTTGTTTCAAAGGTTGTCCTTTGATAAGGAAGGAATGATTCAGAGGGCCCGGCGCCTCATTGACCTCTATAAGGAAGCAGGAATTGGTAAAGATCGTATYCTCATAAAGCTCTCATCAACATGGGAGGGGATCCAGGCTGGCAAGTAAGTATTTTGGTACCTGGCGTACTGATTCACTGYATGTTTTGGCAGTTTACAGGTGTTTGTGTTCTACGCTTAAACAATTGGGTTTTGGGCAAACTTTGCTCCAGGAAAGCTGTTACTAGGGCTATAGTTAACCAGCAAGGTGTTACATGAGTGCTTTTAGTTAAATAAGAAAAGTCTGTTCCTGTGAGGTTCAGACTGTGCCTAAAAAGGATTTCCTGAGATAGGATGTTGAGTGGTCTGCATTTTGATCTGTCCAGTGCTGTTCCTTGCACACTTTCCACTGAACAAGTGGAAGGCTTAAAACATTTAGAAGAACACTACAATGTATAAGTCGAGAACTGCAGCGGCTTAACCTACTGCTTTATTTTGAGAATGCAAAGTCAGGAGGTGAGAAGAAAAAAAAATCACCATTTTAAGACAGTCTCTTTCCACAGGATTCTGGAGGAGGAATATGGGATTCACTGCAATATGACTCTGCTCTTCTCCTTTGCTCAGGCAGTTGCCTGTGCTGAAGCTGGTGTTACTCTGATTTCCCCATTTGTAGGACGTATTCTCGACTGGTATGTTGCAAACGGGGATAAGAAAGCCTATGAGCCCATGGAGGATCCAGGTAAAGTTGCCTGTAACACATTGCTAAAAGCACATGAGCTACTCGTTCCAAGTGCGAGTTACTTTTAGAAATCCTCTTATGAAACACATGTCAATGTTTGTGTTATGAGTAATCTTTGAGCTCCCAGTGTGTTACTCTGAAAACCACCACTTTTTCCTCTTCAGGTGTGAAAAGTGTCACTAAGATCTATAATTACTACAAAAAGTTTGGCTACAAAACTATTGTGATGGGTGCTTCGTTTCGAAACACAGGAGAAATAAAAGCACTTGCGGGTTGTGACTATCTCACTATTTCACCCAAGCTCTTGGCAGAACTCAGCAAAGAGTATGTCAAGTTAACTCCCACRCTCAGTGTTAAAGATGGTAAGTTCATTTTTTATATACTGCAGGCTTGTTTAGTCTCCCTCTAATACTGATCACTAACAATATGTAGTCCTATCTATATCTACACAGTTTGCTTCCATTCTGTTTTAGGATAAAGCTTGGACCCCTCTCCAAAAAGTGTTACTAATTCATTACAAATGTAGTGCAGCTGCCTGCACATAGTCATTTTCTTACAGTATTGGTTTCTAATGAGCACACTCTCCAGAACTGAGATTTTTTTKGAGTGTTTAACATGCCCCTTGGGAATCATCTTCACACTGGAAAATGAGGAGAGCAGAAGAAACAATTTTATGCTACCCATCCTTGGGACTTGCTTTAATTGTTCCTAAKAGTGCATTAGTGAATATTATTAGCCCTGAATGTGTAAAGAAGTCAGTGCTCCAAAGGTGTAGAAATGAATCATGTACAAGACTAAGTGATTTATTCTAGTGATACTTTGCTGTGATGGTTTACAGTATATATTTCCACTGTACTACTTTTGCCTTCCCTTAGTCTTGCTAGAATTTTACTGCTGAACTTAGGAGCTYGAATTCCTGCCTAGCTGTAGCTGTGGGTTGCAGCATATAGCATGCTAGGTAGCTGGTGGGCCTATTAYCAATTAGGCTTTTGTTAGCACATGCCAAGTAATCAAAGACCTGATTGTTCAGCATGTTTGCTTAAATTATCTCATTGCCCTCTTCTTGGCAGTGAGCCTGACACTATTGTACCATTGAGAAGCAAATACAGTATAATGCATGYATGTGAAAACTAGATATTCAGCTTCTCTTAACATAAAATTTCCTTAACGTATTGAAGTAATAGTACAGAGCAGGAGCGTCTTCACTTTTGCATCCAAAAATGTACTGATTCAACATGACTTGCTRTAAATGGTTTTCAAAACTTTTCTGTTAAAAATAGTAGAGACATGACAYTTGTAGTATTTAATACCAAACTGATAATGATTTTTCATCCTTTTTCTTTATAAAGCTCAGGCATGTGATCTGGAGAAGATCCACCTGGATGAGAAAACATTCCGCTGGCATCATAATGAAGACCAAATGGCAGTAGAGAAACTGTCAGATGGGATCAGAAAATTTGCTGCTGATGCAATTAAACTGGAGAAAATGTTAAAGGTAGGTATTTTATTGTGTTGCATSTTTTTGTCTTGGATTCCTCAAAATAAGCAGCTGTGTGTTAGCTGACATAAGACTAAACCTAAGAGTGGTGTAATAAGCAGCAAAAGTGACCCCTTAGATGGAATGATGTTGGTGTCTGCATTTAAAGTAAGATTTGCTTTGCTGCAGGTCAACAAGGAATCCCTGCCAGGCATGTACAGACACCTGTAGGCAGCCCAAGGCAGTATTTAAAATGGCAGCTACTTGAGATAACACTTTTGTGTAAATGAAGAGTCCTTTAGGTCTAATTCTAAACATATTTGCTTCTCAGCAGTGATGAAGACCAAGCTAAAACTCTTCAAATAGTGATCTGGAAATAAACCACACCTCTTATTATAGAGAGCACCAAGAGCAGAGTTGAGTGTAAAGAGGCTTTGGAAAAGTCTTCTGACAGTGTAGGAGAGTCTTTAAAATGTAATTGAGTTGTGTGCCAAGGGAGGAGGAAAGAGTTATATTAAGAACACCTGACAACCAGACTTGACTGACAGCTTCTTATATTGACTAAGGCCTGCATTATTAAAGCAGAATGCACTTCCCAAACACTTGCTAAACTGCAGTTTGTTCACTTGTTTTTTCTAGGAACGAATGTTCAGTGCTGAAAATGGAAAATAGGCAAATCATCACTTTCCTGGCTGGTCAAGACTGAGTGGATTATTTGAAATTAAGTGGATGTACAAATATCTTGCCTGTAAAAGTCTTATGCTATATATTGATAGATTTCTGTATTATGCTTTTTTAATTAGTTTGCAAAGGGACAAAATTCTGATTTTTTTTTTTGTGGTACTCTTGTCAATACACTCAAATTAACACATCCTTTTCTTGTAATGTGATCATTTCACTGTTTAATGCAAGTGGAGATCAGGTGCATTTCAAAATTAGGAAACAGCCCTTAGATCAGCTGATAAATAACAGTTGTTTCATCTGAGGTGATAGGATGAGCGTGTGAGTATGATTTGGGATAGTCAGCTACARCTTTGGGTATTTATTTGGAACAAGTTGCTCTGTTGCTTTAAGGCACAGTCATAAATGCTGCCAATCCTACCATATCAACAAAGTTCCCTTTTAAACTCTGTATCACCCCCACCCTTTCTCTTTGTGCTTAAGCTTCCTCTTTTTGTAAAGGAATGAGCTATGGGGCAGTCTCCATCTAAGAAATGACCTAATCATGATGCCAATTCCATTAATTTCTATTAAGTAGGGAAGTATCCACTTACCTTTTGTGCTGCATTTGGTTGATGGTAATTAAATCCATCTCTTACTACTGTATGTAGGTCCAATTCCGTCAAGAGTAGGTAAGAGGTTCTGTTTATGACATAATTATCTATTTCCTGATGAAATTGTCTGAATTTAGCCTCCTAAATGTTTAGGTTTTAGGCTATGTATTTACCATTCTCACTCAAGCTTGGATGACACAAGAATTGATCTGTTTCCCTGGCTTGTTTTTCTGTTAGCATTACTTGAAATGTAAAACCTTGACATTCGTTACTTTCTAGTACAGTTAGGTGAAATTCTCCTGTGCTATATGCTAAAATCAAGGAGTAAAAGTGCAGGACTGCTGGAATGTTATTGTGTCTTCATTTGCTACAGGCTTGAGAGGAAATGTCTTAAATACATTCGGTACCTTCTAGTACCTCTCTACAGGTGAATGACATGGACAAGAAAGCTGCAGAAAGCAGGTGCTTGAGAGAAGGGAGGGCAGGGGAAGTCTCCTCCTTTAAAAGGTCAAGCTGGCATTAAAACCTTTATCCTGCCCACAGCTCCTTTCAATATATAATATAATGATCTTAGCTACTGTTGCAAGTTGTGAATGTCATGAGCCAGTGTGATGGTGTAGGCACCCATGGTAATTAAAAACCAATAGAGTAATTTGTGCTGAGGAGGAAGCTAGACCTAAAACACAGCAGAGTTGCACAAGCTAGTAAGGCTCTCTGCTTCTGCTTTAGCCTTCTCAGTCTTTTTTCCTACTTTCAGCTCCAGAGCATGAGATGAGAAGAGTTCTAGCTTCATAGCAGATCACAAATAGGCAAGTTGGGCTCCAGCTGTTAACTCCTGTAAAAGTCACCATTTCCTCAGGCAAGAGAATGAGGCTTTCATCCAGTCAAGAATTAACTTTCCCTGGGTACCTCAAAGCTGCGAATCGCCACAGTGGAGACCACAGCTTGAGGCCAARCAGACTGGTGACCCACGTCAAGACAGGAAAACTGAAGACAACTTCTGAAAGGTAAAACATGCCACAAGCAGTCACTTAAATGTGCTTTCTAATATCTACTATTACAGTAATCCTTCTTAATTGACGGACCAGATTACTAGGTAGGGTGAGGCTCCTCAGCCATGCACAGCTGTTTCCCCTACAGCCAGCCTACTTGATCTAACAAATAATGAATAGCACTGTATTCAGCATGCTAGAAGATGGCTCTTAACTAATAGATGAAAACCTCAAATATTTCCATCTTCTGAGGAGAAAGATGTGGGTCTGTGGGCTCATTTGTAGAACTGGCAAAATATGCTTAGACTGCAGTTGCCATCTGTCTCTCTCTTGGAAAAAATGAGGATCATTCCTCATAGTCACTGACAGGAGATCAACCTCTCCCAGATAATTAGTATTACTTTGTGTAGATAGCTGAATGATACACAGCTTGACCTAAGACAGCTTTTCTTGCAGTAAGACAAGCCTCTAATGCCAATTGATTTGCAAAGGAATTGGGAGGTATTTTAGGCCACTCTCACCTTGGTATGGGTAGAAGGGTTGAGACATGATTAGACTGCAGAGTGCCGCATGGAGCGGAGCTCCCCCAAGTAGTATTGATCCTTGCTGCTCAATCCTGGTACTAGCTTGATTTCAGGTGCAACACAGGAAGCATCTGTCCATACTTTAAGCCCACTGCTGTCTACAGTTAATTTTTCCACAGATTCATTTGCCTCAGTCATTCCTCTGCAACACTTTATTTGGCACTGAATTAAAAATCYAAGACAACATGGAGCTGTATGACAACCCTGGGGCACTGACATGCCTTTTCTGCAGGAAAAACATGTGGAGAGCTACAGGCCAGTTTCTGCAAACAGCTCGGTTGTATGCTAAAGGGTAGATCATTTCTCAGCATTAGCCTGGACTTYATCTGCTGTTGACAGAAGGTCAAATCCAGAAGTAGCTTCCTTGGTGCAAATATCTTCCTTCACTCCCCAAACACTTCACTTCTGCCAGGACTGACTCCTGAGAGCATCACCTTTAGTCCTAGCCCAAGCAGTGGCTCTCTAAAGAGGAATCCTGCTGCCCCCACTCTGTAGCTCAAGCCCCTGCTACCTCATTTGCAAAGTTCACCTGCCTTGCAGGACTCCTGCAGTAGATCTGCTTGGGAAGCTCTTTTGGACCTGTATGTCAGGACTCTGCTCAAATCAGTGTAATCTCCCTTGAAATCCAGTCTGCTCTTTACCACACTGTGCCTAGGTCTTTGCATATAGGAGCATTTGTTATCACTGAAAAATGGGCAGGGAAGCCAGTAGTTTATGAAGATGCAGTCCTTTCTAGCAGAATTAGCAATTAGATACAAGACAGGAATGAAGGGCTACCCCCAAGGATTTTTAAGTGTTTTGTTGTGATGGTGCTGCCTACCTTGTAGTCCTCTTGCATCCCAAAAATGCCTGGAGGCCTCTGCTATGTGAACTGCCTTCRTTGCCCTGAATGTGTAGCCTGCCTTTTGGTGGTGATCATAGGTCTGTGACTCTTCTGCTGGTCTGTGATGCAAAGTACAGCTGTCTGGGTGAGCCCTCACTTACAATTTAACATCACTGTCCTGGCAAGCTGCTGTCATCCTTTCCCTGTCTCATGCTGTTGTGCAAGTTGCCCCAATTGGAGTTCTAAGACCTCCCCACCAAGGCTGACTCAAAGATCTTAAATAGCCTAGAAGGGAGGAAGCAGCAGTTCTGGGCCATSGGCTGGAGCCATCACCATAAGAGCACCTGCCAGAGCCTCCCATCCTGTCCTGTACTTCACTCAGCAACTGAGTGGTATCCATCAGAAAGCTGCACCCTTGATCTCTGTGACAACCAAACAGCTCACTGCCTGGAAGGTGTGTGGTCTCCTCTGTGGATAATTCTGCTGCCCTTGGGAACTGCATTTTCTAGGAATCTTTCATACTTGGGATCTTCCTTGAGCTTGGAGTCCCCCCATGAGGACACAATGCAGGTAGTTCTCAACCTATCTGGCAGCTTTCCCTCTTTTGTAAAAGGCAGAAATCAAGTTGAGATGCCTTAGACTTTTCTATGTGACGTACTGCGTAAGCTAAGTTCCTCTGTACTTTTTTGGTCCATGCTGACAGAAGTAGAAATGCAAATGCCACTCTGCTTGACAWATTTCTTTTTCATATATTGTGTCCTAGACTTGGTTTTATGATTCCCAGGATTAAAAAAAAAACCCTTCCCTCGGTGATGGTGAGGAACTACCATGGGATCCAAATGCYCTGGAGTCTTGGAAGAGGGTTCCCACCAACTTGGAGGCCCCCTAYTCCTGCCACTAACATAAATCTGTACTCTTGAAAAGGTATATCAACAAGTGTGCTGGACTGATCTGTTCCATGCAAGGTCTCAGACAAAAATTGCTGCCCTTTCTCTCCTCTAAAGGCTCTTTGCTCTGCAGCTTCCTCAGTTAGAAAGAAGAAGAATTTATTCTAAAGATACTCCAATCCTGTTGCCGCTCAGCCTTGAAATCTGGACAGATGYGAATGAGCTACCTGAAGAATGAGGAGCCTGGTAAAGCTTTCTGCTCTGGAATTGCATCCAGGCCCCCTGCTAGGCTACTAATATCACACCACAAGCCCATCAAACATACTGAATAATCAAGCAGTAACATAACATGGATTTAAGATAAGGTAAGGATACCTAGGAGGGGGAAGTTCTAGGYCTAAGGCGAAGCTAAGAGTATCTCCTGCTGTTGGGGAACATGACATTAATTCTTCATATGCTGCTGTCAGGTGCCTTTGTATTTTCAAGGGATTGCTTTYCACTGTTCCAGTACTGAAGAAGATGAGATTTGCAAGGCTCTGAACTGCACTCCCAGGCTCCCAGTGGTGGAAATGAGAAACAGCTCCATGGCACCATGCCAGCAGGAAGGAGAGGCCAGTCTCTTCTCTGCCTCCTCCAAAACCTTCTACCTGAGGTAAGGGAAGCTCTGTAGCTTTTAGTGCTRTTGCCCAAGATTTGAGGCAAGAAAAATTATGGGGTTTTTTTGACTCTATTGCTTCTGAGGTAGCCCCAAACATCYTACAGGAGCAGAAAACAAGGACAGAAAGTGTCCTGAAACTGTGATCCCAGGTGCTCAGATCAGGACTCTCAGCAAACATAATAGGACAAGGCCCTACCCTAGGATTGTACYGAGCCACTTAATCATTCACGTGCCACAGCTGTCCGTGTCTAAACTGTGAGGCTCCCTGAGCTGAGCATGCCCATAACATCTCCTCCAAACATACAGGACCAAGGTGTGAGGCACTGTCACARCACAGCAAATTCCTGTGGCCTCTTGAGGGSCAAAACATACTCTTCTTCCACTAAYGTCTCATGCTCCAGCACCTTCTGGRGTGCCAGCTGTTGCTTCCTTCTTCAGGCCTTGTGATCATAGTAAGAGCAATCCAATAAGTATCAGYGTTACACTGATTTTTCTACAGATAKCTGCAGAGCAGCAGTGACAGAGTATGTATAAGGTGACACTAGTCCTCTGGCAGACAGTTTTTTCCAAGGACAGGAAACAGGACAGTTTTCATGGACTTGTCCAACAGGCAGGTAAGGTATCATTGGTTCAGATGTTTTGGGGCTGATTCTTGTACCAGTAACAAATCATTTTGTGCGGTTTCATGGACAAGAACCTGCAGAGCTGCCAGTTGATGCTAGCACAGTCATCACTTAAAGCAATCGGATAATATGACTCTTCCAAGTAATTGGTTCCAGAAGGTGCCTGGCAAGGCATGCACAGCATCCCTGCCATAAACAGGCATTTTCTCTCTTGGTCCTGCACTCAAATTGGCTGTTAATAAATAGTATGCAGCCCCAGGTGCTTCCTGGTAGCTGCAAGAGAGGMTGCATTGTGATGCAGCTGTGAGCTCTCATAAATCCACCATGCATGCAATTTAAGGCTGTGATCAGCTGGAGGCTGCATAGCACTTGCTTTAGGCCACTTGCTAGATGGAGGGGAAAAATACATAAAAATGGAAAAGGAAAAAACCTACCAATTACCACATTTTTATTTGTCAGAGGCACCTATTCACTTTAATGAAGGAGCCACAGCCACAAAGTTTATTTTTGTCCTTAGTAGTGCAGGTCAGGTCACAGGACCCCCATTAACATGTATTTAGGAACACCAGGCACCTTCAGCTCAGCAGCAGGTAAAATTTGGATGGCCGCCACAAGAAACAGGGCAGGGGAGACCCCAAGGAAATAGGTCTTGTGCTTTTCTTCTAGCCCAATGAGCCTTGTATGCAGCTCAGGAGCCTGGACACCTGTTTTAAAGAAACTGAGTGAATCACAGGGTCCTTTTGGGTCTCCTCCTGTGTCYCCCCAGGCTCTTCAGCTGCTGCTGGTCCCAGGAGGTCCTTTCTCCCCACAAGGGTAATGCAACAGACATCCCTTTTAAGATGGCCATGAGCTACACCCTGGCACTTGTTTGGATGCAGGACTGGGGAACTGCTCACCCCAAATGCTACTGCTGCCTGCGCTCAGCTCCTTTGACCCAGCACAGTTGGCTAAATGCAACTTTGCTTGGCCTGCAACATTCCTGGGCAGCTCTTTTATGTTTGTTTTTTTGTGATAGAGAGCAGCAACTGATGGGCCAAAATGCAAGGTATTGACTTAGCCTTGTGTTCCCTGGTCCTTCTAGCTCCCCTTTGCATCCTGGGACTCTGTTATGGCAGGATACATGCTGCAGCTCCTACTGATTGCTCTCTACCATTATTTACTCAAGTATATTCTTGAAATGAGTACAGGGAGAGAGGTACAGGAGAGTGGAGCTGTTGGGGAAAACAGCCATTAGGGTACACAGATGGGACATAATGAGGCAATGCCCTTATTTTCAGCATCTGCTCCAAAGGTGGAATATTGATAGTTTATCTGCAGAGATGAACTCAAATAGCCTGTTTCTGGTCACCTTAAGAACAGATACTGTCAAAAATGTTTAGAAGGAAGGGAAATGTTTCCTTAACAGGAAACACTTTGCAGAAAAAAGATGGTCCCATTATGTAGCTTGCCTTTAGGTTGCAGAAATGGGCCCTGCCCAAGGGACTGTGCTAAAGCATGGCTGATGCTGAAGAAGAAACCAACTGCCTCTGCCTGAGCACAACGGAGCAGAGAAATGCACGATCTGAGCTGCTCTGCTTTTTGCTGCCTGTTTTTTTGGATTTGGGGGAGTTATGGTATACAAAGAGCATAGAGCGTTGCCCATTCTCCTTGTTCAKTAACGGATAACATCTGTTTTTGGCTGTCTTTGTCCCTTTGTTTGATGCCTCCATTTTACAGTGCTACTGTGTCTCTGAGACTGAATGCAAGYGACTGTCCTCAAACTGAGCATGGGAGACATGCAGGAGGCCCATCTTCAGAGGAGCCATCCTGAGTGCCTAGTGAACAGCAGCAGCACRTGTGCAGGTGGAGATTCCTTTTGGGAGATGTGGCACCAGGAGGAAGGTACTGCCCCAAAACTGCTGCATATGGCCTGCAAAGGTTGTAGCTTCCCTGGGTGCATGTGGCAATAATCCAAGCACATAGACCCATTGCACTGGGTCAAGACTGAAGTGCTGTCGTCAGGCACTGAGGGGAGGAAGCCCAGAGAGGGGYGCTGCCAAGTTGACCTGTTCCCTGTGTTGCCAAAAGCATTCTGGCTGCCATGCTGATTCCTTGGGAAGTTGAGGGAGAAATRTTGCCCACACAAACCCATTCCCTAGGTAGAGCATGGCCTTCCTGATCTGAACTGTCAGCATCTGAGGACCAACCATTACACTGCTGCTTTTTCTGCAGGAGAACCCCTCTTTCTTCATCTTTACCAACAAAACTAGGGTCAGAGCAGCACCTGATGCATTCAGGAAATCCCTTGCTATCTCAGTGACCTGCAAATATAGACAAGAAGAGGAGAGGAACAACTGCCCTGCCGCTGGGCAAGATGACCCAAGGCTTCAGCAATTTCAGCTTTGACATCAGGTTCATCAGGCTGGCTGCAGTGGGGGCGGCATGGCTAAAATGAGGGGTTTCCCTTAATGCCAGCATCAGTGACCAGCTGTTGATGAACATCATGGCCAAAAGTGACCTTGTGCCTGCTTGGTTGTACAGTCCTGCCAAGTCCTGGGCAGCCAGGGTGCTGTTAGTGTTCCCACCTTCAYCATGCAGAAGGGGTAAGAGCAGCTYGCCTCTGATTCACCCCTTCATATCCAGCATTGTCTTGCAAGTGTTGGGTCTTGAACCCCTTGGTCTTTCAGCAGTTCACATTTAGGGAAAAGGAAGTTTTTAGCCTAGTTATTTGCTGATAGCCCTTCAGCAGTAGCAAGTCAGCCACCAAATCCTTGTGGCATAGGCAGGACACTAAGCCAGAGCTGAGGGTTCCTTGGAAGATGTTTCTTTTCTCTGCCCAACAGCTAGCAGACTTCAACAGCAGCTGCCAGTATAAACTCAGGCCGAAGTGTATGCAAAGGTGAAAGACTAGGGCATAACAGCAGGTTGTACACTGTTACTTCTCTGTTCTTCCTTCTCTTTGCAGTTGCTAGAATGTAAAGGCAGCCAAAGAGGTGGTTTTTAAAAGACTTCAAAGACAAGCTGTACAGTTTTGAGCTCTCTGCTGTAGCCAGTGCTATTTCTGAGGTMCCTTATTGCTCCTATTTTTTATCCCACTCTCTTCAGGAGATGTTTCTGAACCATGGATATAGCAAACTGGACATGGAAACTGCTTTTCTACCCTCTTCCCCATGTGGCCATTTTCCAAGTATCAAACATGCTGTCCTCCATGCATTCTTATTTGATCTTCCCCCTAGGCTGGCTGCATGGAGAGTTCCTGGATGCACAGTTTCCACAGGCACTAGCCAGGAGCATGTTGGATGATCTCATTCCTCCCCTGAAACATGTATGAAGCTTTGTTTTCCTCTCCTATGGGACATGTTAGATGTTTAATGAGAAGCTTCCTCATATACCTCAACATTATATAAAACCTTATCCATTGTATAGGGCTTTTAAGGCTTTATCCATGTGTGAAGCAGCAAATTCTATGTCATACCAATAGTYTTTTATCAAAGAAAATGCTTGTGTTGATCCCTGCTTTATATTCTTGAAATAACCAGCAAGTCAATGGCACATAGCTCAGGGAATATTATGTCACAGAAGCCTCAGAGTTGCCAAGAGGGAAAGCAGTGAGTGTGGGGGTGGGGAGAAAAAAAAATGCTGGAAAATAAAACCCAGTGTCCTTGTTTCCAAGTGTTTGTCACCTGTGATGTGGGACTGTGCTGCAGTCCAGGCAGGCAGGTTGGATCTCTGCCCTGGGTGCCAATCCTCTTGGAGCCACAGAACCTCAAAGCGGATCTCGGAGACGAAGCTGTATTGGGTCAGCACAGGACTCATTCAGAGTGCCAGGGACCCCCCCTGGGGTAAGAGATTTTGGATCTCTTTCCAATGGTGCTGGATAGGAACTTTTGGAACACAACAGGAGAGGAAAGCTTGTGMAACCTTAAGGTTGGCACTAAGGTAAATAGCTGTTCTACTTCCCTGAAAGAAACAGTCAATTGTTTGAAACTCCTAAATCAGTCCTGTGAGACCGAGCTACCAGAGCCATCAAATAAAGTCATCAGAGATTGTGACAGACTAAGTTAAGCAAAACTAGACCMTATTCAAAAGACACCATTCAACATTTCAACCACACTAGGACCCTCTCCACCTATGCTGACGCTTACTTGGATGCCTTGCAGAAGAGGGTAGTGCTCCTGGGTTCCCAGCATCCCATCAAGCTGACCAGTTGGCTTCTGCTGCGCTCTTCTACCTCTCAAGAGGGAACACAGAGATTCCCCTTTGTTCTTTTGTCTCCTGCAGGGACCACCTCTACAGCCTTGGTGCTGGGATGCACAGTGATTGCTGGGGTGGTCTTGTTGGTGGAGAAATCCTTTGTGGAGCTGTGGTAGCAGTATGATTCTCTACAGTTGCAGTCTAGGGCTAAAGGAGCCCCTTTTTTCTGGTGATTTACCCCAAGAATGTTTCTGCTCTGTGTATTGTGGAAGTGCTCTGATGCTTTTAGAAGCTGCTTCTGCAGGCTGGCCACCCCTATAAGCAACAGAGCAAGATTTAAGGGATCCCACATGTTAAGTTCCTTTATAAATGTTAAGTTGAACTACACCTCTTCTCAAGAGATGTGGAAAGGAGGCAAGTTCCTTACTTCAGGTCACCAAGAACACGGCAAGATCCTTGCTCACCTCCTGGCCCCTTCTTTGGTATTTCAAGCCCATTTCCCTCTGCTTGGACTTCTTTGCCATGTCCTAGACTTGACCTCCCCTCTTTCTCCTTTTCCCTAACTCCATCACTTCCCATTCTTTCAGGCACCAAGAGAACCGAATGCTTCCTTGGCCATAGTTAACTAGCTCTAGTTAGGATAGATCTCTGCCACACAACCTCCTTTCCCCACTATTTTTCCACTTTGGCTCTGGAATGAGGCTCCCATCTCTGCTGGAAAATGGGCCAGGCTGATAACATCCCTAAGTGTGAAGTACCCAAGTGCTCAGGAGTCACTACTGAATTAAACAACATGTGGGTTTGAAATCTCCAGAATCTGAAGCTCTCAATTTGTTTCAGAAGCAGCTTTTGACTTGGGAACAAAAGGACCCGTCAGGCGGTTTAAAKGCCAGAATCCTCTGTAAACAGCTGATTACAAAGACGTCAGTGAAACATGCTGTATTTGCAAGCAGTTCTAAAACACTGTTCTTGCTGCAGTATTAAGATTTGCTAAGCTCCAGTTGCTTCATATAAGCTGTCCTGGGAAGAACACATACACTTGCACACACAATGTGATGAACAGGTCTGTGGAGCTGGTGTGTTGAAAGAAATCCCAATATTGTTTCTAGTTGATCTCTCTCCAGGTTATGTCATTGGTATGTGATTTTTAACCCTTACTACCACATGGATCACAGAGGTAGGCCTTTCAAATTAAGCTAGAGAAGCATGAATGAGGGTGAATTAGAGAACACATTTATTGTCCCTTAAGCTAAGAACTTGCTAAGGAGATAAGTTTTCACCCAAAGGTTGAGTTACAAGGTGACAGAAGCAACATTAGGCACCCAGAAAAAAWTCCAAACTAAATATGCCATTGTTGTTTGGAGGCCTTTACTTCAACGCTGCTGCTAAAAACTAGCTTCAAAATAAATAGGAGTTAYAAAAGTCTCCACTGAGTTGCATGAAATTATTGTGGAGTCAAAAGACTTTCCAGGCTAGGAAACAATCTATGTGGGAGAGGGGTTTGTCTTCTGAAAGTCACCTGCTTGGTCTGTCATGAGAAGCTGGAGCATATCCACTATCCTCCTCTCTCCACGGTCCCCATTAAAAGTTGTAGGTACAGGCCCATGCATGCATCACCTCTCCAGCTGCTTGCTGACAGCTCATGCAATTCTTCTTCTCTGTTTTGCAATGGCCACTTTAATACTAGGTACTGTTTAGATTACTAAGAAGATTAAAAAATGGACATTTCATAGGGAAAAAAAGAATAAAGCAACACTTCTTTATTTGCTCCTGTAGGGCAAGGAGGAAGTGCTGCAAAAATCAAAAGGCAATGTACTTTGTACTTCTTCATATCACAAACATAACAGTTCCAATAGATACTCTGTGGAACAAGATAAGGGTAAGTAGCACAGTAAGGACTTAGATCAAAGCCTACASTTGTCTTAAGGCTTTTAAGCATCATCTGACAGCTTTTGGGAAAGACCTGGATAGAATTTCACAACCAAGTAAGGATATCCAGGATAATATCACAAAACCACAATGAAACACTGTTTGACCTGCAGCCTCTCAGATTCCTACTCCAGAAAGGAGACTGCCCTTTGTAGCTGGTGTCGGGAGTTTGTTCATCCACATGTAGGAAAGCCCCCTTTAGTTTAGGAGCCACATAAATTGAACCTGTCTCCAGGGACCTTAGTTCCATATAGCTTTCCAATAGCTTTATTATGCTTGTACCTGCMAACATATTAAACAGGAAAAATATTCCTGCTCTGATCATTCCTTTCCCTGTTCATAYTCCAGTCACATCTGCTCAAAAAGAAACTGAGAATGTTGATCAGATTTCAACTTAAAATTGGTTCCTCGGTTGATCTATTTGATACACGTCAACTGCCTCCATTTTTTCTTTTTTTTTTCCAAAAAATTCCAGTAGGAGACAACTGCTGTATATGTCGGAGACAAGTACTTAAAACATTAAATAGAATTACAATTGTAACATATGCACCACAAGACAGTAGAACAAATAAGCAACCGGAAGACCACTTAAAATCAGTTGAGCAAAGACAGCATTGTTGTTTTTTAAAAAGTGTGTTAATGTAAACACATGAGGAAGGAAACATTATGCCAATAGCATCACTACAGTGAACTACATTCAAACAGTTGGGTTATGCTTTATTCAGACAATGTTCACTGTGCCTTTTCCATCACATTCCTTATCCAGTTGCTTGAGACACATACCAAATCAGACAGTAACTCTGTGACTCACCAAAAGGTGGCTAAGAGGAGACCTCCAATKGCAGGTCCCTGTAGGTTTAAGTGTAGATTTTTATACTTGATCTGCACACTCCAAATGAGTCACAAACAGAGCTTGAGGTTTTTAAGGGTGGGGAGAGGGATGCAGTGAAAAAGAAACATAGTGACAAAAATTCAAGAGGAATTTGTAATCACATCAGAAGCATGATGCACTTTGAAGTTTTCTTATTTACAACCTTCATCCATTTTATATTTGCACAACCTGGCACTACCGCCTCACTGCCATAGTCATTTCACAGGCCGTGCCAAAAATTTGAAAGGATGTTTCTATCCAACTAACAGATATGAAAATCCTGCTGACTCTTCCTCCATCCCAGCTGCAAAGAGACCTGCTCTTTCATCTCTTCATGAATGAAACTCATCCAAAACATGACACRACCCACTAGTCCACAGCCAGGAAAGGACTCTTAACACATTCACCTGAACAAATGAAGATTTTYGTGGTTATTTACATTTGTTCTTGTATTTGATGAAGGACAATTAAACCACAGTGCTGTTAGCAAGAAACAAAACCTTGCCATTGCCACATTCCCACAATCCTAACACATACCGATTAATGTTAACCTGCCAAACCATGAAGAATTACACAGGAGACGCTTCTCAATATAAATATTTAGTGGAACCTGTTCTACATTTTACTTCAACAGCCTTAAAAAAAGAGCTGTGCCTTTCCAACCTCCCACTTTATCAAACACTTAACAGACTGAACAGCTGCATCAAACAAAAACATGTGTTCAGCAGGAAAAGTACGGAAAACTTTCTTCTAGGGACAATATTTCTAAAATAAAAATGTGCTTGGCAACCCTGTATTTTAAGTACTTACCTCCCTGTAGCCTCACCTGGTATTGCAAAGAAGAATAAGGTTTTGGACTGCAAGAACAGTGGAATTCTCATTCTGTCCTGTCACCAGGTGCCTGTCCAGTACCACATGCACAGCATCTGGCTTGCTGGCTAAATACAGGGAATAAAAAGCATAAAAAGCAACAAATACTGTCAGAATGGATAATTACTTCACAGTTTCAGTATCATGTCTCTGATGAAACTAATACATAAAATTACTATTTCAAATACCTGCAAAATATATGACCAGGCAACTACCAGCAGGCAAGTGTGACATTAGCTTTTTAACTGTCATTACTCTGCCAGTAATGCAAAAGGAGGTAGCAGTAGCACAAAGATGCCATTTAAACACTCTGCCATTTAGACATGCTTTCGTAAGACAACAGCATTTCTTTTAAGAGAAGATTCATGTGTGGCCTTAAGAGCCTGACTATTCCATGTGTGTGATTTCTAGCCATTTCACACAGCACCAGTTTGTTTGGTGCTAGTCTATTAAGTAAAGGAATGACTTAAATACCGTGGGCACCTCATTACTCTCTGCAAAAAGTGACATTTCTGTATTCTGTGTTGGTGTCTCATACACTGCAGAACCTGAGGTTATACAGTTTGACAGTCAAACTGTTAACATTTGTGACTCTTTAATAATGTCCACTTAGTGCTTGATAAAAAGTAAACATTGCAAAACCAGAGTTGCCACAGGAGTACTTTATTCACAGCTATTAAGCAATTAATCAAAGCCACAGTAGTTCATACTCCCTCCAGTTTGAAATGATGAGCCACATTTATCTGAATAAAAAACAATCTCCAAATGTAGAAGTTAACCTCCCTGGGCCCAGCACCTGCTCCCTGCCAGGGACAAGGGACTACATACACAGGTGCAATTCCCTGCAGGAATGGAGACAGTGACAAGTCACTGTGAGTCAGCAGGTCCACAGTAACTCCTGCACAGCCTCTTCCTTGCAGTGCATGTTCCTCCTCCACTGCAGGATGCACCAATTCCTATTTACCCTGGAGTAAAGGAGTATTSACAGACACTGAATCTACAAGGCTCTGTTTTACACCCCTCAAATGAGAATRCAAGACAAGAGAATCCTGTCAGAATTCGGTCCATCTCTGTAAAAATGACATCCATCTTCAGCACTCAGCTACAAAGACAAAAAGACCCATTACCTACCGCTATACGTAGCTCCAGACTCTTTTACAAAATCCTCCACGATAATGGACAAGCTGGGAAAATTAGGCTGCCTTATTAGTTCGTATACAGAGGGCTGAAAAAGAATGAAAGGAAGTGTCATCTGTAAGGAGCAAAACGAAAATTCATTTGTGAGCCAAAAAAACCAAAGAGACTGAGAAAGAGTGAAAGAATTTGGAGCATCAAGCAAAGGAAGTTCTCCTGAATTCGTACCATGAAGGATATCTGCATTTTGTGTTATCAACATTCAAATGTTTCCTATTTAATTAGCATAACCAAGCAATATCCCTAATTGATGTCACGTCTGTGATTCTCTCTTCCCTGAAGCAGAAAGCTTTTCAGGGACTAATATTATGCCTTGCAACTGTATTTATAATTCCACTTAATTAAATTTCCAAGTGACTAGTTTTCAGGTTGTTTTAAAATATGCTTTCTGYACTACAAAGTGCAGGGAATATAAAGGCTACCATCCAAATTAAATCCAGTGTAATTACCACTGTAGAGAGGAAACATCATCTTGTAACAACAGAACAGGCAGAACTAGAGCTGAGTTTTGACAAAGAGCTTAAAACACTTCACTGCTTAGCTGTGATTAAGCATATCATGTGGAGTCTGATGGGGTACACTAAATCTATGTATCAAGAAGCATTTAATTTCAAGATCAGTGCCTCACTGAAATGTTACTGCAACTGGATGTTCTTACTGCTTTATTTGCTTATCTAACCACACAGATTATTTTAAAAATGGAAGGAAGGATGGAAGGAAGGATTAAAAAATAGCTCTAGTATACATTTTTAAAGTGCTGCATTGTGTTGCTAAAGTATTGGACTAAAGCTCCTTATAAAATGCACATTTGGATACAAAGGCTGTCACATGCATTTCAAAGTCCAAACCTAAATAGGTCTGCACTTTCACCAAAAGGGGAAAAAATTAACGAGTACTWTCAATGTAATAGTTCAGTTCTCACTTGCAGAGAAGAAACAGGAATATCATGGTTTCTACAGCAACTAAAACTAGGCCATAATAAGCATATTATAAAAATTTGATCACAGGTTCCAATACCAAACATAAGYACACCAAGACACTGATGGCTTTTGAGTGTCTCCAACTTCATTTCCTAACTTTGTGTGTCAATTTCCCGATCTGAAAGTTGTACTGTGTTAGTCTGCACCGCCTTGGAAAGCACGCATAGGTTCCATATAAATGCAGACGTCTGTGAGGTCAGAGATATGACAATACTATTAACAAAATATCAATCGTATCTGCCCACACTTTGAGTTAGAAGCCAGTTTGTTTGGACTTGAGTGCAAGTCTTGCRTACCAAACTGATAATCTACTGCAGAAAAAAACCTAAAAAGGCAGAAGTTACCTACCCCTGTCAGGCTGTATTCTTGAAACACCCAGGATTTATCCTCATTGGTGGCACAACACAAAGCTGCAACTCCATGCCCCACTGCACAAATAGGTTCTATATATTCATATATAAGAAAAAGAAGTGCATATCAGAAACGGTATCTTTAAACTAAGCCAAAGCAAGATTCCTCAGGTCACAYTGCATTGCCTACCTGAAAAGAATTATACCATACTGCTTACAAGCTATTAGGGTGTAGTGCTTTTTTCTGCACATTGCATTAAGAATTTCCCCAGGCTTGCAGAGAGTTACTGATGGTTAAAAGCCCATTAGCCCCAGATAAAATGCACGTGTTCAAATGACAAGTGCCACAGCTGCCACAAGCCTTGATCAATCAGGACCTCAGTGAGGATTCTGTATCTGTATCTGAAATTCAATTCCTGTTGGAACTAAAGAGAGTAACTCCTGTATCACTATAAAGCATAGAACTCCCTTCTTACACAGGTACTCAAAAATCTACGAGTAAYATTTTTATGAATTCACGTAAAGAGGATACTTATTTTAGAGGGAGCACATGTTTATCCAAAGAAAATGTTTCCAGTTCTTCATGCTGCAACATTCTTCAACTGGTTAAACAATTGCAGTTACTGCAAGGTAACAGTTTTGCATGAACAGTTTCAACAGCAATATCTAAGGATGTTCACCCACTGTTTTCAGTGCTGAAATGCTGCAATATCCTAGCTAGGTATCCACTGTTTGCAAGGTCAGTCATAGCCCCAGGGCAGCTAGGGATCAACAGCGCGTGGTATCTAGCACCTAGAAAGGAAAAAAGGATAAACAAATTGTCACACAGGTAACAAGCAAAATGAGCCATTTGAGACTTGACTAAATTAGTACGATACCACAGAGCTCAGGTAAACACTATAGGAACTTAATGAATGAAAGAAACCAGATCTATGCAGGGAAAAGCCATCGAAGACAGAGAACACACAYTTCCAATGAGAGAGTCTAGTCAATGCAAAGCTGAAAACTGTTGTGCTTACTGGCTTCTCCTTTAGAAAAGCGTTTGTGCAYTTCCAAAATTTAACAACACGTAATACAATTGTCATTCAATGGCAAATCCAAAAAAATGTAGCTGTCAAAACGGGACTTAAAAACACAAGTTGTATTTCTTTTCTATATCCTAATATTAAGAAGCACCTGCTCCCCTCAGAAATAGGGATGGGGAAGGGATATCAAAATTTTAGGGCCCCTTACCATCGATTGACTCCAGTTTGGCAGGGCTTGCATATGATTTCATACGGAAGTCTTGTATCCAACGCATGTTATTTTCATTCACATCCACAAAATCAATTGATTTCCCCTAGCAGAAACATGTTTCAAAGACTGTTGTTAATATATATATATATATACACACACACACACCCCATATATATATATACTGTAGAAACCTGTTTTCCATTTTTTTTTTCTATTGAGGATGTTCTTTAAGAGTCTCCACTCTGAGGAAAAGAGATTCTGGACAGTGAACTTCAGAACCACGAGAAGCACATCTTCATTTCAATATAAACAAAAATATTAATAAAAAAAACCAGGAGTAGCTTAATTAAATTAAAACTAGCTAGCATAAAACGCCCTTGATCAACCGACCGTTAACTGTGATAAATCACAGTAATATCCCATTCGTACTTACGCCCGGGGTAGCAACTTGCAGGTTAAAAGCAGAGCTGGTCAGTGTGAAGCAATGAAGGAACGACTGGGCTGAGACCCCTGCAAGAGAAAACGCAACATTTTTAAGGACGGAGCCACTGCGTTTTACACCAAAGCGTCCCAGAAAAATCRGGCCTAGCTGGGCACCAGGGCTTGGATTTTTGCTCCTTTTAAGAGCTCCCAAGAACTGCAGAGGGTTAGCTTTAAATTGGAACCCGCGGCCCTCCTTGTCGCTGCGTTTTTGGAGACGCTCGACGCAGATACGTGTCAAGAGCACAGATATGTCTTCACCTCTGCGAAGACATGCGGGAAGGGGAAGGCACAGCCGGGCACGCCTATGGCGGCGTGGGGGGGGGAAGCGGGAACACCGAGCATGGCGGGCGCGGGGCGGCTCGGCTCCGAAGGGCAGGAATGGGG
>PTEX01000291.1:752669-791130 GCA_003342815.1 Eudromia elegans
TTCTCTGGAGATCTTCCAAACCCGCCTGGACATCACCCTGTGCCACATGCTCTAGGGGACCCTGCGTGTGCAGGGGGGTTGGACTAGATGACCTTCCAACCCTACCCATTCTATGATTCTATGATTCTATGACCTGAAAACCTGAATGTCGACGGCTCTGTTACGTTTGCTGAGTTGTTTCTCCTTCAGATCTAGCCTGGCAAGACTGCAGCGCGTGTCTCTGCGAGGGCAGTGATCTGGTGTCATGCCGTTTTCCTTGTATCAGTGACGGCTAAAGTAGAATGGAGCGGGGAAAAATATTGCACAGTGTAAAGAGTTTCTTGTAAGCATCACCTCTGCCTTTCATAATACTTAATTTCAAGAAGTAATGTAGGAGGGCTAGAAGCCCTGTGAGTTTATTTGTAGTGTTCTGGGCAAGTTTTATGAAGTGTAATAGTGAGAGGTATTTTCCTGAAGCGCTTACACAGTCCCTACATTTCCCAAGCATGTACTGAAACCTTYCCTTCCTGCCACAAGTGCCCGCACACATAGAGCCGGGCTAAGCGCGCTAATATGAAGGGATAGGCCATACTTGTCTTTCAAAAYACATATGCTGCTAGATACCGTAGGTTAAATTTAATTTCGAGCAGTGTATTTCCCTTTTGTAACTGATAATTTGAGRATACTTAACAACCCAAATAGAAGATGGAAACTCAGGCAGTTTTTCTTTSTGTTTTCTCCTGGGCAGTTAATCACAAAACCAGAGCAAAACTTGCCCCAAAGATGCAAGTTGGCTTTGCCCATCCCCTGTGCTAGCCCGGAGATAGCCCGAGTGCCACCCTCTGTGTCTTCCTATCCGCAGGGTCACTAATTCCTTCCCAGAACTGTGGCATGATAAAGATACTGATTAATGCATCTACCTTTAGTGCGTAGTGACCCTCATCTCTTTCAGCCATTAAGGGGGCATGGATTGTCTTGCAAAAGCTGACTGGTAGAAGAATGTTCCCTTGGTTATAAAATGAGTGGTTTTCCAGTTACAAAGCAGTTCTTAAGAAAGGCTCTGCATCTTCAGTTCCCTCTTTTTGAGCCGGTAAATTCTCTACAGTCTGGTGTATGTAGCTGTTGTAGCGGGGATGAGCACAGAGACAGTGATGCAGTCAGTGAGGACTAAGAGAGCAAAGCTGGCCCTAGTTGAGCGCTCTTGAGCCCTGCTTTGGGTAGTCCTTCCCCTGTACCATCCTTCATCTATCTTTTCACTGAATGTCATGCATCATCTTGCACAGGATTTCTCTGCTTAGGAAGATCAGCAAGGTTTGTCACAGATGTGACCAGGCAGAGCTTGTGACAACAGAATGTTGATGGGGAATAGCGAAGCACCACGTTTTCAGGTAAATTTTCTGCCCTTCACCTTTGTTTTAAGAGAAATGCTATTGGAAGCCCTGCCTGAGAGCTTACTGAAAGGACAACAGCTCCAATGAGTTCCCTCAGGGCTTTTTTTTTACTGAGAGCCCCTAACATGGTTACAAACGGGTTCTCAGCATCTCCTTGACAGAAGCCAGCTGTTGAAAGGAACTGTTGAAGGCTTCTCTGCTTCAGGAAAGTTTGATCACCCCTTTAGCCAACAGCAAATCATCCCAGCCGGAGAAAAGAGGCTTCTCTAAAACCAGCTCTAACGGTATGCATCTTCAAATTATACGGTGCTATATGTTGGTGCTTGATGTATGGACATGCTCTGCCTAACGGTGGGAGGATTCCCTAGGCCATTCTTCTGCTTCTCCATAGAGCAAACAGCACTGCTTCCTCCTGGACCAAAGAGGACGTTTGGGGCTACTCCCTGCCCTAGTTGTAAGCTACGGAGCAGCCTTCCAGGTCAGAACATCACTTCTTAYCTCACCGTCCCTCCTGCCTTTCCAGTCCTGCCTGCGTATCCTGAGCCGATAGGAGAAGGTARTTGATCTATCCCTGGAAAAGGGTGATGCCGCCCACACCAGCTTCTGGGATTCACATGCAGACAAAAAGAATCCACGCACTTCTCTGCTTCTGGAAATATTAAGAGAAGGTAAAACTTGCCTTCTCAGCTGAGTCACCATAGCAAGAATATCTCGTATTTAGAGCTTTTGCAACTAAAAGCTGCCCTTTTTTTCCTATCTCACAAGAAGTTTCCAGTCGTTGTCTTTCTGTTTTGTAAGAAATTAATTTCCCAAGGCTGGCAGACTCTGCAGAGAACCTGTTCACAGCTGGTGCAGCGTAAAGGCAACTCGTTTACCATGAAATCTGCTGCTGAAATCCTCCTTCCTTCAGACTTGTCCTGACTTGTGCCTCGGGGTAGGTCATTTAATTGCTCCACGCCTTAATTCCTCTGTGGGAAGAATAATCATCTTCTTTGGCCTGCTTTAATTCAGTAGGTTGGGGTTTGTTCGGGACAGGGCCTGACCTTCACTTCTTATTGGACTCTTTAATACTAGTGTCATATTTAGCCTGCAGGAAACATTTTTGTGACTGAGGAGTGAGGGGAAGAGCAGCCGTTTTCGCTTATATACAGCCAAATACACGAAGATGCTCATGTGAGGAATTATACAATATATCTATGTGTGTATATATATCTATAGTTTATTTCTCACAATCCTGGTAAGAGTTACAGGTGTATTGGGAATCATTTACAGTTTCACAGCATATGGAGTGGCCATACAGCTTCTGATGTGAATAACATACAGTGTGTAGAGAGCACACGTTTCCAGCCCACTCACCCACCATTCATACAATGGGTTTTCAAAGCTAATACTAGATTCTGCTACGTAGAAAGCCTGGAAAATGTTAGGGTACAGCGTTGGGTGTCGTACAACACTGTCAGTCACAATGGGACAAGCTAAACTACTTTAATTTTCAATCTAGTATTTCTAGTCTACCTGCATTATTGCATTTATACGCTTTTTTTAATTAAAGTAAATAGAATACTATATGGGAAAGGAAAAATTCTTGACTATTTTAGGATTTGAGCTGCAGCCCATACAAAGTGTCCATAGAAGCATAGACAAGGTTATAAATTCAACAAGGTATAAATTAGCTGTATAGCTTTGTGTGTAGGTAGGTGTCCATTTCCCTCCAGGAAATGTATCTAGCAGCATATTGCTTTTGAAAATAATAAAACACAAACCTGTATGTTGAACATAGGTAAATATGTGTACGTGACGAGCAGGTCTGTTCCTACAGGGAAGAAATYAAGATGTCACTCGGAAATACTGTAAATTGGAAAACATGTTCAGGCTCTGATTCAAAACCCACTGATACCAGGGAGAAGGTGCCTGTGGCTTCCAAACGTGACATTAGGCATTTCCCCYCAGTAAGCCATTGAGCATTTCCATTTAACTTCCAAAGGACTTTGGATCAGGCCCTGAAAAAGTAATTAAATCAAAGCAAAACAAGAAAAAAAAAAAAAAACTTGTAATCTGACCTTCAAGTTGCTTTTCTACAATTTTCCTTTCTCCACAAGTTTGTAAACAACCCCCACCTACCACAAAATTGAGTTGATTTTAGTTGTTTTTTAGAGAGTTGAGTTTGCACCTTTAAAAGTTGCCAGGTGAAAGAGTTCTCACCTGTGACTTGGGAAAAGGTGCAAAGATAAGCAAGGGCTGCTCAAAAACTAAGAAAGCCACATGATTTGCTTGTTATTTTGTTTTCTAACATGAGAAATTAGTGTGCATTGTCTTTCTTATCAGATTGCCCCAGGAATTTGGCTACTTGAAGCTTATATGTCAAAACCAGGGATATGATGCAGGTCTCTACTGTTGGAAAGATAACTAAATATTCCTCTCTTCTTGATGAGATTTTTTTGGACAGGAGCAACCAAGGACTTCTCTTCTTGGGATCCTGGCCTGGGGCTTTGCATTATGAGAAACCAAAGGAGAAAGGAAACTCAAGAAATGGGAACAAGAGAAACAGGTAAAAAAAAATGTTTGACCAAATCCTATTAAATCCAATTTATGTTTTTTCAGCAAAAACAGATCTATTTGGTCAGAGGGAATGAGCATCAAACAGCAGAGAACATGTCTCGCAGTGTGTTGCATGTCAGGGCATGTGAACAGAGCAAACACTTTGCAAAACAGTCAAGTAGAGCCAAAGTCATGTTATTTGGAAAATCAGTGGCTACGACCTGTCGCATCACCTGTGAAGCTTTGAATATCAGCTTATCAGCAAGATGAGTTGAATGAGACATGAGTTTCCAGTCAAAGGGAAGAATCCTTGCATCTTCCATGCCCTTGGTCCTGCAGCTCACAGAGACTAAGAGCTGCAGCATATTCTGTGCACGTAAGCAGGTTAAGGCCCACAGAAATGCCAGTCATTGATTTCAGCTCCAAGCACGCCCCAACCATTTGAGGACCTCTTCCATGCCTGTGTTTGCTGCTTCAATAATGTGAAGACCAACAGAGATACTGGCTTTAGTCGTGTGTATGCAGGTACTGTGTCAGCAATTCTTGAGCAACCTGGCTACAACACCTTGCACCTGACTGATGGGCAGCACAGTCCTGACAGAGCTTTGATCTTGAGCAGAGTTTGTGCCCTTGCAGTGCTTCGTTGTCCTGGAAAAGCAACCACAAGAGAGCTGCCAGCTGCAGGTTCAGAGCACTCAGGTGTCGAGCTTCTGTGGCACAAGAGACTCAAGAGTTTCAGCAGTTAGAGAAGATGAAAACCACACGCGTGCCCTGGTGTACAACAGTCTSTCATTCCCCTGGCTTCCTCTGCAACTGAATGTTTGCTGTACCTTTTGGATGGGCRGACTCAAAATCTACCTCTGCATTGTGGAAGAGCTTCTGTCTGGCCCTATGTGCAAAATTACCTTAGAAAGAAATTAAAGAAAGAAAGGGGGATATAGTTCAGTAGCTTAAGGAGTAAGCAAAGCAAGGAATAGAACAGATCTTCAGAAGCCAGCAGAGCAAGGTACCTTCTGCTGGTGGAGAACCTAGTATGGGCAAACAGCCTAGGAGTTGGAGCAGAGAAGGTGAAATTAGTCACCTGACTGAACTGTTGATCTAGAATAGAAGATACAATAAAAGATTAAGAAAAACTTCATTGGAACTGGCTCAGCCAAGTCAAACTGAGTGGCGCAGGGAGCATGTCCCAAGCCAGCATCTTTCAGCTGAATTGAAGTACCATTAGTAGTACCTGTCATTGTCATTTGTACTGGTGAAATGTCATTACCTAACTCAAAATATGAAGATGATATAACCTAACTCAAGGAGAGCAACATTCTGTACAGTTTGATAAACGTAGTTTAAATAYAGTCTCATTTTTGCACCATGTTCCCCATGAGTTCTTTGTGCTCTTTGCCCTTAATGTAGCTGAAAATAACTTCCCATTAAATCAAATAATACTTCAAAGAGATGAACTTTAGGAGAGAACTGAATTGCAATCCAAGCAGAGACAGAAGAGATTTGGAAAAGAATGAGAAGCCAAAAGAGCTGTTGCAAGACAAGTGCTTAGGGATGATGACAAACAGAAAATAGAGGAGCAATATTTAATCCACAATATGAGGCAGGCCATGTTCACATTGTCCTCTTTAGCTTCTTTGTAACCCACGGAGCATAATTTAAAGAGAAATGAAGTGGAACTGTATTTTCTGGACCTGAAGATTGCTGTGCACCGCAGTGGAATCATTGCCAAAGGAGCAGCACTTGTAAGACCACTTRTAAACTCTGCAGCCAGTCCAGGTCAGCTCTTCAGCATCAGTGAATTGCTCTGTAAAAGAAAAAAGGACCAAATTCCTCTGATGTAAATGTGGGGAAATGTCCTGATTCTGGGCCTCAAACTGTATCAAAATTAGCAGTTAAGTTCTCAGAATTTTGATTATTTATGGCAAAGTCATCCCCATTTACAGAAGGAGGAGCCCAACTTCTAAGGCAGTTTTTTGTTTTCTGTAAAGCCTTTAAGATAAAACAGTGCTAACAAAAATGCACTTGGAAAAAAAATTAGCAAAGTTTAATTGTAAGTTTTATAAGGAAATGGTCACTTGCTTTTCCCTTTGAAAAAATAGAAGTGGGTAGACTATAAAAATGAATGCGTAAAATAGCAAAATTTGCTGAATCCAGCAAAGTTAAGATAATAATGCTGTTTTTTTCTCTTTTTCTTTGCACTGTTTTCTTTGCACTTTCCTCTCAGAAACACTGAATTGAAGCACTGAGTCAGCTGCAGAGCTGAATCAAAATCTTGGAATTTCACTTTTATTTTATTTTATTTTTAGAATGGTATATTTTCCCTCAAGTCTCCAGGATTACTTTTTACCTATTTGAACAGTCAGAAATGTTCATCACTCTAAACCCCAGGGGCATTTCCCAAAAAGGAAGGCAATTTAAGGCAGGAATCCTTCTCTCACAAATTCTAGGGTTTTTTTTTTAACTTTGTTATTTAAACACAAATATTTATGTAGCTATAAGCATGACTGTGAGCATGGCTGCCTAGAGAAGACTTCACTTGGCAGAAGGACTAAGAAATACTTGYGTCGCCTTAAAGAACCTCCACTGAAATGGCTTTATTTCATAGTGACCTGCAATCATATCCCTGGTGCMAATAAGATCTTAAGGCCTGACCATAGTGTATTGAAACCAGTGGGAAAATTCCCTTTGTTTTCAGTAGCCTATGGATCAGTCCCTAACGCCTTGACTCAGCAAAGGCATAAATCCATCAATGAAGCTAAAAMGTGCTTAACAGCAAGCAAATGTTCAGGGCTCTTAAATTTGAGCCCAAGGAGTGATCAGCACCTGCAAAAATGCATTCTTAGCATCTTCAAAATGCTGTTAGTTTTATCCCTTGGCTTCCAGGTTAGTCTATCTCCTGCAAAACTGTTAAGAGGACTTATCTATAGCCTGTTAAATCAGTAGAAAGAAGAGGCAAAAGTGTAATCTGTTCCAGCTTTCTTAATTTTAGAAGCTTGGAAAACCTTCTACTAAGTTGCCCAAGGGACTGGCTGTAGCAACGTCTTTGTGTTAAGACTAAAACTTAACAGCTACTTAAAAATAGATTGATATCAAGCATCATAATTGAACCTATAATTTCAGTGATACGCTGCAATATCTGTGAAATCTTTTTTTTCCCCAAATTTCTAATTCATAGACTTTATCAAAAGAGTAAACTAGCAATCTAGATCTCTTCAAATCCCAAGCGCAGGATCTTTACGGTTTTAAGCAATAWTTTTTTCTCCAAGTGGAGATATCGCTAAAAGGACTTCATATCACAAACACCACACAAAGAATAACATCAAGCAAATAACAGCATGTGCTCAGTACAAGGAAAAGACAACTATTTATTTAGCACAGCGAGTTCAATCGTTTAAGCCTTCCATCTCGCTCTGGGGCTGAGAGAGATGAATTTGCAGTTCTCAGCCTACTTCTCGCTGGACATTTGCTCTCAAAACAAAGCCACCACAGAGCTTGGCACATCAAGGCAGAGCAGGAGGCGGCTACTAAAAACGGAGGGCACCGGCAGGTTGGGACTGAAGTGCCTTGGCCCAGCTGCGTGCACAGGAGCTCTTATGGCATCTCTACTTCATCTACCTGACTCCAACCACCACTAGACCCACATGTTGAAAGACGCCACAGCACAGTCCAGTATAGTTCAGTATGGCCTAAGAGAAGTGCCTTGTTTTAAGGCAAGTAGCCCACATGCCTGTCAAGGGAAGGGCAAGGTAATTCTGAGCTTCTAGCGCAGTGGGGACGTTGTACATTCAGCAGCTCGCTAGCCGTACATTCTTTGCAGTGGTAAGAAACCAGCGTTAAACGARAAAAGACCAAGAAAAGAAAAGGGAGCTGAGGTGTTGCATGGCATGAGGCGAATGGCACAAAAAAAGACATCACGGACACTTTGTGTGAATGCAGGGGAACGAACGAAGGGGCRTCTCCAGGTCTGTTTCGCTTTTCTTTTTTTCCTACAATGAATGTGGCTTTACCCAGACTGCAGTGGTATAAATGTACATATATTATATGTATGCATCCATACATACATATACAGAATAGTCTTGCAGGCAAGGTTGTGTATATACACATACACACTCACACACAACAACACAGGTGTTTTTCAGACCACCAAAAAGCTTGGTTCCAGGTACTCTGGACAGCAGACAAAAACATTTAATAGTACCAGTAAATGAAAGATCCCTTAGGAGCAGGACATACCACGTTCACTGCCTAAGGGGACTGAGCGTAGGGTTACATTCCTGGATAATGAGCTGCAGCCCGTCGCCGTTACTATGGCTTGTTTGGAGACAATTGGAAATTTCATCTGAATAATTTTCAGATGAAATTATTGGCCTTGCGTCTGACTGCTCTAAGAAACGGTTTAGAGGTGAACAGAAATTTAAAGTCATGGCCCATGTTGGCTAAGAACTGTTTTTCCCTCTTCTGTTAGCAAAAGTTAAAGCAACAATATAAAAAAAAAACTAAAAAAATATAAAAGAGACTCAAGTGAAGCGATCTTTCTCTTTTCCTTGTGTATCAGTCTATCCTGGTCAATGCAGAGGAGCTGGATGCTACATCTGCATCATTATCACACACTGCTCTTAAACCAGAGGCTGAGGGAGAGAGCAGGCAGGGCAGCCGGAAGCCTCTCATGGAGACAGGGCTCTCAAAAACAGAAGTTACCGTCTGGAAATCACCGACCCTGCATTGGCAAAACATGAATCAGACCCGGGACGGATGGATTTCCTCCCTCGTGAGCAACACGACTRCAATTCCCCTGTAGCCTAGAACCTCATGGTTCAGAGGTCTAAGGCAAGGAGCGCCCAGGAAGTGCTCCCTGGTAGCTGGCTCTCAGGGCACCTWTGGCTGTCCCCAGTGGGCATAGGCCTCCCAGGTGGGTACACTGGGTTCCTGGCTGGACCGTGCTGCTGTTTCCTTCTGGTTTGTGTCCTTAGGTTTCCCTTGAGGACTGTTTCGGAGCTGCTTCTGAGCTTCTCTCTTTTACCGCTCCGCTTTCCCATCAATTTTCATACCCCCTTTCTATCATTCACACTTCCACTTTCCAAATGACCTCCGAGCATCGACAAAACAGAATGAGGGAAAATCAGTTCCTCAGACAAAAATGATATTATAGAAACACCCAGCTGTGGACCCCTAGTTCAATAACAAGACGTTTTCCAGGCTCTAAGTAATATACATTCATAATACAGGCAAAAAGTGCCTTAAGTTACCAGGATTTCACCTGTGGCTGCTAGCACTTGGTCCAAAACTAGTGTGAACCCAACCTAACCTTAGTCTGTACTGATAAAGGCAGACACAGACCTAAAATTTYAGCTGTGTTGAAATCTGTTAGTCGTCTGAAGATGGCATCAGATGCTCCCAAAGACTACGTAGCTTTGGGAATAGTTTCAGAGCCTTGTGAGAAAAAAAAAAAACAAAAAACCAAAAAGCAGCCAGGTGGATGAAGCATCTCACTGCAGGAATGACCAAACTATGGCCAAAGGCTTTGTATTTTGGGAGGCCATATGTTCCTGGCAAACCAAATTTGGAAGTAAATAAGAAAGACATGAGCCAAGAGAAGTATTACCAAATTGGGTCATACACATCCACCATCCTATCTGCAATACCTTAGGAGTGTTCACCTACACCAAACTTGTACATCCAGCCTCAGTTGAACACGTATCGCATGGGCCCTGTTACTAGTCTGTTTTGTTCTCCCTCTCCCTTTTCACAGCRTCTGTGAAGCATCACTCCCACACCTTGCCTGTTGAGCTCTAAGGACTTGTTTTCTGTGGTTCCGACCCCACCTCAGCACTGACCCTGTTTAAAAGCAAAACATAATCCAAAATAGCCTAAAAGAAACCCKCTGAGTAATGAGATCTGCCCACTGCTCTTGGTGTTTCAGTAGGAGCATCAGTCAGTGTATTAACCACTCTCTCCCTCTTGCCTTCTTCCTTCCTTCTCTTCCTCCTCACAAAGGAGGAAGCTCGGCTGGAGCCAAGGCCTCTCGTGACATCCCGAGGTGCTCGCTTGGCTCTGCCGTGCTGCAGGCTCAGGCCAGCTCCTGCTCTCTGTGGGGCGCTTTGGAGGTGTTTATTGTTTAAAGGTGACATGCTGAGCAGCAAGTCACAAGGCATCCCTTAGAGACCACTCCGCTCCTTGGGTCAAGGACCTGTCTTCTCCTGTGATGCCCAGTGACATCCTTGGCACCAACCCAGCACACAGTGACGGGAGAACAGGGTTTTGGCGCTAGGCTCCGTCTCCCTTTCCATCTTCTTTACCACAGCCCAACTTAAAACCAAACCAAATGGAAACCAAAACACAAAGTGGGGACTGTGGATGGGACAAAGAACACTTTGGAGTTGAAAACAGGGGACTGCAGGAATGATGTCTCCCAGGGGGAGGGGAGGGGACACCATCATTTACACCSATCAGGAGAAGCTGTAATCTATACACAGTGATATAAGCCAAGATATATTACATGAAAGAACACACTGAGTGCATGGAGTTACCCRCACTGGGTCAAACTGGCACAATTGCCCTTGACAAGACTCTTGGAGTTGCAGTTGGTATTGGTTGTTGACCTAGCTAGCTCGCGCTCTCTATATAGATATGTATAGAATTTTCTGCATGCATTTGTCTCAAAAGGAACTGTACAACCGGGTTGGGTGTCTCGGCCCCACCCTGTCTCCGTCTTCATTTTTTCCGGGCTAGGAATGCCACTCCCACAATCACAGCAAGCGCAGCCACCGCCACTCCTCCCACGATCATCAGGGGCTTCACATTGTCGAAGATGCTGCCTGGCGACTCCTCACTGCTGTTTTCCTTGTGGTCAGAGTCAGGGGACTGGCCGGTGACCTCTTGTGTCTCCGTGGCGGCGGGACTGGGCTTCAGGTTGCTGTGGTTGTTCACAACAGCAGCATCACTGCCTGCCTTCTTTGTGGTAGAGGCGGCAGCAGCAGCTGCAGGCTGCTCTTTGGAAGGGGTTTCCTTCTTCTCTGCATTTGTGGCAGGCCCAGGGTTGGGCTTTTCAACCTTTCCAGAGCTGGGAGCCTTGGCATCAGGTTTGTTTCCGCTTCGGACGTTGCCTTTGGAATCCATCCCTGCAAATGCTCTGGGTAGTGACCTGGGGTCAGATGCTGAGGGCTCCTCTTCCCCTTTGCCCTGCTGCAGGAGAAAGCTGAGGAGTCACCTAAGGTGGATGACTCAAGCCCTCGGAGAGGTTGCCTTGGGATGATTCTGACAGTGGTATGTCCTATCTGGACATGATACAGCACCTGCAAAAAGAAACAGCAATGAGATGGGAGTGAAGCTCCATATCTGCTTCTTCTTGCCTTGGTCTCTGTACCCCTCTTACCACAGTGCCCTCCCACCTGCACAACCTTTCCACCCCATCACAGTTTGCACACTAGAAACCACTCAGCGTGACTGGAAATGGCCCTTCTTTACCATCACCAGTATTATCTGCTCTCTACCCGGTGCTGGCAAGGTGAGAATACACAAGGGTTTAGGTGAGGCTCCGTTTCCCTCTYGTTACCAAAATGAGTCCACAAATACAAATGTCCACGCAGGGGCTGTTCARTTCACAGCTAGGGTATCCTACCCACCTGAGCCATATAACCAATGCCATTTCTCAATGACAAGATATACTCATTTCCAACCAAATAAAACTTAATTTTCATTTCCCTTCCTCCTAGGTATAGGTGAGAACATCTTGTGCCATGGGAGAGCAGATCTGTAGCTTCTCCCTGCTTGTTCTGCACCACCTCAGCTTGGTGCTTGGAAGGTAACAAGTGAACAGGAGGCCACTGTCACATCTGAGTGCTCCTCTCCTGTTTCCTTKTTGCCCTGCAGACCTGCAGCACTGGAATTAGAAATCAAGAGGCTCCTCAGAAACCTCCATAGCCAACCAGTGTTCTTTTTTAGATGCTTGCTGCAAAATGGCTCACAGGGTCCAGATTACTCCTTTAATGACAGGCAGGGAGAAGTTCTTAGGCTTACTACAAAGCTCTATGCTGCTGCCTCTTCTAGGAAAAAGGCTAACAAATGTTCTGTGTTTTAATTTCCAGCTGGGCAGAAAGGCTGGACTGGAAGAAACTTATAAAAAATACAGGATTTGGGCTCAGAGTGAGACGGGACAACAGCTTGGCATGAGATAGAAGCTGCTCTTTCTGCTGCTGTCCCTTGCGAGTCATTTCTTGTCTGATGGCTTCACCCCATTGGTTTCTAGTACCAAAATCATGGAAGTTTTTAGCTCACGCTGCATCAGGCTTGGTGACCATGTTACTAGTGCATCACATGCTACCTCTGAGCAGAAGAAAATTCTGTTCAGGTAAAACCTTTAGCTGTCCAAATGCTGGTCAAGTCAGCTCCTCCTCATCCTCCTTCCCATATATAAGAACTAATGTCTTAGCCAACACTGAGAAGGTAACCATTCACCTACAAGGAGGTGTCTCTCCTTCTTGTATTAAAGTCCRGCTTGAAGAATGAAGTTTTTCACTGGAACACCTTGTCAGGGAGGGATGCAGAGCACACCTTGAGCAAGGGATCTCCATTTGCATCTCAGTGGAATTAATGAACATGAGCTGAGCTCCAGGYAGCGGTAGCTGGACTGCTTGCAGTGCCTGAGCCAGCTTGGGTATCCCTGGCTGCAGTGAGACATGCAGAAGACCTCTGCCATATGAGTCTGGTGAAAMCACACAGTCCCTTCTTATAGATGCTGGGTCTCCTCTCGCTCAGACATCTGAAAGCTAAGCACTTAGTCTAGGAAAGCAGCCCCAGCTTCTTAGCTCTTTCTGTAGCATGGAGAAAGAATAGGYCCTTCCAGAAGGCATTTAATCGGCCCTACCTTAGACACCTCCATTGGGCAGATGAAATTTCCAGGCACCAGCTGGACTATCTGTGGTGTGATGGAGCCTAAAGTCTCCAAAATGTGTTAGATGATCCAAGCTGGCCAGTTTTGAAATAAATGGTGGAAAAGTGAGAGGCRGATATTCTACTCCTCGGAGTCTCATAACCAGCTTTAAATAAACTAGACACGAGTCTTGCTTTAGATTTTCAATTCAGTTTAGTTTCAGGCTCCTGCTGAGCAGTACTTGCTTGCGTGGCTGAGTATGTGRCATTAAATGGTGTTCTGAAAAATGAAAGGAGAAAAAGATGTTCTCTGCTGCCACTGAAAATCAAAACCTGAAGACCTCCCTTTTGAAAGGTAAGACGTCAGCACTCTCCTCGGATTCTTCACTGAGGTCAGATCAGCTGGTTATGTTGCACCACCCAGAAACACAAACCTAGATGCTCACCAAGCTGAAGCAGTGATGTTAAATTGTGCTGTGGGCAYTCACCCCTTTGCAGAGATATGAGGATACCGTATAGACCAAGGTACCTCACTCTGTATCACCTCTCATSCATATCCTCGATGGAACGGATCTGAATGACAGGCTTCTAGAAGCAGCAAAGCTGTATCAGTGACCTGCACACTGATACAAGCAGTTCTTTACAGTAACTCCTTGGTTTCTGAGTGAGTGTCACCAAAAGGAGTGCAAATCCCTTAGGCAGATTAGAAAAGGTCTTAAAAATTTGACAACTAAACTAAGTTAAAAGAGATATCTGSAGTTCTTAAGTGTCCACATGAAAGGACTTTCTATTCGTGGTTTTCCATCAGTGATACTAGCCATCAGAAAGGTTTGCCTCACAGTCCTTGCTTAACTGTCTGCAAATCAACCCGAGGGACTTGGCTGCTGCTTTGGTCCTTCCGTACTTCCAATACCTGCATGAKGATGCTGATTCTTGTATAACCTTGAGCTTCACTATGTTTATTTTGAATTTCTGTCTGTGTCAGCCAAAGCCRAAGGAGTTTGGTGCATTCTGCAAAATTGATCGCAAAGTGGTCTCTATTTATCTGATCCATCGATTTCTTCTCTACACGTTCCTCCCACCAGTGACCTGACTCTCCTTGCCTAGTCTTATCTGAGTGTCCAGCCAGGAGAGTAGCATTGTACGGAGCTAACACAAACAGCCCCTTGCAATGCCAACCTAAAGCAAGCGCTCAAACTTGGCCTTAGTKTCATGCTTGCAGGTACCTGCACTGCCCTTCCCTTTGGATGCTGCCTGCCAGCAGAGCATCCTCTTTGAGCACCAAAGCACTTAACCCTCTTCATACCTGGTCTGCCAAGCAGAAGAGCATCATCAACCTGAGCACCATCTCCTCTTTCCACTCTCCTTCCCCTTTTCAGTCCCGTGCTTTTGAGGGCATGAGGATGTGCTTATCTTTAAGCATCTCTGCAGCTCACTTGAGATGAAAAAGAGAGGTCTTTTTTTGCTTTCAGAAACTAAGCCTGTGTGTACCCATGTGAGACTTTTCCTCCCCAGCCCTTTGTCTCTATCCCTCATTCATTTAATCACAAGGAAAATTGCTGTCTAATGATCTGCTTCTCCACCTTTGCTCTTTCTTCCCTTATGGTCCGTTACAGCTAGTTATTCCTCCCTTCCCCCTCTGTCCCCGTGCTGCCTCTGCCTGTCCAGTCCTCCCCCTTCCAGCTCCCTCCCTCTGCCTCCCATACAGACAGCAGCACGAGAATTAAGGTTTGGTGAGAAAGCAGCTTCATTCCCCCCCCATTCCCTCATGTCATTTCTTTGTTTAACAATCTCTGCCTTTCCAGGGAGGTTTTCACTTGGCAGCAGCTAACCATCTCCTTCCCAGGCCAGAAAGAGGGAGCAGAGGTGATGAAATCAGTGACCAAGAAGAACACAGGAAAAGAGAAGCCCTTCAGATTCCTGCAGCTATGAAAAGAGGTCAGCAGATGCTATGGTTCKCCTGGTCTGCTTCTGCCTGCTGCAGCTCTCAAGGTCAGTGCAATAGGAGCCATGGCTCTACAAGCTCCCCACAGCCAAGGCAGGAAAGCCAATACAGGGATACAAATTCCTCTGCCTCCTTGAAGGGCACTTTTTTTTGCCTCAACTTCACCCTCTCCCCCCAGCAAATTAGCAAATTGCATCTCTTCCTCCCATCTCCTGTGGGTGCGGAGGAAAGCTGCATCAGTCCTGCACCGAGTGGGACTGATGAGTCATTTCCAGGTTTATTGGAACAGAAGGCCTGTCCTCTTCCCTCTGCAATGACCAGCCCCATCCCTGAGCCTCGTGATCTTCCTGTTGCTGTTTCAAGATAGAAATAAAAGGCATGCCCTGGAGGGAGGAAGACCTCCTTCCTCCATGGTCCTCTTCTGGAGCCCAGACACCTTCATCCTCTTCCTGAGCAGACAGATAAGGTCTGTGTCCTCTCTGGCTCCAAACCTCTCCTGTGCTGGCCAGGCAGGAGTTAAACATCTTGCTGTTTCCTYATTTATCTGAATTTATATTTGCAACAACAACAAAAAAAGGATCCTTCTCCCAGTTCCAAGTGTCCTCCACTTGCAAATACCGTCCTTGGACATAGCWACTGCTCAGGTCATTGCTACTGTAGCAATGACATGTAATAAGAGCCATAAATTAGCAGTAAAGGCCTTAAAAGGCTTTKTACCAGAGGACATGACACCCAATGCACTCCTCATCATATCACTCAGTCAGCTGCTCTTACACAGACAGAGAAAGAGGTTTTCAGCATCACCAAGGATTAAGGGATGCTGAATGCCAATCAATTCCAGGAGCTTTTCAGATCCCTTAGGCAGGTTTTGTGTGTCTCAGCTGGCACACCTGCATTTGGACACTTGGACACAAGATCAAAGTAGCTTTCCAAGGCATAGAAAAAAAAAAAGCCCTCATTTCAGACAAACAGCTTCCCTTTGGCGAGTGCAATTTGCACCTACCAAACTGGCTCGTGGGCTTGAGTCACCCTCACGGATCCAGGCACCAGCACCAGCTGGTAGATGAAGAGAAGGTGATTTTAGACTGAAGTCTGTAGATTTTGTCCCTGCGGCAGATTGTGCACTTAAACATGGAAATTAGGATTTGGCCACTCTGAAGAGGCTCCTGAAGAGAAATAACTTATCGGAAGAAAAACAAAGAGGCAGAAAAAAAGGATTGTTTTGATGAAGGCATTAATGAACCAGGCTATTTAGGAACTAGAGCTGTTACAGGACAGAGCCAGTGCTGCCACAGGCTTCCTAGGTGACCTTTGAATGTCTGTTAAGCATTCTTCTGCAATGCCTCGTGGAAATTGAGTCCGTATATTTTAAGAARCTAAAGTCACCCATGTGAGACCCTCAGGTGGAAGAGACTACAGGTGTATGAAGTATGACCGTTGTTGCTAAAGAGCTCTAGTCTGAGGTGGCCAGAGGAAAACTGGAAATCAGCTGCAGCATGTGGCTAAGGCCACGTGCTGATGTGCTGAAGGGGTCAAAAAGTATTTTGGCCTGACAGGTGAAGGTCTCTCCAAAGAGAGCAGAGGATGTGACTGGGCCACATGGCAATGCTGGTTTATTGCCACTTGTGGTTTCATGGTATAAGGAAGAAATAAGTTGCAGCCAAGCGTATTGCTCCAGGTGAGCTAGAGAAGGAATTATTTCAGAGAACCAAGATCCTGAAGCTCAAGACCATTGTCACCTGCCTGTCTTCTCCCAAAGACAGTCCATTGGCAAATCTCCCCATGCACAAGCCTATCCTGAAKGCTTSATCATGGTTAACAAATGAGTGTATRTCCAACAGCAGGAGGGGTCATTTAAAAACTTCTGTCCCTAGGTGGAGAATTCCAGCCCTGGACTTGTGGCCATGCAGAAACATGGAGGTGGAAGGATGGGTTTTGTGGAAAATGAGCTCCAATGGTATTTYCATATCACAGTGATGTGGATGACCATCGCACTTCAGACCTAAGTGCTCTGCACCAGGCCCTCTGTCAACAGCTCATTGTCCTTTGCACTTCCCTGGGTCCCCAAGGCAGCTTGAAAGTGAATGAAGAAAAGAAGGGACCAGGAGCATGGGCTGGAAGGACCATGCTGCAGGAGGCAATGTTCTCCTGGCCAGCTGAAGTGCATTTCATACAAGAAACCATAAAAGCCCTGTCTAAAAACTTAGGAAGATTTGTCCCGCCACAGCTGCTACCAGAAGACCGAGCCAAAATGTCAGACTTCTGAGCGACAAGAATTAGAATTGCATTAGAATTAACTTTCTGACGCATGGCCAGGTTAGCTGAGCCTCTTCCCCTGGGAATCGCCTTGACGAGCCCCCTGATTTGAACATGGCACCTCCACTGTCGTCTGAGGATATCTGTTCCTGYGATTGTTTGCACCCTCCACCAGCTTATCCTGCTGCTTCTGGAAACTGGAGGGGCATCAGCAATCAGTTGTGCCTTCATTTAAGCAGCTCTGCTTCATTTTGGTGGCTCTRTATCCACACAAGCTGCTCAAGAGAGGCACTCCAGGCTGAGCTCCTCTCTAATGTATGGGCCTGCCTTGTCTCGAACTCAGCATTTTAGGCCGAGCTTCTACCGACGTCTGCCAGAAATACCTTGCTGGAGGTATCCTGGGTTCGCATTTACTCCCTCCAAAGAGGCCTGCAATCAAGCCGGGCGGATGGTGCGGCGCTGGGAAGGAGTAAACGGAGTGATGGCTCTGGGGGAGGCTGAGCTCACGCTGGCTCGGTGGGAAGGCCTCTTTTTCCGTCTTGCCCGTTAACCAGCGCTCGCGGCAAGCAGACCTGTCCTCTCCTTAAAGAAAACAGTCAAACACACGGAGAGCCTTCCCCCAGGCACTACCCGTCCTGCAGATTAGAGGCAACGGTGATGGATGTTGACCTGTCACTATGATACCAACCCTGTAGGGAGGACCAGAAGCACTTCACTCACATCACTAAGTCAGCTGGGCCGGGACCTCTATCTAAGCCATGATCTTGGGATCAACACAAGAGTCTTCAGGTTATTGTGGCTGGCTGCATTAGTGCTGGATTGGTAAGTGCCCCCAAAAAGACTTAAATGTGATGTTATTTGTAAAAAAAAATCCAAGATAAGCACGATCTAAATCCAGTCCTGCTGAAGTCAAGACTTGCTGATGGCTCCAAGGGGGTCACACATGGACTCCTGACCATCTTGCCTAGCCCCTGAGTAACGTGTCCTGGGGGACTGCACCAGGCTGCTGCCTCGGTGGCTCTTGGAGAGCTGCTTCTGGGCTCTGTGTCTCTGCTTCTGCTGCCGTCCAGCGAAGGAAAGGCTTCAACAGGACCAGAGGGACCCGAGGGCTCTTCCCTGCCTCATTCCAAGCACCTCCTGTGACTCTGGGCACCCTGTGTTATTTCTCAGTGCCCCAGCTTGCCGGTGGGTGAAAGGGCTGAGTGACATCTCCCCCCCTTCCCGTGCTGTGGAGGGAGGAAACTTGCGGGGTGGCGAAACGCCGGGCGAGCCCGAGCGCGGTGACGGCAGAGTGTGACTAAGCCTCCCGTCCGTGCCCAGGAGCACACAGATGAGGTAATGCAGCACCTCGCACCAGGGCCATAAATATTAGAGCAGCTTTACATAAGACGTTTGTGTTGAGTTCAGCTGCCGCAGGCACCWCCCCAAGGAGGTTTTTAGCCACCTCACTGCCTATTTTTCCCCCACCCTGACGTCATCATCTACGCGATGCCGATGCAACTACATCAGGAATCTTTTTTCTTTCATGCCTCCCTCTCCACACGGGGTGCTGGGAGATGCTTGTGCTTGGAAACAGCAGCATCACATTGCAGTAGATATTGTTGACCCACTTTGCTGTGAGGAGCTAATTCCCGGAACCCTCTCCCGAGCTCCTGCTTGCTCCTGCCCGCATCCCTCTGCCCTGGCCCGACATTAAGCGCTTCCCTGTCTCATAGGCCTTTGAATCTTGCCAGGGAGGCCGACGCTTCAAAACGCTGCTGCGCGCTGAGCTCCGGCACCGTCCCTGGCACGGCCAAAGCTGCCRGACCATCTTCCCGTCGTCCCCGAGTGTGGCAGCCCTCGTGGGACCCCCTTGCTCCCCATGCCACCGACACCCCTTCCTTCCCTCGCTGCTCAGGGGTCACGCGGTGCRTGGCACCAAGGGGTCTCTCAGCCAYGCAAGAACATTTTAAGCATTACAGAAAACGCCTTGCTGGGGTTAGGTTTTAAACATCCCTTCTTTTAAGCATCCCTTCTTACGTCTCACTTTGCTGGGCGCTCGCTAATTCTGGCTTGCAGAGCTGCCCTCCAACTTTTAGCCCTTCCAAATAAATCCCTTCCAAAGGTGGTAGAGCTTAAGCCTTTCCTTGACCCAAGGTTGAACGTCACTCTGTGGCAGGAATTTGGGGAAGCAGAAAATACTCAATCGGGATGACTTTTCTTGGAAAATACCCAGCCGGGATGACTTGTCAGATCCACCCCCAACCAACACAAGCAAACACATAGCCACAAGCAAAAAAAAAAAAAAGAATTTTCTCCCTGACATGGTAAAGCAGTAGCTTGACCCAGGGTGGGTCTGGTGCAGGCAGATGGAGGAGGGGATAGTGGCAGTGGGTTGAATCTGTACGCAGCGGGGGAGAAATCTGCATTTCCCCCCCCTTGTCTTGCCCGCAACATCCTGGGATTGGAGGCTGGCACGGAGCGTCGCAGTTGGGAAAGGGAAGCAAGGGAGGAAGATGCTGAAGGTCGAACGTGGGAAGGTCGGACTTTTAGAGGTCGCTTGCAGCTCCGGCAGAGCGAGCGGCTCTGCTCAGCCCAGTCCGCCCCCCTCTCCCAGCAGCATCCTGGGCAGCCCCACCCTGGCGAGCCGGCACTGCGGTGGGCAGCGCCGCCGCGCCACCTCCTCCTCCCGCCCCAGTGCTGAAGTTTCCCCAGGCTGCCTCGCGGTCGGGAATTAAGAATTCCCCCTCCTTCCGCCCGCTGCCGTGGGCCAGCCGGCTGGAGCGCCTCAACAGGTCTCCGCGGCCGTGCAGATGCCCCGAGACGCGCAGCAGCAACTGGGAAGACTTTCGGTCGTGCCCTCCCCGTGCAGACGTCTGAGTGCAGGAAACACACGCGTGCAACCAGGAGCCCCGGGCTGCTGCCTGTGCTGCCGCCCGCGCGATGCAACATCCCTGAGAGCTTAAAGGAGACACTGCCGTCGCTGCCATCTCTCACCCCGCCTCCTCTTTTGCCTTGGCAGGTTGCCCTTCCTGACTGCCTTTCCAGCACAACATCGTGATGGAGGTGGCGGATGTGCTATCAGAGGACGTTCCTTTCCTGTCCCCATTCCTGCCAGAACAGACTCCAACTTGGACAAGGCCAAGAGCAACGTGCAGGGCTASCGGGCAGTCCCAGTTACACTTGATTGCTTAACCCTTTTCCCCAGGGTGCACAGCAATGAAATGGAGAGGGAGCAACCTTTGCAAGGAGAGTGACGGGGAGGGAAGCGGGGACAGATTCCCTCTCTTCTTAAAAGCAAAATATTCCAGCTGCTGATGGAGTTTAGCCCTCCCGCCCACGGCAGCATCRTTTCCAGGCTACAGGCAAGCTCCGGCTTTAGCCTGTACGACGCTTCTCCCTCGTGATGCTCCCCGCCTCCATCCCAGGGGCCGGTGCCTCCCRAGCCCATGACAGCGGCAGGGGCAAAACGCTGGGATGTGGGGACTTGCGCTTGTGTCCGTGTCTCCTCCGGCTCCTGACCTTGAAGGAGCAGTGGGAAGAGCTGGGATGAGGAGGCAACCGTGTCCCTGCCGCTCTCGCAGAGCCCCGGTGCCCGGCATGCTCGGAGGTGCAGCCCTTACCTTTGCTCCTCCGGCCCTGCGCCCAAGTGCCACCTCAGGAGCTGGCTCTTCTGCAGAGAGGAGGGAGGCTCCGGGGCGGGAGGCAGAGGAGGGGRAAAAAAAAAARRRAAAAAAAAAAMCCAACAAAAAAAAGGGAGTTTCCCACAATGCACCAGTGAGGGCTGCATGAAGCTGCTGCGCCGGGCGGGGGGGGGCCGGGAGCGGCGCTCCAATCCGAAGGGAAGGGCCAGCCCACCAGGAAGGGGGGCCGCCCGGGCGCCCGCTGCCCCGCGCGCCTTGCCGGAGGGTCCGGGCTGTGCTCGGCCTCTTCGGCCCCGTCCGCGCAACGCGGCGCCCGACCTCCGGCCCGTCTTTCACGCCATCTTCCTCGCCCATCTTGCAGCTCATGTAGCTGCGGAACGGGGCGCCGGGGGGAAGAAACGTGATGGCAAGTGGGGAAGGGGCCAGCGCAGTGCATTGCAATGCTTCTGTGTGCGGACRTGGGGGGAGAAAACGGAGCAAGGGGCTCCCCTCACTCAAGGTTTGCGAGTGCGACGACCCTTGACTGGCCAAGTGCCGGAGGGAGGAAGTGAAACTGCTGCGTAAGGGGCTGGTTTGGTGCCAGCTCTACTGCTCTCCTTCCCAACCCGCCCCCCGGGCCCAGCGAGGCTGCCGAGGGACTGCCAGGAGCTCCAGCTCTCCCCTGRCCCCCCGGCTTGGCTGTCCCTAGAGCTGTGCCAGCAGGTTGCCGTGCATGGGTGAGAAGCAGAAACGCCTCCCTTCCCCACCGGGGCCTCCCGCCACCTCCGCGCCAGCGCACAGCACCTGCTCTGCTCTTGCTTTTCCCCTAGATCCCATGGTTTAACAAAGGTAAGGCATCCAAAATGCTGGACATGGGATTGTACAAGACCCGTATGCCACATTTACATCAGGTACGAGTGTCGTTGTCTGCACCCTCTTTGCAGTGCTGCAGGAGCAGAGGGAGGGAGGGAGCTGCCTGCAAGCAGAAATTGCAGCTCCACGAGTCTGAGACCATGGCTTCCCAGCGGCGATTTCCCTGTCTCTACCTTCATCTTAGGACATCACCAGCTTCAGGTGGTGCATCCACATGAATCAGGCTTCTCCCAGACTTGGAATCGACTATTGCTTTTATTGAGGTTAAAAGAAACGTATGTATTAAAAGAGGAATCAGAAGAAAGACGCCGTGAAAACAAGCATCGCAGGCAGTGGGTCACGTCAACCCCAGCCCAGCGCGGACGAGAGCCACCAGATGCCAGTTTGTGGCACCTGCCCCTCGTGGCAGGCATCGAGTCCGAGCCAGATGCAGCAAGGTGAAAACTGCTTCTCCGAGGCCGGAGACCGGAGCTGGGAGCCTCAAGCCGCTCTGCTGGGGCCTTTCGGAGGCGGGCGGTCGTGCTCAGCTGCACTCGCTGCCTTTCCCGTGAGCCCGAGGGTCGAGATGGCAGCACGCGCGCCGTGGGTAAAGTTCCCTTCAGGCCAAGCAAGGCTCCTCTCCCTCAGCCCCAGCTGCACCAACGCAGCAGGGAAGCCGGTGCGGGCAGGCCGTGGTGTCTGTGTGACAGACGGTCCTTCCCTGTCACCTTGCGGCTGCCTTGCGCCCACCGGGACACCGCGGTGCAGGACCGCGCTCTCCGGGGAGCTCGCTGGCCGCCTCCTTGCAGCCTATCCCGGTGCGTCACTGCGCCAGGCTTCTTGGAATCCAGCACCAGCTATCCCTCTGTCAGCAGCMAGCCCGGGCCAGGAGAGGGAGGGAAAAGCCACGCCGCAGCAGCGCGCCGCCCCTGCATCCATYTGGGAAGCAGCCATCGGGAAGCGTGCTGAAGGACGTCCCTTGTGGCAGAGCACCTTGTGCCGGCAGCCAAAGCCGCTCTGCAGTCCCAACCGCTGACGCTCCGCCTGGCTAGACATCCCGCACGGAGAATTTCTGCATTGCCCGGAGTGCAAAAGCAACCTCTTTGACCTCCGTTTCTCAGTAATTGCTTCTCCGTCCCCACCTGCAGGTATTTACTGGGCCTGTTCACGCGCACTTGCTCAGAAAAGGCTTTCCTGATGTCTCTCCCCATGGCAAAACTTCATTTATGGTCTTGTTAATCCTTGTTCAAAGTTTATGTAATCRCTAGCATTTCATTAGCTGTGTAATCATCATATTTACTCATAAGCATTTAAGCTCCATAGTAATATTATGATTATCATAATTAAAAAAAAAAATACATGCAAATGCAATTAACCATGCAGCAGGCTCTACTGAGAGGTGTTTGCCCCAATACAACAGTATTTGCCTTAGGCCCCGTCCTTTRCAAAGCTTTCCCAACTGTCTCCCTGTGACTCTTTGCCGACGATGGAGTGGTTCCCGTTTCTCACGTAACTACCTATGTTTGCCTTTAGCATGAGGGAGACTCCATGTTTAACAGMTCTTTCCCAATTCTGTTACACGGGTACATCCTACAAGACTGTTTTGTCGTTCGAAAACCTAATATTTTTGTCACACACCCTTCTTTAGCAAGGATAGCAGCGATGGAGCTTGGCTTCCCCTCGGATTCAAGGCTTCCCTTCCCTTTCCTTCGGTGATTTCCCATCTTCCSTGGCCCTCCAGTGCTCCTGCGTTTACATCCTGGATCGGGAGACTGAATTCAGCACATCTGCCTCTCAACCACCAAGGTTATTATCATTATAGATATTTTTTTCAAAGCTTTAATTGTGATTCCCCAGCCTGGGTGGGTCCAAATATAAAAAGCTGTCATTCTTGAGGCTCTCTTGAGAGCTGTAACATTTTTTTATTCTGAAATCCTATGTTTTTAGACCAAACTGAAGGAGACAACAGCAGGCCACAGGGTAGATATCTATTCCTGAAGGAAAAAAAAGCGCAGGAATTACTGTTTACTCTAGCAAACATGCAAARCACAAGGAAAATAAAGCTCTAGACAGGCAAAATGTGACCAGAGAAGCCTGGTTATCTTAATACATATATTTATCGCAGTATAGCTGTCTTAATAACTTATAGTTGTACCAAACTTTTGGCCTGGTTAGCAATGGTGATGCTGTGTTTACTGGCCYGTGGGTAGCTCTTCCCCTTCTTCTGTGGTCATCTGCGAATCCCAGGTTTTTAGGAGTCCAGCAAGGAKGCTGCAAACCTCCTGTGACTCGAGCTGCAGCTATTGCCTCAGCCCTTCKCCTTGCATATTAAACTGCCTCTGAGCTTTGTCTTCTGCCTTTCTGYGCGTTTTGGCAGGTATTATATATCCACTGCCTTTCCGAGCTTGTAGAATAAATCCTTGGTTTTCTTCATCTCCCATCRTGCGATTTCCACCCTCCCCCTTTCTCCAACCACACCTCCAGTATTTTACTCCATTGTGAGCATGGTCAATGTCCTTAAAGAGATGTAGGGGATCTTGTCTAGGTGGTTTGCCATCCCAGCACAGTGGTCCTCATACATTTTGCATATGCTGCTGCTCTTTGCACCTCTTTTCTTACCCTTTCGTAGGTGCCACCCCAATCATAGCAGCTCCCAGTCTAATTCCCCATCACTTCCTGCAGCAAGAGCAGCTAATTTTAGTTTCCACATCTTAATCTGCTTTAGTGAGCATCTAATTTTAGCTTCCCATTCCCTATGATCAGGCCCCTTGGAGGTCCCTGGATCTTGTGTGAGCACTGCAGTAGACTCTAATCTCCCCCCCRGCTTCTGCAGCTTTTTTTCTTTTTCTTTTTTTTTTTTCCCCCCTTTCTTTCTTTTTCAGAATTCCCCTGAATCTAATTCCAGCTGGATTTCCTTACTACACTCCTGAGCCACTAGATGGTAGTCCTCTAAAGACGAATTTGGGTTGCATTTCTTAAATTTCCTTTAAGACAGGGAGCAGGGAGAAAGATGGAGCCAGACGCCTCTGGAAGCGCGTTGTGATAGAGCAAGGGGAGACRGACTGCATGAGGGAAAATTCTGGCTATATACAAAAAGAAAAATACCTATGGGGGTGTCCAGACTCTGGAACAAGGGGCTGAGAAYCTGCATCCTTGGGGATATTAGAAATGGTCCCAGCCCAGACTCCCTCTGGCCACGCTGCTGTGGAGCCCTGGGCGCTGGCAAGGAGGGCCCTGGCACGGAGGGAGCGGAGCCGTGCCGGAGCAGCTGAGCCCGGCGTCAGGCCAAGGAGGAAGGAGGAAGGGTGGGCCGGATGTGCAGCCCCGTCTCGAAGCTGAAACGCTGCCCGCGCGGCGGCCGCGGATACTGAGCGGCTCCTCCCGGCCCGCCGGGGACGGAGCGTTGCAGGGTGAGCACGCGGCCACGCGGCCGCCGTGTCGGGGAGCACGTGGGGCCTGCGCGGGGCAGGGGGGCGGCCAGGTGGGTCCCTGGGGGTCCTGCTGTCCCCATGGCCGTGCAGTTCGTAGCTRAAAGGCGGCAAAAGGCAGACTGACGACAAAGAGGTGGGGACGTGCTGGGCAGCTTGATCCTCTGCCACCTAGGCAGCACCTGTATTATCACAGCCCCATATTGTATACATCTTGCCGTGTAAGAGACTGYGTGAGCCCTAAATACCATGTTCCAYGGCCCTGATGAGTTGTGTTTGTATGTTCCCAGGGATGCCGTGTAATGATACTAGGAGAGAGTTTGTTCTTCTTTGATATTTTCAGGTGACTTTTGCCATCCTGTGATGGCAGGAGAGAACCATGCAGTAGATGTCCTCCTAGAAGCACTACAAGATCTGGCACCTGAGGATTTTCTGCAGTTTAAGGAGAAATTGTCATACCCTAGTTACAAAGAAAGATGGAATATTCCCCAAAATTCACTGGAGAAAGCAGGCCAGGCTTGTACGCTTGTCAACTGCATGAAAGAGCACTGCGGGGAAGACATTGCACTGGAGATAGGAACTGATGTGTTTGAAGAGATGAACCGGAGAGACCTTGCTGATAAAATTCAAGATGAGAAAGTCAGAGGTAGGAACCTGGACTAAATTTTAATTTTCTTAGTCTCTTTACCCTTGAATGTTCTTGGAGATAGGTGAAAGTTTGTAAAAAAGCAGCCTGGAAATATGAATATGTCCCACTGTGATCCTGGGAGCATGGGAGGATAGTAGTGACATCTCCTCTTGCTCTTCCCATATCCTCTGATATTTAATACTCATGGGCAGTTCTCGGTTCCTTTCAAGGTTCAGTTCAGGTTTGGGCTAGTAAAACAGAAAGAGGAGACAGGTAAGCAGTTATTGCAGCCATGAGACCAGGGTTTACAGATCTCTGCCCACCAGGAGGATACAAGGGATATCTTGGGGATGATCCTGGGAGAACCTGAAAGAAGTGGCCTTGATGTGTGACATGGAGGATCCAAGCTCCTAAGGAGCAGCTGGTTGTCCCACTTTGCCTCTCAAAAGGCTGGAGATGGATATTTCCTGAGGTTGGCTCCACTAGTTTTGGGAGYTCTCTCTAACAGTGCAAAGTAGAKGTCATGTAGCATTGCAGTGCTCTGAGAGTATGATGAGGAGCTCCTAAGAAATCCAGCATTATTGGAATGGATTTTTGTTTCTTGTTGGTTTAGAATACAAAAAGAAATACAGAGCACATGTGATAAGGGAATTCCTTCAACACGAAGATGTAAATGCTTGTCTCGGCGATAACCTGACCGTAAGCAGCCGCTACACCAACCTGACGATTGTTATGAAGCCTCGGACCGAAAGGAAAGGAGAACAGGAAACCATCAGTCTGAGTCAGACACACGCAGACACAAGCGACCAGCAAGCCGACACCGTTGTTTCTGTGGCACAACTGTTTCAACCTGATGAAGAAGGCCAAGCACCACGCACAGTTTTGCTGGTGGGAGCTCCAGGGATGGGAAAGACAATGACAGTGAGGAAGATCATGGTAGAGTGGGCAGAAGGAGGCCTTTATACACAGTTTGACTATGTTTTCTACCTCAATTGTAAAGAAATTAGCCCTACTAAAGAAGTGAGTGTGGTAGACTTGATTTCAAATTGCTGTCCCCATAGAAGTACACCAATTAGAAAGGTTCTGGATAGCCCCCAAAAGGTCCTGGTTGTTATAGATGGGTTAGACTCCCTGAGATTTTCTTTGCTTCAGCCAGAAGATGACGTAAGCTCCGACCCTAGGGAAAAAAAGCCCTTGGAAACCACTCTAATGAGTTTATTTAAGAACATCCTCCTCCCCGAAGCCTCCTTGATGATCACTACAAGGCCAACAGCCCTTCAGAACCTGGGGCGGTGCTTAGAGAACGTGTGCTATGCAGAAATACTGGGCTTCTCAGCGGGTGCGAGGAATGAATATTTCCACAGTTTTTTTGACACTGATTATAAAGCAGATACAGCCTTCAGGTTTGCCAAGGGAAATAAAAACGTCTTTGCCATGTGTTTTGTCCCTATCATGAGYTGGACTGTCTGCACTATGCTGGAACAAGAACTTTACAAGAAGAAAAATCTTATGGCGAGCTCTAAAACAACCACAGGAATGTATATCTCTTACCTGACCAGATTATTGAAATGCAGAGCAGGTGAGGGCAAACAGGACCTGCAGCAGTTCCTGTGCAAACTTTGCTGCTTGGCTGCTGACGGGATGTGGATGCACAAGGTGCTGTTTGAGGAARAGGAGATCAAGGAGCGGGGCTTAGATCAGCCAGAACTTCTCTCCCTCTTCCTCAATGAGAACATTTTAAAGAAAGGCACAGACCACGGGAATGTCTACAGCTTCATTCACCTGCACCTCCAGGAGTTCTTTGCCGCGATGTTTTATGTCTTGGAGGATGAGAAGGGCACCGGAGGTGACTCAGGGACTTATATGAAGGACATAAAAGTGTTACTGGAAAACTGTAGAACGTCTAGAAAGGATTTGTTGTTAACAGTGACTTTCTTATTTGGTCTGGTAAATGGAAAAGCCATAGAATACATGAAGCAAAGAATTGGGTGTAGACTTTTGCCAAGATTTAAGGAAGTGATGCTGAGATCAATTCAGACGTGGCCTAGAGGAATTTTACCTCYGGGCGAAGGGACAAGGAAGATTAAGGATCTGGCTGTTTTTCACTGTTTGTTAGAGACTTATGAAGAAGACTTTGTGCAGCGTGCCTTGAATTGTTTCACTGCCATAGACTTTCATGACATGAAGCTGACCCTATACGATCAAACGGCCCTTTCGTTCTGTATCAGACACTGGAATGGACTGGCCTCTGTGACCTTCAAAGGGTGCTCCTTCAAGCATCGAGATTATGAAGAAGAGTTAGTTCCAGGCTCTGCATCAGGGTTATATAGGTAAGTATGCCCCCAATCACTCCCTCCTGCTTAAGKAGCCCAAAATAATGGGAACATTTACCATGCTAAGACCTTAATGGATAAGTGCTATGATATGCATTCTTTACCAGAAAGGATGCTTTTAGAGGCATTTGCAACCCACTGCCTCTCATGTAAACTGTTCTTGTCACTAGCAGTTACACTCARGTCCTCAGCAGACAATTTTATTAAGGCTCTAGGACATGAAGGCTCCTCTTGCTTGTTGCATACAGGAGGATCTAAAGATACATAGCATCTTYAGCTCAACTTCCCAGGTGTTGCAAGGCAGCCAGCCCTTACTCAGGGCTAGAGGAGCCCATTGCTCCAGGGCTGCATCTTCTCCCCAGGCCCTTTGGTCCTGTCCATATCGTGCAGCARGATCAAGCATGACCAGTGTGGCTCCAGCAGCAATGAGTCATACTCTCAGAGGGCTCTGAAATGTGTCCTCATCCAAGCATAAAACATACTTAAGTTTTAAGTATGCGCTGACATTTTCTGCTGTACTGGARAGCGTTAACCCTAGCAGTAAAATCAACACAGTTCCCTCCTCTATTGCCTCTCCAAAGGTGGCTGTGTTCACTCCAAAGCTGGGGTTGTCCCTCCAGAGGAGACAWTCTGGGAGCTGCTAGTGAGCCCTACTTTAGGATGCTCATGCACTGAATCTAAGGTGAGACCTGCACCGACTCCTCTTTGCTGGGTGGCAGTGGAGGCTGCCTGTGTCTCTCCCTCCCCRTTCTGGCAGGGAGGGTGAAGCAGATCCCTCCTGCCGGCTGAGCTGGATTGAATATCAGCCCCCTGGTTTGCAGGGAGCGACAGCCAGCGGAGGAGCAGCCATCGCCGATCTTCCCGCTCTGCCAGGCGTTGAGGAACACAAGCAGCCAAGTCGAGACGCTCAGGTAAGTTCGATCCGCGGGGAAGGGTGGCGTGACCCACGACATGAAGGGAGGTGAGGAACTCATCACTCTCTGCTGCTCTCTCCCACAGACTGCTGTGGTGTGGCCTCACAGAGCACTGCTGTGAGGAGCTTGCCTGGCTGCTGGCCACGCGCCCCAGCCTGCGCCAGCTGGAGCTGGGTGACAACACGCTGGGCGACGGCGGCGTGCGGCTGCTGTGTAAGGGGCTGCGGCAGCCCAGCTGCCAGCTGCGGGTCCTGCGGTGAGTGACACCAGGTCCCCAGCGCTTGCTGCAGCTTCCGCTATTCAAGGGTGGAGGAGAGGACTTGGGATGGAGGAGAAAAAAGGTCGTTCTAGGGCACGATCATCCCTTTGCCCCACTTTTTTTTCCACAGGAACTTGAGGAAGAATTTCTTAGCAGTGAGGGTGACAGAGCMCTGGAACAGGCTGCCCAGAGAGGTGGTGGAGTCTCCTTCTCTGGAGATCTTCCAAACCCGCCTGGACATCACCCTGTGCCACATGCTCTAGGGGACCCTGCGTGTGCAGGGGGGTTGGACTAGATGACCTCTAGAGATCCCTTCCAACCCTAGCCATTCTATGATTCTATGATTTACCTGGGAGGCACTGTGAGTGTCTGCTCTTCCCAACACAGGTGCTCAGGGCAAATCGCTGAAGACAGGAAGCCCTCATACTGGCACTAGTGTGGAGACTGTCACCCGTGAAGGTGCGGGGTGTTGGGGAGGGTGGTGCTGTGTAGGGCTTCTGCTCCTGCTTGTTGCTGGGTGGCCGGGAACAGGGTTGGCCCACAGGACCTCCCCTTGGAAGAGCTGGGATGAGCCCCGAAGGGCTTCTCTGTGCGTTTCGTCTTCAGGCTGCGGTACTTCCGCCTCACCAGTGCCTGCTGTGAGGATCTTGCCGCCGTGCTCCGCACCAGCCGGCACCTCAGGGAGCTGGATTTGTCCTGCAGCAACGAGCTGAGAGACGCAGGTGTGCAGCTGCTGTGTGAAGGGCTCCAGCACCCCGCCTGCCAGCTGCAGACCCTGCGGTAAGGGCCACGGGACTGGGCAGTGCCCTGGGAGACCAGCTGACCTAGYAGAGTGAAGAGTGGAGCCAAAAGAAGAAGAACTGAAATACTGAGGACTCTTGGCATTTTCCTCTGGAACTCGGCCATCACAAGTCCATGAGTTTGCACGTCCCCACTCTGTGGATGGTGGTGCCCCACGTGCGCCATAGCAGGGTCTGGGGAAGGCTCCATGCTTCTCAACAGGATGCGGGGAGCCAAGGCGAGCTTGGGGGTGGGAATGACTGGATATGGGATTCCCAGAGCAGCAGCCTGGCCTGTTCTGCTTGCTTTTCTAGAGAGCAGGAAGATAGTGCTGAAGCAATTGAGGGGGCTGCAAGAGTGCCTAGAGCCCTGGAAACAAACAGAGCCTTGCATGACTAAACTRGTTAGATTTGCCATTCAGCCCGGTCACCCCCCAGGGAGGGAGAGGAGCCTCTAAAGTCCTGGTTCCTCCAGCCCCCAGCCCTCTCTGCTCTGGGGTCAGATATGCCAGGTAAAGGACAGAGAAGGCAGTAACTTGCAGCCTCTCTGGAGAGGAGGGTGACCCTGACTGAGCTGGTTTTGTCCCTGTGCAGCCATTCCCACCTTTCCAAGTGTAGCACTGTGATTTCTCTCTGCCATCTCGATAAKCTGTCAGTAAAGTCCTGTTGCTGTTGTCTTCGCTTTGCTCACACAGACTAGGCAGCTGTCGTCTCTCAGGTGCTTGCTGTGAGGACTTGGCTGCTTCGCTCCTCGTCAACCAGCGCCTGACCTGCCTGGATCTGAGTGATAACGAGCTCRGATGTGCCGGGGTGCAGCAGCTCTGCCAGCTACTGAAGCATCCTGCCTGCCAGCTGCAGACACTGGGGTAAGGGYCTTGGATCTTTCTTGATCGTTCTCCACTCCACTGCCCTGGGACCCCAAGGAAAAGCTCTGCTATTGCCCTTACTTGGACTTCTCCATCTGTGCTTGGCCGGAAGTGCCCCTGCAAGGGGGCAAAGGGGCCGGCACTTGCACTTGCTTCCTTGGGCGTTACGGTCTGGGTGGTGGTGGGGTTTTTTTGTTTGTTTTTGTTTTTATTTTTGTTTTTTCCAGGCACAGGCCACTTAGACCCACAGCCACCTGGGCCCTACATGGCCTATGCCTTTCACTCCACCAGCAAGGATGCCCTGGGGTGTCCTGCAGAGTTGCACTCTCTGCACTTGTGTGCCCCAGAGCTAAAGRGCTAACCAAGAGCTCCAGGCCCCAGTGACCTCGGGCCAGTGTGGCAAACCCCGTGGGCTGTGGGGCTCTGTCACACCTGCCCCTGCAGCCCAAGGGCAGTGAAATCCAGGGACAGCGAGTGGGGATGGCAGCAAGGCTGTGGCCGTGCAGGCACTCTGGAGTCAGATGCTGTGGGGCAGGGACTGTGTATCCTCTTAGAGGTCTTCCCTGCCCTGGAGTTTCCTGTGGCAGTCAGTATCTAAGGTAGTTTGACCAGTTCTTCTCCTTTCTTTCCTCTATTTAAAGACTGAACACATCTGGATTAAATGAAGAAACACAGCAGGAGCTGGCTGCAGTCAAGAGAATCAAGCCCGATTTGAAGATAGGCTATTTCTTTGAACAAGACACCCTGCAGCCAAGGCCGATGGCCCAGTTGCCTCCTCACCAGGGAATCCTATTGGGCAGAGGTGGAGGAAGGATCAGGAGGAGGTTTCCCTCTTTAAGGGGATGTCCTTCTTACGACAGGAATGATTTCTAGCATGCGTGGTAGGGCTCTGTGCTCCTGGGGAGGATGGGGGACATGTCCCCTGAATCTTGTCATGGGTGGAAAGACCTKGCACATGGTCCTTTGGGGATCTACGGAGGGTTGGGGCTGAGTGACCCTGTGCGGGAGATGAGGCTGTGGGTGAGAGTGCAGATGAGTCTGGCACAGTCTGCGGGGGCAGTCAGGTAGGGTTAGAGGGGAAAGGGCTTTAGATCAAGCTCACAACATTTATATACTTGTGTTTCATCCATTCAGTGGGATATTTATATGTCTGAAGGCTTCTGTAGTTTTCTAGATTCTACAGTTGGAGGGTCCTTTCTCTSACTCTCTTTTAACCCTGCACTTACCTGTGAGTATTTCTGTTAGTCCGCTGACGCTCAATAAAGGCCCTGGCTCCTGCCCTAGAAATCCTGCCGTGCTGTGGTCTTTGTGTTCCTTCCTGCCATCACCTCTGGGTGCCCCACAGGGCTCTCCACGCTCAGAGCATTCAGGGAGGCTGCCTGGGAGTCCAGCTCCTACTCCATGCTGCCCAAAGGTGCAGCTGGGCTCTCTGGCTGTGGAGCCATCCTCAGAAAGTGCGTGATGGGCTGCTGGAGCTCGAGCATGCAGGGCAGTGCCAGCAGGGGCCAGGGGCACAGYCCCTTGGAGTTGGGGTGTGGGATATGGCTGAGAGCCTGCAGAAATCGCTTGCACCAGCAGGTCACACCGCCTTCACCAGCCCTCAAAGCCCATGAAACAGCTGAGACTTAAACATCCCATTGCTTCTCACGGAGCCGGCGCAGGCTGCAAGTCAGCCCTGCAGTCTCCTGCAYGCCAGGGCCTTCGCTTCGGCACGGGAGCCCTGCTCGTGCAGGAAGCTCCCTGCAAGAAAAGGCTTTGCAGGGCCCTGCAGGCGCGGGGAGACGCGGCCCAGCCGCCTGCAGGTGTGCGCCCCACAGCCCGCGAGCCCCCGCCGCAGCTGGGCTCGCTCCCAGCAGCAGAGCCGAGGCAGGAAGGAGGTGGCTTCCCCTCCCCGCCCGCTAGCCCCCACGAGGAAGTGGCTGTGGCCTTGGGGCTGCTGGCTCGGGACGACGCGGGCCGTAGCTGCCGCGCGCCTCCGTTTGTGACGCGTCTGCAGGGCCCGTCAGCCAGCCAGCGCCTCGCCACCGCCTCTTGCTCGGGCAGCTGCATTTCAGACTGCCGTAAGGGTTTCTCACACCAGCCCTTTCTTGGTGCTCATGTGCTACTGCGTGCTCCGCTCCGGCTGGAGCCATCGCTACGCGCAGGGGCCCAAGAGACCTTGCTGGCAAAGCTCATCCCTGCTTCCTCTTGGACGTGCCCCTTTGCGCTGGAGCTCCATCCAGCTTAGCCAGGCCATCCCTGAGACGCCAGCTCCTCTGCTGTGCCTCCAGCCTGCTCTTGCCTTCAGTGCACGCTCTACCTCATGCCCTGCTGGGGGCCCTCAGGCTCCTGAGGGTAAAGGTGACAATGACAAAGAAGCAGCTCTACCAGTGACACCAACTACACAGAGCGGTGTTAAACCAGGAGTGTCCAAAGACCTTTTTGAGTAGTCCTGTTGACCAGCAGGGCCAAGGGCATTGCCACGCATCTCCTGTGCATCTTAGCTTCACCAGAACTCCCAGATCGCTCTTGATTTGTCCCAGACCTTTGAAATACCTCCAACCATGGAGATTTGACAGTCTCTCAGGGCATCCTCCTCCAGGGCTCTGGCTTCTACACAGGAAAGAACTTTACCCTGCTGTTCAGATGGAACCCCCTGTGTTTCAGTTCATGCTGTTACCTCTCATCCCATCCTCGGGCATCACTGAAAAGAGTCTGCCTTGCCCTCTTCATACTCTCCCTTCAGTCATTTATATTCATAAATAAGTTTCCCCCTCGCCCTTCAGGACTTGTTTCTCTTTGCTGAAGGGGCCCAGATCTCTCAGCCTTTCCTTATACGACATCCCCAGGGACACAGGCTACAGCAGGGTGGTGTCGGCAGCCCTGAGGTGCTCCCTCTCACCCTTGGCCCAGTAGCTGCATATACATGGGCAGGGAGTGGGGGATGGCCGCAGGACTGTGGCCCTGCAGGCACCCTGGGGACAGATGCTGTGGGGCAGGGACAGCGTATCCTCATCTATGTCTTCCCTGCCCTGAAGGCTCCTGCGGCACTCAGTATCTAAGGCAGTTTGACCAGTTCTTTTCCTTTCCTTGCTCTATTTAAAGACTGAATGCATCTGGATTAAATGAACAAACACAGCAGGAGCCGGCTATAGTCAAGGAAAGAACGGAATTATTGCAACTGTCACCAATGTTCCTTGGGGGGGGTTAGACCATGCCTTGGAAAGGCATAGCAGTGAGATGGGGACACACTGTCCATCTGGGCCCGTGTTCACCATGAATCCTAAACTAGCCAAACAATCCCTGCCATGACCAGAGGCGTAGCCTAGGCATGGGATCCCTGCTTGCACATGGAAAACCTCAGGGCACCCAGGAGGCGAGCTTGGCCTGGGCCTCTGCAGGGAGCGTTTAGGAGAGCTCTGGCTCCTCACAGGGGCCGACAGACCGGAGGAGGAGCTGCCTGTGCACCCTGAAGCCCTGAAGTCCCACAGCCCGCCAGCTCCTGCAGCAGCTCTCCTTGCCCCTGTTAGTGCTAAGATAGGAAGGAGGTGGTTTTCCTCTGCGTGCCAACCCTCATGAGGAAGCCAGCATGGCACCCCAGAGGCTGGTGTGGGGCAGTGCGGTGCAAATCACTGCACTCTTGCCCCAGCACATGTCTGCTGATCCCACTGAACAGCTCACCCTTCACCAACTGCTCCTGCTTCTGCTCACCCAGCTGAATTTCAGATTACAAGAATATCTGCACAGCACGGTATCTTTCCAAAGTCCATTTAGGGATTTCAGATGTCATGATGTACCTTACCATTGCACCTAGTAATTGGTTTTTCATTCCAATGACCACTTGGAGACGAGGAGGGCAACCCTGCAGGGACAGCTGTCTGCTCCCTTGGTGCCATGGCATGTAGTTCACTGGCTCCCAGAGGGCACCGCGATTTCTCAAGTCACCCCTTTCTTGATCCATATGCGCTCACTACTGGGTGCTCTTCTGCCAGCTTAGCCAGGGAGACCTCCTGAGGTGCAATCGCACCTCCTGAGCACCTGCAAAGAACTTCCCTGTGCTCTATGCAGGCTGTCCTTCATGCCCTCATGCTCGCTCTGTGCTCAGGCACATGTTTGGGAGGTCAAATGTTGTGGTCATAGCGGCGAAACTCAGCCCGTAACAGCACCTGTGGACAGTGTACTGRACCTGGAGCATGCCCCCAGTCCTCCCAAGAGAGGCAGAGGCCAGGGCAGCACCACCAGTCTCCTGTGCCCCTCAGCTTTCACCTCAGAGCTCCTGGGTGGCTCTGGGTTTGCTCCAGCTCTTTGTGGCATTGGCACTACGAAGAGATACCAATACTTCAAAGCCTCGTGTTATCGTAGCATGAAATGCAGCTGGAAGAGCAGATAGAGAAGCAGGTGGTGAGATACAGACCGTTCAGCAGCCCAGCAGGTGCATGTGCTGTGAAAAACAGTGGCACTCGTCTTGCCACCACTGTTTCCCCCTCAGGGCTAATGTTCAGCAGGGAAACCACCTCCTTCCTGCTTYGGAGCCCCACGGGGCAAGCTCGATCTCCATGGGGGCTTCTGGGCTGCGGGTGTCACACTTGCAGGCAACCAGGCACCACCTCCATCCACCACAGGCTGCTGAGAGGAACCAAGTCATTCCTGAAAATGCCCAAAGGAGCATTGGAATGGGCCTGACTTAGTGCCACCCTGAAGGTTTCTGTGTTTCTATCCCAGAGGCAGTTGCAGTGCTTGGCTGCAAGGGGAGGGTTTCGGTGGTGAGGGGACCTGTTGCCTGAGCTGGTCCTGCACCATGAAGGAAGCTGCAGCAGAGGCTGCTGCAAGGAGAGGACAGTGCCTGTCTGGACAGGTCTCTTGCTGGGCTCCTGGGCACAGTATGGCAGTCCCAGCCCCACATGGGATCAGCTGCAGGAAGGGCTCCATATCCCCCTACACCCGCTGTAGGCCCCTGAGTGGGAGCCACGCTCAGCTCATCAGGCTCCCCACAGCGAGACTTGGGCAAGAACCCACCCAGTGGTGGGGCGCACAGGACGCGAGAAGCGGATCCGAGTCGCATATAAGGGCATGCACGTGGATGGAGAAGTTTATTGGAGGTTGGGGCTCCGTCAGATGGGAGATAACCCTCCTGATAACGTCTCAAAAGGTGCCTGTCGCATTGATTGGCTCCCCTGGCAGTGGGGCTTGCATCTCTGCCTATATATTGCCCTCCCCAGTCTGGGGGCGGTGGTGGTCCAGGAGTCAAAYGGGAGCTGGKGACCGAGGGCAGGAGAAAACCAGCATGGTCACCAATAACCTGCTCCTTGCCCCGGCGCTGGGACTGCTGCTGTGCACGCAGCTCTGCTGCGGTGAGTGCCTGTGGGCTCCTTGGGGCTGGAGTTGCTCGTCCTCATGCTGAGGGTGGGAGGCAGCACTGGCGGTGGGGTGGCAACCATGGGTCTGAGCGTTACTGGCTGCATGATCTTCCCAGGGACAACAGCAAAGACCTCCACCTGGGAAGTCCTCAGAGAGCTGCTGTAATGATTGCACTTTCTTGGGGAGGTCAAAATACTTAGCACCTGTGGCAGGACTTGCTCAGGGTCATGTTCCAAATGCATCGAGTGATGAGCATTTAGTACCTGGATATGACCATGCCTTTCTCTGCATCTGCTGTCCTGCTGTTCCCTGGGGCTTTTACTCCCACACAAGCACACACTGAGACCAATGGMCAAGCCCAGAGCAGGGAGAGAGGTCCTGAGGGTAGGGGACACAGTACCCTGGACCAGCTTGACAGGTCAGGCTGTGCTCTTCACCCATGGCACCTCGTGCTGGGGCTCTGTGTCTCCTTTACCCTCCCATGTGGGCACCCACAGGCACCGGGGAGCTGCGRCTGGTGGACGGGGGCAGCCGCTGCGCAGGACGTGTGGAGGTGAAGCAYGAGGGCCAGTGGGGCAGCGTCTGCAGCTACGACTTTGACTGGGGTGTCCCTGCAGCCTCTGTGGTCTGCAGGCAGCTRGGATGTGGCACTGTGGCCAGGGCCTCCCCGTACACCCCTTTTGGGGCTGGAGCTGGACGGATCTGGCTACATCCCTTCTTCTGCCGTGGCACTGAGGCAGCGCTCCATGACTGCCCGCACTTCGGCTGGGGTCAGCACTTCTGTGATCACAAAACAGATGTCGGGGTGACGTGCTCAGGTGAGGCATTGTGTGAACGTGTCGGGGGACAACTCCCTGACTATTCCAGTAAATAATCAACGTGGCCAGGCCCTGGATCTCCCCGCCAGGGTTTCCCTGTGCTAAGATGGGGTGCAGGAGTGGGGTCATTGTGCAAAAACSTCTTGCCCTCTGGGCGCCTCTGATGCAGATGCTGTGCAGCTGAGGCTGGTGAATGGAACTGGTCCCTGTGAGGGCAGAGTGGAGGTGAAGMTRCAMGGCCAGTGGGGCACAGTGGCYGATGACTCATGGGACATGGAGGATGCCGAAGTGGTGTGTCAACAGCTGGGCTGTGGCTCTGCCAAAAGTGCTCACATATCCACACGCTTTGGGCAAGGSTCTGGACCCATTCACGTGGCTCTGGCTGACTGTCGTGGTAACGAGTCTGCCCTATGGGAATGCACTATCCCAGGATGGGGATCATACACCGGACCCCATGACTGGGATGTTGGCGTGACCTGCCAAGGTGAGAGTCCCGTGCGCATCCCAGGCTGTCTCACTCCTGATGTGGCTGTGGCAGGACCAAAACACTAACTAAGCTCCCAGTAACCACACCCCATYAAGTTCCCGAGAGCCCCACGCCACCTCCTCCTCTCGTTCCTGGCAGGATTTGTGCGCCTGGTCGATGGGGACGGTGCCTGCTCGGGCCGTGTGGAGGTCAGGCAGGGCCGAGAATGGGCCACCCTCTGCACAGCCCACATGGACCTCAACACTGCCCACGTCATCTGCAAGGAGCTGGGCTGTGGTGCAGCTCTGGCAGTCACCAGCRCGGACCMGTTTGGCTCYGGAGCCGGGCCCATCTGGGACGGGGGCTTCGAGTGTGCAGGCAACGAATCCCTCYTGTCTGCCTGYGCCCGCAAGCAGCCSCACRGCCAGGGATGCACCCATGCCAACGACACCGGCATCATCTGCTCCCGTAAGAGCGCGGGGTGAGGGGCAGAGGGTGCCGAGCGGARGRCAGGGAGGCCGGCAGAGRGGACAAGGCTGCCCCAGGCAGACATGGGGCAYGCACGCTGGGGCCTGACTTGTGASAGCCCCCAGTGGATGGGGAGGGTGTGGGGAAGGCGAGGATGCAATTCCTGCACRCCCCTGCATGGCTGTAGCGGGGGCAGACACAGGGCTAGCACCTCCCGCTCCCTTTCTCTCTCCCAGCCTACACGGACTTCAGGCTGGTGAATGGCAGCACGGCCTGCGCGGGGCGGGTYGAGATGCAGCTGCGGGGCACCTGGCGCTCCCTCTGTGACACCGGCTGGGACCAGCGCGACGCCCAGGTGCTCTGCCACCAGCTTGGCTGTGGCTTTGTCACCTCCATGCCCCGTGGAGGCTTTTACGGGGCAGGGAGCGGCACACTGTGGCAGGACACGTTTCACTGCAGCGGGATGGAGTCGCACCTTGGAGCGTGCCCTGCCACAGCGCTGGGGATCCCCGCGTGTCCTGCGGGCAATACTGCTGCACTCAATTGCTCAGGTGCGTGTGGGGCTGACAGCATCAGCCACAGGGGAGCTTCTGGGCGGGGACTCTGCAGCAAAAGAGGTGGTGGCCTTGGCCTCTCCCCCCATTACCTCCAGGAGTCGTGGGGCACAGGGACCACCTGGACAAGCAGCTGCTTCGGCACCACCGGTCAGGGCAACAGGAGGGCTCAGACAAGTC
>PTEX01000291.1:821986-832403 GCA_003342815.1 Eudromia elegans
GTGCGTGGGCACGGAGGCTCGCCTGGCCCAGTGCAACAGCACGCTGCCCAACGCCACAGCCGTTGGGCACGCCGGGGATGTGGCAGTTGTGTGCTCGGGTGAGTGTGCCGGGAAGGGCCGCGGGGCCCTGCGGGACCCGAGCGACTTCCCCTCCCTGCAACSCCTCTTCCTGCAGAGAGCCGGCATGTGCGACTGGAGAGCGGCCCCGGGCGCTGTGCGGGGCGAGTGGAGCTCTATGTGCAGGGGGCCTGGAGGCGCGTCTGTGAGGACCACTGGGACCTGCGGGACGCCGCCGTTGTCTGTCGCCAGCTGGGCTGTGGCAGGGCCCTGGCAGCTCCCCGCTCAGCCCACTACGGCCGGGGCTCGGGGCCAGTGTGGCTGGGCGCCGGGGGCTGCCTGGGGAGCGAAGCCACACTCTGGGACTGCCCCGCGCCGGCCCCAGCTGGGGGCAGCTGTAGGCAGGGCACCGGTGCCGCAGCCATCTGCTCAGGTCAGCACCGCTGGCACCGGGCCTGGCCATTGTGCTGCCCTCGCGCCAGCCTTGGCGCCAGCCCTACCGCCCGGCCTCTTTGAGGGCCTCCGCACTCCCTGCACTCACTGCGAGGGCCCACACAGCACCTTCTCTCCACGCACTTGCGCTATTCTGCTCCTTGGGTGCTGCTGTGGGTGCCCCACGAGGGTGCTGGGTGTCTGGGGTTGTGTGGGTCTGCCCAGCTCAGCTGAGCGCGGCTTCCCTGTGCTGCCCCTTGCAGGGCTCACAGCCCTGCGCCTCGTGGGGGACAGCAGCTGTGCCGGTCGCCTGGAGCTCCTCTACAACGGGACGTGGGGCAGCGTGTGCGCCAACGGCACCAGCGCCGACACGGCCACCGTGGTKTGTCAGCAGCTGGGCTGCGGGGCTGCAGGCCGGCTGGTCCCCGCCCCGGAAAACGCCGGGGGCTCAGGCCCTGCGTGGCTCTCCTGGGTGAAGTGTGTGCCTGGAGCCGACTCCTTGTGGCGCTGCCCCTCGGCACCCTGGCACCTGCAGCCCTGCGACTCCGCTGGGGACACCCACGTCACCTGCGACTGGCAGGCTGCAGGCACCACAGGGCCTCCCACGCCAGCCACGGCGACCCACTGTCCAGACGGCACCGCCTGCACAGGTAGCTCTGCCCGCACAGGGCAGCACGGGGGCCCCAGGGACACTGCAGCTGCAGCCCATAGGCGAGGGAGCCGCTCGGCCAAGAACCCAGCTTCCTTGGGGCTGCCATCCCTCAGGCCCATGTGGGAGTAGGGCCCCAGGCCAAGGGCTGCCCTCCTTGGTCTCCCTGTCCTCATAGCTTCTCCTCTGCATCGCCACGTGTGTCCACTGCCCTTGGGGATGCAGGATGGGACAGAGTCCGAGCCCTCAGTCTAGCTATGCCGCATGCTGCTGTCTTCACAGGTACTCCCAGCAGCCTCACAGCACGTGATGACTCCATGCCAGTGCCCACCATGCTCTGCATTGTTCTCGGGACCCTTCTCTGCCTCGCCCTGGGAGCCCTCGCTGTGCAGGCTTGGCGTGCGAGTGCTCTGCGGAGAGGTTTGTTGTCCTGGGACAGTCTCTGGGGATGAAGCTTCCGCACAAGGGCCATGGTAGACCAAGTGAGGACCATGGCCTCCTGATGGTTCCCAGATGACCACCCATGGGGTAGTCCATCTGTCAAGGGTGGGAACCAGTGAGATGGTGGAGGCCAGGTGGGAGTGAGGGTAGGACCTGAGGCAGCACTCGCTCCAGGCAAGGATATCAAGGCGCTCAGAGGATGGGGCAAAGTCATGGGGTTGGGCCATAGAGGTATCAGGAGCATTGCGGATGACTGCTAATATCCACTGTACTCTATCCATGGCCTTGACTTATGGCTGCCTTCCTTTCCTCTAGGCCCTGGCAGAGATGCGGATGCAGCCTATGAGGCCGTCTATGAGGAGCTTGACTACACGCTGACACCAGAGTACCAGGAGATGCCAAGTGGCTCAGGTGTGTTTGCCGTGGCCTTGGGCAGCCATGGCTMCCAGCAGMTCTTCCCTGTCTCTCCCGRCCCATCTCCAGCACCTTTCCCTGCTGAGGACGCTCTCTGTGCCAAGTCCYCACGCACCCAYTGCAGCACCCGACATCAGAKTTGGCCACGTACTGGCCACRAGGARCTGCCAAGTGGGGGCSTCTCCAGGTCCTCCACAGYYCCTGCTCTGYCCTGAGGYCATCGTGCCCAGGGTGYGGGCCAGGCCACGGGGCCAGGCAGCSTCCCTTAACATCCCATGCTCCMGGTTCCCCRTCTGAAGGCTCTGCCACGAAGCTCCCTTATTACACCAGCAAGAGTGTGGAAGCCGACAGCACCGGGACAGCCCCAGGTGTGTGRCCACCCCARCTCTGCAGCCTGTGYGCAGCAACAAGCCCAMCCTGACCCARCCCTRGATTCACCCTCCTCTCTGTCGCAGGCAYCCCTGCCGTGACCAGGCACGACCCCGTGGATGGGTATGACGATGCTGAAGCCGTGCGGGACATGGGAGAGGCTCCTTCTGCGGGGCTGAGCAACAGAGTTGTGGGCGAGACGGCAGCGCTGGGAGGTGAGAGGTGCCACAAGCTKCAYGGCAGCCGATCTGACCRTCGTGCCGGGCTGCCAGGAGASGCCACTCCTCCGTACACAGCCATGGCCGTGGGCAGCAGCTGGGAGCAGGAGGGCTCKGCTCCAGGCCTGGCAGCTGGGGCAGGAAATGGCCTCTCTGAGTGCCCGACTTTGCTCTTTCCAGAAGGGAGACGACCCTCCCTGAGCCCCACAGAGGCAGCAGGAGATGCAACAGATGCCCTGTCCTCAGCACCCACGGACCCAGGCTACGATGACGTTGGTGTTGGCAGCCTCACCATGTCGCTGTGAGTGCTGTGGGGCTTTGCCGTGGGAATGTGTGAGGACACGTGAGCCTGGTGTCAAGGGGCTCTGCCTCTGCGAAGCCACAGGGCTGCCACGCAGGGCATTGTCCACCCGAGTGACCAGACACTGGGGCTTCCCTGAGACTCTGGACTTTGGGGAACTGCCTCCGCTGCTGCTCCCACACAACCTTCTGACTGCTGCCTGAGCTTGTATGTCCTTCCACTGGGCATGTCTCTTTTTACTCTTAATAAAATATAAAGATAGTGAAAGACCATGTGTGGAGTCCTAGTACCACGGTGAGGACTTAATTGACTCTGCTGTATGGTTTGGGGTGGCTGGGGTAGACAAGTAGCATTTTTTGCTAAGCATGATTCTTCCTGCAGGAAATCCGTCCCTCTTTGATCACCCTTGCACAGGGCCACTCTATTACAGTGCCTGCTGTGAGCATTTTGCCTGCATAGCCTGAAGCCCGGACACCTTTCCTGAGGGAGCCCCAGATACTACGTCCCGCTGCCATGACAGCCCCATCCACAAGAGCCAGAAACACACATTGTATGCAGCATGGGAGGCATCACTGAGCACCACTCAAAAGATTCGGCATCCCATCCTCCCTATGCCCTCCCTTCTGACATTTACGCCCACTAATAGAAATGACAACGTCAGGTTTCTCATCTCCACGCTGAAAAGGCCAAGCTCGCCCCGCCTTTCCTCATACAACACATGCTCACATGCTCCCATCCCTTCAGCATCTTAGAAGCCCTTTGCTGGACTCATTCCGACAGGTCCAGGTCTCGGCTGTGCTGAGGAGCCCAGAGCTGTGCACGGTTCAGCACATGTGCTCTCCTGGGGCTGAGGAAAGAGGGAGGGAGGAATCTATACTGCAACCTGCTGCCAACATCTCAATATACCTTCAGTCATCTTGGCCACAAGGACACGTTGTTCATGATCTACTATTTGTTGTCCATCCTGCCTCTCAGGTGTTTCTCTAAAGGCTGCTTTCCAACATGCCACATCGCAGCCTTTTATTGGGACAAGGGGTTATTCTGCTCCAGGTCCAAATCTCTGCATTTCCCTCTATTCAGCTTCATGAACTTCCCCTCTACCCATGTCTGCCATCTGTCAAGCTCCTGAGCTTCAGCGCACACCCTATTGTGTTTGGGGGTCCTCAGGCTGCTCTGCACTCAGACCAATACTGCACTCAGACCAATACTGGGCAGGCTAAATGTGACGATCACAAAGGTGAAACTCAGCCTGTGACATTATTCACACAGAGTAGAGTGAACCTGGAGCATGCCCATAGCCTTCCCAAGAGTGGCAGAGGCCAGGGCAGCACCACCAGTCTCCTGTTCCTCTCAGCTTTCACCTCAGAGCTCCTGGGTGACAAGTCACAGAGCAGCAGGAACGGAGGCAGGGGGAGGGCAGGGGGGCCTTGCTGTCTCCACCTATCCTATGGGGTAGACTATCAGGGCAGATTGAGGGCAGATTCTGGAGCAGGAATGGGGAGCAGGCAGGATTATGGCTGCTCCTTCTTTCCAGATCCTGGCAGAACTACAGACACAATCTCCAAGGCAGTCTATGAGTCTGTGACTCATCCAACAATGGCAAATAGAAATTCAACAAGGGCAAGTGCAGGGCCCTGCACCTGGGCAGGAATAAGCCCAGACACCAGTACAGGCTGGAGAGTGACTTTCTGGAGAGTGTCTCTGCGGAGAGGGACCTGGGCATCACAATGGATGACAAGGTGACCATGAAGCAGTAGCATGCCCTCGTGGCCAAGAAGGCCAATGGGATCCTGAGGAGTATTAAATAGAGCATCTCCAGCAGGTCAAGGGAGGTGATTGTTCCCCTCTACTCAGCTCTGGTGAGACCACACCTGGAATATTGGGTGCAGTTCTGGCTTCCCCAGGACAAGAGGGACATGGAGCTGCTGGAAAGAGTCCAGCGCAGGGCTATGAGGAAGATCGGGGCCTGGAACATCTGCCCTACGAGCAAAGACTGAGAGAGCTGGGCCTGTTGAGCCAGGAGAAGAGAAGGCAGAGAAGGGACATGATCAGTTTCTAGAAGTACCTCAAGGGAAGGAGTGAGGAGGATGAGGCCGGCCTCTTTTCAGTGGTGGCCACTGAGAGGACTAGAGGAAATGGCCACAAACTGAAGCACCAAAAGTTCCACAGGAAGGTAAGGAAAAATTTCTTGATAGTGAGGGTGACAGAACACCGGAACGGGTTGCCAAGGTTGTGGAGTCTCCTTCTTTAGAGACGTTCAAAGCCCACTTGGATGTGACCCTCTGCCACATGCTACAGGCACGTGCACAGCAGTTAGCCTAGATGATCTCTAAAGGTCCCTTCCAACCTTAAGGGTTCTTTATTCTGTGACTCCCAACAGCCCCACTCTGCCTTTCCTGGCCCAAGCAGCTTTCTCCACTTAGTGAGGTCTCTGTGCCAAGGCCCCCATGCACCCACTGCAGCCTGGTCATGTGCTGGCCACAGGGAGCTTCAGCATGGCGTTTTCTCCTCGCTCTTCACAGTCCTTGCTCTTCAGTGAGGCTGTCTTGCCCAGGATGTTGGCCAGGTCATGGGGCCAGGCAGCCTTCCTTAACACTCCATCCTCCAGACTATCCATCAGAGGGTTCAGACATGAAGCTGCCTTGCTATACCAGCAACACCATGGAGACCAGCAGCTCTGGAGGAGCACCAGGTATGGGGCTGGAGCACAGAGTCTTTTTCCCCACATCACAGATGCAGTCCTCGCATCACAGCCACTTCCAGCATGGCTCATGTGGTGCCTCAGGCAGCATAGCCATGTGGTCTGCAGTTATTTCCCTGTTTGGTACCTGTGGCTCCATCCTAGATATGGCTACTCCATACAGTGCGTCCTAATGTCAGCACCACCACCAGCTCTGTGGCCTGTACGGGCTTGCACAAAGTCAACATCAGTCATGTTGCAGACACCCCTGCCCTGCCCAGCCACGACCACCTAGATGGGTACGACGATGCCTCAGTCATGCTGCAACCAGAAGAGGCTGCTGCTTTGGGGYTGAGTGACAAAAGTGTCTCCAAAGCACCAGCACTGGGAGGCAAGAAACACCACAGCCTGTGTGGTAGCCAACCCTATGGCCATTGAGCATGGGGGAACCCTGATCCAGGGCTGGCAGCTGGGGAATGATGCGCCCCTTGTCAGGCACTGGCTTTGCTCTTCCCAGCAGGGAGGCAACCTTCGGTGAGCCCTCCAGAGCCACAAGGAGTCATGTCAGACACCCCAACCTCAGTGCTCTGGGACATCAGCTATGATGACGTTGGCATCACTAGCTCTGAGAGGTCGCTGTGAACACAGCAGGTCCTCACCGCGGGTGTATATGTGAGCACAATACAATGCGGCTCTGCCCCCATGCGGTGATGGCCTGGCAATGGGAGGCAGCATACATTTGAGTGACTGTCCACTCAGGCCTGCTAGGGACTACAGTTCTCTATGGAGAACTGCCTTCATCACCCCTCCCATGCAGCCCTCTAGGCAGTGTGTGTGTGTGTGCCTGAATTTGTGTGTACTTCCACTGTGTATTTCCTTCCTTATTATTAAAAAATACATRTATGTTTGAGCCTCAGCACCCAAGTGAGGACTTTGGCTATGTCACCCCCAGAGGTGTCCAGGTAAGACATRATGCATGTCCTGCTCAGCATGATCCCTCTAACATGGAACCAGCCACTCCCTAGACGTTCTGGCAGGCTCCAGTTTATTGAGGTTGCTACTGCGGGCCTTTCATCTGCACTGTCCCAAGCCAGGAAACCTCYCCTCATTGTGCCCCAGATCCTGCAMCCTGCACCTAGGCCCCACAGCGCTGCCCAGCTCACCATCACTGCCACTGAACACTGCCCATGTCAGGGGTGCCATAGAGCACAGGCAGAAAGAGATCTGTGTCACTGGCAACATCCGAAGAGGTGATGGAGAGGCTACCAGGTTTCTTCTTGCCAGCAAGGTTTGCTGCACAGGAGGCCTGCAGGACAACTGGAAAGAGATGACTGTAGTGACATGGGTGGAGGTTTCTCAAAGGGAGGCTCTGGCCTGTCTTCCTGCCACAACACGATGGACCCATCCGCGAGAGTAAGAAACACATGTTGTGTCCAGCATGGGAGGCATCATGGGCACCACTGGGCATCAGTGGAAATAGCCTGAGCCATTCTCTTTACACTTTCACTTCAGATATTTATACCCATTGATAAAAGTTCATTTCATTGGGTTTCACTTCTCCACGCTGAACACGCAGCAGCTCTCTCCACTGTTCCTCGTACAACACATGCTCCCATCCATTCAGCATCTTAGGAGAGCCCTTTGCTGGACTCACTCCAAAAGCTCCAGGTCTCTCCTGTGTTTGGGAGCCAAGAGCTGTGCACGGCCCTGCACACGTGGTCTTCCCAGGGCTGAGTAAAGAGGGAGGGAGTATCCTCTCCCTCAACCTGCTGCCAGCGCTCGGCTTAATACAGCTCAGGATATCGTTGGCCATCTTGGCCATAAGGACATGTTGCTCACCATGTATAGCCCGGCCAGTGTATGTATCTTCATCTAGGTCTACACTGCCCTGTGATCTCAGGTGGTGGTCAGTATCTAAAGTAGTTTTACCATTTTTTCTCCTTTTCTTGACCATTTAGGCCCAGGCTCACCTGGAAGGCTGTATGCACTGCACGACCTTGAGGAACCCGGTTCTACCGCGGACCATAATTTCCCCAAGAAATGCCCTCCGTAGCCAGAGATGTAGCCTTGGTGTGGAAGCCTTGCTTGTCTATGGAAACTCCTCAGAGCAGCACCAATGCAGGTCTGCTGCAGGTCTCCATGGGGCATTTGCAKGACAGTTCTGGCCCCTTGCAGAGGCCCATAGGCAGGAGAAGCTGTTTTCTACATTGCCCGCAGCTGGGTGCCCCACAGCTGGCCCAGCTTCCATGGCACCCGTCCTCACGCCAGGCAGCACTGAGGTAGGGAGCAGTCTGTTTCCCGCCGTGTGCCAACCCCTAAAGGGAAGCGGGCATGGCAGCCCAGGTGCTGGTGTGAGACAGTAGGTGGCACAACCACTGCACTCCTGCCCAGCACGCATCTGCGGTTCCACTGGACAGCCCACCTCTCACCACCTGCTCCTGCTTCGGTTCAGCCAGCTGCAATTCAGACCGTGAGAATGTTAAAATTTGCACAGCATTGCATCTTTCCAAAGTCCTTAAGAGTTTTCAAATATTATGACCTACTTTACTATTGCATCTAGTCATTGGTTTTCCATTTCCATGGCCACTCAAGAGATGAGGGAGGATAGCCCTGCAGGGACAGCTGTCAGCTCCTTGGATCAAGGGAAGCCTTCCTGAAAACGTCCCATGGAGCCTGGAACCAGGTCTGACTTGGGGCCACCCTGGGGATTTCTATCTCAGGGCAGCCTCAGTGCTTGGTCCATGTGGAGGGCTGCCACTGGTGACCCTGCTGATGGACCTGGTGCCGGGGTCGGTCCCACACCATGTGGGAGGCTGCAGCAGATGCTGTCCTGAGTGGAGCACAGCCCCTGTCAGGACAGGACTCTTGCTGGGRTCCCTGGAGCACCTGCCCTCATGCCGAAAGTGGGAGGCATGGTGGCCTCAGGGACCCTGCAGCTCCGGCCAGTGCGGTCCACTGGAGCGGGGGTAGCTCTGCCAAGGGCAACCGAGATGCCTGGGGTCTGCCACTCCTCACTGGAACTGATCTCCTAGTCTCCTTTATCCTCCCTGGACCTCCTGTCCCAGGAGCTACTCCCCTGCATTGCCCCCTGTGTCCACTGCTGCTGGCAATGCAGTTCCTCCATCTGTTGCTGTCCTTGCAGGTGCCACCAGCAGCCCCCCAGCAGCTCCTGGGCCAATAACAGTGCCCAGCATGCTCTGCATCATTCTGGGGGACCATTCTCTGCCTCATCCTGTGTGTCCTCGCTGTGCAGGTTTGGTGCACTGTGGCTTGGCACAGAGGTGAGTCACAGTTAGGGTCTCTGGTGCTGATCCTACCAAGACCAGGGCCCACGGTACACCAGGGTGGACTGTGGACTCCTGATGGCTCCCAGGAGAGCCTGCTCATGTGTCAGCTTGTCTATCTAGACCAGGCACAAGAGCGAGGGTAGAGTCCAGGCAGCACAAGCAAGTGAACACAGGACCTGGTGCAGCACAGGGGTCCAGCAGGGCTACCAGAGTCGCTCTGAGCACAGCCATGGGGTAGAGCCACACAGCTTTGGGGCTGGGCCACAGTGGCATTGGGGGGATTTCAGATCACCCCTAATATCCACTGTGCTGTATCCATGGCCATAGTTTAYGGCTGCCTTCCTTTCCAGGGCCTGGCACAGCTGTGGATGCCATCCCTGAGGCTGTCTATGAAGAGCGTGACTACCGACACGCGAGTACCAGGAAATGCCAAGTGGCTGAGGTGTCTGTGCCACGGGCCTGGGCAGCCATAGCTCCCAACAGCCCCTCTCCACGTGGCCTGAGCCCTGGCAGCCCCATGCAGTGGGCCCCAACATCAGCCCCCACAGCTCTGCGGTCCATGGGGGCCCTGTCCTAAGCGTCGTTTCACTCCCCCATCTGTTGCAGACACTCCCACCATGTCCAGGAATGCCACYCCTGGATGGGCACAATGCCAAAGCCATGCTGGAACTGGCAATGGATGTTACTTGGCAGTCAAGCAATGGAGGCATCTCCAAAACACGGTGCTGGGGGACCCACAGAGGCCCCATAGCCTGCGCGGCAGCTGATCTGAGCGCCATGACATTCTGCCAGGAGATGCAGCCCTCCGTGCTCGGCCTCGACATTGTGCTGGGCAGCGCTTGGGCACGRGGCACCCTGGTCCAGACGTGGAAATGTCCCCTGTGTCCTGGGAAATGTCCTTCACCGAGCCACGTGATGCTGCTGGGAGCTGTGACAGACACGGCAGTCTTGACACCCAGGGGTGCGGACTACATTGCCCTGTTGCGTGTCCTCGGGAATGCGCTGTGAGCGGAGCAGGGTCATGCCACACAAACCCAAGGACATACGTGCCCATGCAGGGCAYAGTCCATCTGGGCGACCGCCTGCTTAGGCCTCATTGCAGACTACGGGCCCGGGGGAAGAGCCTCCACCGTGTGTCCCAGGGAGCCCTCGGGCTGCAGCCTGSGCTCGTCTCGTGTTCCCACTGCGCATTTCTCCCCCTGCTATCGAAAACCCAAAGTGCCGGGAGCCTCAGCACCAGTGCGAGACCTTGGGGCTCGTCGCCATCCCCCAGGGGTATGTGGGGCAGGCGGGGATCACRCCCTGCCCCCCGCTCCCTGCCCAGCTCCCCTCCATGGGGGTCGCTGTCCCGTCCTGTCCCCCCAGCTCCGGGCCGCCCCCTCGGGCTCCGCCCCGGGCGGGTGTCCCCCGCGGCGGGCGCTGAGCGCTCTCGGCCGCCAGGGGCCGCCGCGGAGCGGGCTCGGCGCTCCGGAAAGAGCCGAGCGGCGGCGGCGCCGCCCGAAGCGGCGGCAGCGGCGGCGGCGGCGGATCATGGCGCAGCAGGCCGAGGCGCTGCGCGCCGACGGCGTG
>PTEX01000291.1:833058-850977 GCA_003342815.1 Eudromia elegans
GGGCGGGGCACACGTCGCGGGTCGGGGGCGCATCCGGACGCATTGAGAGTGGAAACGCATCGCGGGGCGGGGAGACGCCGGGGGCGGGGTCTGTCCGCACGTGTTGGCAGGTGCCACCCCATGGTGTCCCCGGTGTTATCGGTCACCACGTCTACCCCTCCTTTGCCGTCGCTTCCCCCCCCCCTCTCCCGCAGCACGTCGTGCTCTACCCCATGGTRTCCAAGAGCCTGCGCAACATCGCGGCGGGGAAGGACCCGCTGGAGGGGCAGCGCCACTGCTGCGGCATTGCCCAGCTGCATGAGCACCACTCGCTGGGCTACGCTGACCTCGACGAGCTGCAGAAGAACCCACAGCCCCTCATCTTCGACATCGAACTGCTCAAGGTGAGCAGCAGCGCCCAAGGGGCGCCATGGGGCTGTCTGCCAAGCTGAGGGGCCCAGGGGTGTCCAAGGCTCTCACAGAACCATGGGGCCCTTTGTCCCTTTGCATACTTGCTCTGGGCACCAGGCACCCGGGCCTCTTCCTGTGCCATGGGGTGGCTCTTGGGGACACCGTCTCTCATGAAATGCTGCTGGCAGGTGGAGGAGCCCGGCTCATACCAGCAGGACCCCTGGGCCATGACGGACGAGGAGAAGCTGCAGGCCGTACCGCTGATCCACAAGGAAGGCAATGAGCTGTACCGGCAGGGTAAGGTGCCCGAGGCGGCCTCCAAGTACTACGACGCCATCGCCTGTCTCAAGAACCTGCAGATGAAGGTGAGAGTCCCCCAGCTCCTCCCTGTGCTACCTGCCCCACACTCAGGCCTCCCCACATCGCCCCGGCGAGCTTTGCTGCACTCTCTCCTTCACTTTTCTCCTCCTATTGGTCAGGAGCAGCCTGGTTCTCCGGACTGGATTGAACTTGACCAGAAGATCACTCCGCTGCTCTTAAACTACTGCCAGTGCAAGCTGCAGTGCCAGGAGTACTACGAGGTGCTGGATCACTGCTCCTCCATTCTCAACAAGTATGAGGGTAAGGAGCGAGCATCTGTGGTGCGAGCGGGTGCCATCGAGGTTGCACGGGGCAGGCCGGGGTGCTCCGTCACGCCGGGCCAGTCCAGCAGCTCTCCCCTTGCAGACAACGTCAAGGCTTACTTCAAGCGGGGCAAGGCGCACGCAGCGGTGTGGAACGTGGCCGAAGCACAGGCTGACTTTGCCAAGGTGCTGGCGCTCGACCCCTCGCTGCGCCCCGTTGTGGCCAAGGAGCTGCGGAGCCTGGAAGCTCGCCTGCGCGAGAAGGACAAGGAGGACAAGGTCCGCTTCAAGGGCATCTTCTCTCAGTAGAGCACGTGGCCGCCTGAGAGAGCCCAGTGCTCTCTGACCAGGTTCTTTTAGATATTCCACATGTGGAATGTTTATTAATGTTTATTAATGTTTAATACAGATTTTACTTATTTGAAGTTATTTGACGTTACGCAGGGTTTTGACTTAGCAGTGATACAGTTGTGCACTTAAATCATGTCACGTGTTCAAATTAGCCCTAGCGGAGCATWGCAATTGCGGTATACAGTAGAAGCATGGTGTAAATGTGAATCTTGTACACTATGCTCGTCGCCACACCGCCCAGCGTCTTCAGCCACCGGGAAGGACTGCGTGTGCGTGCCGAAGCCTGCTCRAGCCCATTGCTCTCATCGGAATTCCTTCCTTCGGCCTTTGGTTTCTATGCCTCGTGGTAGGCTGTATGATCCCCGTGACAGTCTAGCCGAGTTGTTTATAGTCATGGGGTCTCCAGTGCCAAGTCTGTGCCCCGTCTCTTATTGCGTCGTGCCTCTGCTCTTCTCTGCCATATCCTGTGTCGTCCTTTCTCAAGGCCTCTGCTCTCAGGCCAGGCCTGTATTTCTTTATGCTGCCTCATTCTGCTGTAGCCCTGGATGTCTTATTCTGCATCGAATAACTGCTTGTTACTGCTATCTGTATAAAGCTGTGGTCATACTATCCAAAGATAAACAAATATAAAACAAAATTAGCCACAGAGCCTGGTCAATTAGAAACACTGCCATCACAGCTGCAAGCAGGCCGAGAAAAGTTCAGACACAGCAAGCCTGACAAGAGGATCATAGTATATAAGCAGATTTAATACGTACACAAGCGCTGTTGCTTTAACAATAAGCTTATCCCTAAAACTCTTTTTTTTCCCCGCTCTAGGTCCACATTTCTTTAAGGTGAGGCCCATCAGTTCTACTGTGGATTACTTGACAGAAGCTTAATTGATAGAAGGCAGCTTCCCATCTTGTAGCCTTGCCGAGCACTGTCGGTCCAAGGCAGCTTGGCTGGATGCAGCTCCCTGGCTGCCATCCCCCTCGYGGCCGTGCCCAGCACCCGAGATGGGATTGTGGTCTTTGAGCTGGGATTTAGCTCCGTGCCAGGGACTTAGCGCTGCGGGCAGGAGGAGGTGACTGCTGGGGGCAGGGGCGGGAGGTAGCTGTCGCCTGAGGCTCAATGCACCTCCCTCACCTGTGTTGCTGTGGCCAGGCCCCACAGGGCTGCCAAGCCAGGAGCCAGCGCTCAGCTCTGCACCCACTATGCAGGCTCGTGGTGCCAAGTCAAGGGCCACAGTGGCTTAGGAGAAAGCGGCTTAGAAGCTTGCAGGGGCTGGGGGGAAGGGCCCAGCACACAGCTCAGCAGCCAGGTCTGACCCCCACGAGGAGCTCAATGCGCCTGCAGCGAAAGCAGGGCTGATGGGGGAGACTACGGGGCGAGCAGAGTCCCTCACGGCGTGGCCAGGATGCAGGACTGAGGTACCTCCACCCCCAGGGACAGAGCCTGCACCCATGCAAGCTCAGGGCAYGTGTCCACAAGCCTTCATGGACATCCCCCAGGGTGACAGTTTTGCGAGAAGAGCTGACAGCCTCCGAGCACCCCCCTGCCAGCCTGTAAGGAGCCACACGCATCCAGGCAGCTCTTCTTTACATTGCTTTATTTCACATCGCAACAAAATGAACAGAACAAAGGAACGGTGTTTTTGTTGCAGCCCTTCCCCAACAACTCTCAACACCAAAAGGAAATAAATAAGGGAGTGCAGGGAGTGAGGGGGGGAAACAAGGGTGGTGCTGCTGAGCCTCAGGGTGTAACTACAAGCTCTCAGYGCTGCCCCTGCCTTGAGGAACATGAGGGTAGGCGGTTGGAATGAGTTGAGATAAAACCCAGAAGAAATGCTGGAAGAGGGGACACAGGGCAGGAGAGCCCTACAAGGGCAGGGCCAGGGCACCCRCACCCCAAACCAGCTGGAAGGAAAGGCTGGGGGGTGCAAAACCCAAGAGGGCAGTGCCTAGTCACAGTTCGCATGAACACGGGAAAATGGAGACACAAGGGACAGGATGGGGAGGCCAGGGAGAGGCGCTGGGGCAGCAGGGAAGACCCAGAGAGGCTCAGCGCCAAGGGAGGCACTCCTGTTCCAGGGCAGCTTGAAGCACTGTCCTCCAGGGCCTCGGGAGCACCAGGCCCAGTGCCTCCCTCTCCCTGCCGTTGGCTCCGGGGGCACCATGCTGGCTCATGGAGCAGCCACTCCTGCCTGGGCAATTGTGGCCGTGGGTGCCTCGCGGCGGCGGAACGGGGGCCACCCGCCGCTCACTCCTCGCTCTCCAGCTTGAGGCTGACGCTGCGGGGCTTGGAGCGGGCCAGGCCCGCGGGGGGCCCCGCGTCACGCTCTGCCTGGCTCGTCCCCCGCGAGCGCAGCAGCTGGCTTTGCTTGCGCAGGAAGTCGACGGGCGCCGGGCAGCCGTAGGTGCCTTTGCCCAGCGTGGGCCGCGGCGGCCCTTTGGGGGAGTGGGCCAGGGAGGCTGCCTCGAGCTGGGCCAGGTGGGCGACGTAGCCTTCGGAGAGGAACTGAAGGACACGGACAGCTTGAGTGGTGCCACCTCCTGCCAGGTCTCACAACCCAGCGAGGACGATCCTGCTTTCGCCCCTCCCCTCCCCCCATGAGTGTGGCACCCCCGGCCTAGCCTCCATACCTGGCACTGGTTGTGAAACTTCTTCACGGCGCGGCCCACAATGTAGATGTGCGCTGGAGAAAGGCCCAGGGAGCTATAGACAGAGATGTCCTTGGTGGAGCCATAGCCAGCGACGATGGTGATCTCTGCCTGGCCACGGACAGGAAGAGATGCATCAGGGAAGGGACTGGCCGTTCCCCGCCATGTCCAACAATTCCCAGGGCAGACAGGCCATGGATGCCCTGGCTCCTGGCTGCCTTGGGCTAGAGGCCTGGGCAAAGCACATGGACCAAGACTCCCTCATGGGCAGCTACAGTCCTGAGTGTTCCCTCTTCTCACCCTCCTCCATGTCCCAATCCCGAGGTGACAATGGTGACACCAAGCTCTGCCATCACAAGCAGGCCCTGCTCCGAGCACCACCACGCAGCTCCTTCATGGTCCAAACCCAGGGATGGAGAAGGGCAGGGGAACACAGCACAGCCTGGATCCCCACCGCCACCATTGCAGGACCCAAGCCACCTTGGCAAGACCTCTGCTTCCATCCTGCCCGAGTTTCGGGCAGCTGGGGCCCACCTCAGTCCGCAAGCTCTGCAGGAAAGCTGCCTTCTGGCGCAGCGGGTCATGGGTGAGACCATCGCAGAAGGAGACTGCGCCGTGGGGGAAGTTGTGCTGGGAGAGCCAGGCCACCACGCGGTGCTTCTGCATGTCAGGGCGGCCCGTCACATAAATGATCATGTAGCCGGAGTCCTGCCAGTGCCTGGGGAAGGGAAGACGTGTCACTGCATGCGGGAGGCTCAGAGGGCACCACGGCAACCGGCGCAAAGAGCAGGGCCACAGGATGGGGTGTGTGGTACACACAGCAGCAGGACAGACGGCTGGGGGGGGCAAAGCAAGCACCCATGGGACCCTGCCCAAGGAGACACCAAGGCAGGGMTAGCAGCTAAGCACAGCCTGTTGGGGGACAACAAGGAAAGTGCCACCTCGGTGGGGACAGGTAGAGACGGCTGTGTTCACCAGGACAGAAGGACTAGAGGGGCATAYGAGTGTTGAGTACACCCGCTCTACAGGAAACACGCCACAAAGCCCCAAATGAACCAGTAATATCAAGGTGTTTGCTAGAGGAAAGAGGAAGTCACCACTTCCGGAGCTGCTGGAAGGGCAGGAAGAGGCCTGAAGTGGAGAGGGCAGACTGGCTCTCAGAAAGCCCTCAGAGCTTCCCCCATGCACGAAACCCTGCCCTGTGCTTGCCCAAAGGCCATACTTATTCCTCTGGCGGGGACTTCAGCAACTCCAGGCACACAGCAGTGCTGTGTCTTATCACAACAGRCTTCTGCAGTTAAAGCCAATCGTCAGCCAAGCGCCACTAGGAAGAGCTCAGAGCACCTTTATCAGCAAAACTGCCTCCTGCCCCTGCTGACAGGATGTGCTGAGTGACTCCAGCACTACAGCGGGCACAGCCAAAGCAGCTCCCTCCTCCCAGGTCTCCTCTCAGCCTAGCCTTGGGAGAGTACATGGAGGCCAGCTGCAGTTGGGCACTGCCAGGCTCTGAGGAAAGAGAGGAWATGCTTTTCTGCAGGAAGTTTCCAGTAGAGGAAGGGCACAAGGCTCCAGGCAAGCCCTTTGCAGGGAGCGAAAGGTTCCTCCAGGTYTCCCAGGGGACAGAAGGCTGCTTTGATGTCCCTGCTACCCTGCTCTCACGAACGGGCTGTGATAGGAACCACAATAAAAGAGACCATTTGCCGCCCTGCAAGAAGGGCACCTACCTTACAACATCGACAGCCCCAGCCCGCACTTTAGGGTCACTGCCCATGATGGAGACGCTGGCTGTGAAGGAGCCGTCGATGCTGAACACAACTGACTCGGTGCCTCGTGCCACCACGGTCAGATAYGCCTCTGCGTAGCTGTGATCTCCCCTGGTACAGGAGAGAAGAGAGCATCAGGGTCCAACAGCCCACCAGCAGAGCTGCAGGGACCCTCCCACCCTCCAGCACCCGACACACTTGCCCTCCCACAGGGCTTCCTCCCGTGTCATGCAGGAGCTGTGAGGGTGCACGCGGCAAGGACTGAGCTGAGATGCCCCTGCCCACCGCAAACCGAGCGCCAGCCCCGGCCACCTCTCACCTCACCACCATGCGCACAGGGTATATGCCAATGGCCAAGGCCTTCTCTGGAGGGACAGTGAACGTGAGGCGCCCGCTGCCACTGGTCACCTCCGTGCCATAGTGCAGCCATTTCCCTGACAGCGGCTGTGTCATGATGTAGATGTCGACCTGGGTTGGGGAAAAGGGCTGATCAAGAGCTGGCTCGGGGAAGCCCATTCACCCTCTCAGGTCCTCACGGCTGTCGTGTCCCCACCATACTCCACTTAACCACACATCTGCAAGAGACRCTGGCTCTTTCCCACCATCTCACAAGATCCTGAAGGGTCACGCTCCTTATAGCGCTTCCCTGCCCCCCAAGCCACAGCAGACATCAGTCCTATCCTCCTAAACCCCCAGAAGGTCCCAGCAGCSCTGTAAGCCCCAGCGATACCTTCTCCCCGGTCAGCGTCACCACATCCAAGGGTCCGTACATGAAGCGCCCACTGAGGACTTGGGGTTTGCCCTCGCACACAATGGTGTCACTGGCCCGGTGGTTGGCTGTCACATTCTGCAAGGACCACAAAAGACTCAGCAGCTACAACAGGGCTGTTGCCACCAGACATCTTTTGGCCTAAGCGTCTGCTCCAGGAGGGATGGGATTGCTCAAGCAGGGCAGGAACACACAGGCAAGACCACCCTTTGCAAGGGACCTTGAGTTTCATCCTCCCTTATCCATCACTTTTCCCATTCCCTTCACCCTCCTGCCTAGGAAGGCAGGGATCACAGAATCATAGAATATTTAAGGTTAGAAGGGACATTTAGAGATCATCCAGTCCAACTCCACCAGATACACAGGGTTACATAGAGCACTGGGCACAGAGTGGCATTCCAAGAGGGTTTTGAAGATCTCCAGAGAMGGAGACTCCACAACCTCTCTTGGCAACCTATTCCAGWGCTCTGTCACCTTCACTGCTAAGAAATTTTTTCTTAAGTTCCTGTGGAACTTTTGATGCTTCAGTTTGTGGCCGTTTCCTCTAGTACTATCAGTGGCCACCACTGAAAAGAGGTCAGCACCATCCTTCTCGCTCCCTCCCTTGAGGTACTTCTAGACATTGATCAGGTCCCCTCAGCGCCTTCTCCAGGCTCAACAGACCAGCTCTCTCAGTCTTTCCTCACAGGGCAGATTTGGCTGTGCCATGCACATGAGCCATGCACATGAGCTGTGCCATGAGCCTGCCTGGTAAGGCCAAGCACCCAGGGGCAGCTCGAGCCCCACACCTGCCTTAGGGATGGGTTAAATTCCAGGTGGGCACAGCACAGAAAGCAGCAAGCAGGCACGCACAGCCCGAGAGGGTACGTACCCGAATCTTCACTTGGGTGCGCTTGCGTTGCCACTTCTCCCGGGGGATAGCTGGGCTGTAGATAGAGCTCTCCTCGCTCTCCGTCGGCTGTGGTCCCTCCTTCTCGATCACCTGCAAGGCAGCACGGCCTCAGCTCAGCCTCCCCAACCCAGCCCACACGGCCAGAGCCATCCATGCACGCACTGTACCTGCCGCAAGATGAAGGCCACCACGTCGGAGGACTCCCAGTAGCTGGCGTGGAAGAGGTGAGGCAGCGTGATGGTGGGGAAGGCAGTCAGCGCGTCGGGGCAGTACAGCGAGTAGTCGATGCGCTTYGGGCCCCACCAGCGCTCCAGGACTGTGGGGAAAGCGGTGCAAGCTCATGTGAATCCATCTTGAGATAGATCCGGCATGTAGCCTGCTCCAGAACCACCCCCGTGCTGAGCCCAGTTCCCGCTCTGCATCCCATCTCAGGACCCCTGCCCCAGGTCTCATGGCCAAGCCCATCATACCACGGACAACCCAGGCCAGTGGCTAGCACTTACTCTTGACGACTTCGCTGGTGCTGGCAGGTGTGGGAGGCTCGCCTGTGTCGTTGCCTTTCCAGAAGCCTCCAAAACTGCTGGTGGGAGTGCTAGGGACGGCAACGTCCACCTCAGCCAGGAAGAGGGTGGAGTGCGTCTGCAGGGCCTCTGCTGCAGAGCCACAGAGAGCACTGGGTGAGGTCAGACACTGGGACCTGCACGGGGTCTCCCCCACAGCCTCAAGCCCATTTGGGGATGCCCAGCCACATTGAGCCTCCTGCTGTGGGTGCCCTTCTGCTCTTCTCCTCTCCCCAGCACACTCACTAGATGCATCTTGGCTTTCTGAGGCTCTCCCAGTGCTCAGARGCCGAGGCATCAGCAGAAGCAGCATCAGCACCAGTCTCCACATGCCCAAATGCGTGGAAAACCCCACCGTGACCACTGTGCAGGGCACCCAAGGGGAGTGCAGAGAGCGCCCGTCACCTCAACCCTTTTCCAGCCACACCAGTGAGGCTCCTGCAGCACTCACCCAGCAGCGAGGAGGTGCCATCTCCCAGTGGGTACTTCTGGTAGCGGGGCACGCTGAGAGGTGGCACAGCATGGAAGGCCTTGGCCAAGAGGGGCTCCAGGCGGGAGGCACAGGGGTCGGCCGCGTGGAAGAGGTTGTAGATCTGCTCACAGGCGGGACGCAGCTGGGCCACTGGGGGCAAAGAAAAGGGGTGGGTGCTCCAGAGGCCAACTGGCCCACATGGCTGGTGACAAGGAGCCCAAGGGTGACAGGGGAGCCCCAGGGCACAGGCAAGAAGGACAGTCCTGTGGCAGGCAAGGGAACTTGCAATGCACTCAGGCCCTCACGAAGCAAAGGGAGAGGCCGGGCCCAGGGGAAAGGCTGAAGCTAGGAGAAAGTCCCTCCATGAGCCCTAGAGAGGCTGCATCCAGCTGAATGCTGGGAGAGCCAAGCCCTGGATACTGGCCACGGCGCTTTGGCCTGAGCAAGGGACCCATCTGCAGCCTAGGCTGTGGGGCCAGGCTCAGGTTGGCCCAGGGCAGGGTAGGAGATGCGCAGGCACATGCAAACTTTGAGGGCGGCACAGATGGGGCTTGGTCTGGAAGGGGTTCAACCCCAAACAAGGTTGCGTGGGGAGGTCCCAGAGGAGCACGACTCGTTTCTCAGCAAGTACAAGAGGTCGGGCCCAGCCTTGGGACCCCAGAGAGAGGGGATGACAGAGCAGGGAGAGTACAGGGCCTGCGCCACGAGGCCTCGCAGCTCACGGGGTTCCTCACCATCCATAGCAGGCATGACGGTCTTGCGCAGCGCTAGCACCAGCCCCAGTGGAGAGCCAAAGAGGAAGAAGCCGGATACCTTAAAGTCAAGACGGGCGCTGGTGCCCTCAGCCCCATCCAGTGCCGAGCTACCGCCTCGGGKTGCCTCCGCTTCTGGCGGGGGCTCGCTGGCCTGCAGGCTGGGGAGCGGAGCACWGTGAGCCTTGGCCAGAAGACACGGAGACTTCCTGGCCACGGTCCCTCCTGCTCCCACCCACCCAGGATATGCTGTGCTGCAGGACACACAAAGCTGTCAGGCCCTGTCAGCAGGAGAGCTCCAGACTACACCCATGCAAAGCCTCTTCCCAGGCTGGATCCCCCAGGAGGCTGCAAAGGGCAAATTTCCCAGGTGCCAAGGACATAAAACACAAAATATGTCGCAAAATGTGTTGCCTTCCAAAAGGGCCACAGACACATGCCCCATCCACCCGTGCTGACACATCTGGTGCTACCCAGATGCACTCCAGCCCTCCCAGGGCTCGGGATGTTCTCACCTGCCCAAGGAGCTGTGGTGCTGGCTGTCCCCAGGCTCCCGGCAGGGCAGCTGTGCCCCCGGCTCGGGACTGACCTGGACTGACCCTCCCGCTCCGTCAGTCCCTTCGGCCAGTGGGTCTCTCCCACTGCACAGCTCGGGAGAGATGGGCTCCGTGCTCTGGGAGAGGAAAGGCAATGAGCGCCCAGCCATAAAGGCAGCCACGGGTGCGAATCGCTTTCCCGCCCTCCGTGTGCTCACAAACACACCAGGATGAGGGCAGAAAGACAGAGGCTCTACCAGGGAGGCAGGAGCAGCGGGGGCCAGGGCATCGCAGGCACTCACCAGGCTGCCCCGGCGGCTGCTGCTCCGGCTGCCCCCCGAGCCTGCTCGGCTTTGGCACAGCGCATCGAAGCCTAGGATGCCTCCCACGCAGTCCCCAATCAGCACCACCTGTGGGAGGGCCCAGACCCATGCCAAGGAGCAGGAGGGAGAGAGCCTCCGAGTCCCCGACTCCTCTGCCCTTTGGACATGGGRRAAAAAAAAAAACCACTTGGATCGGAGCCAAGTCCCAGCAGCCCCCGTGACCAGCGGCAGATGCCTGGGAAGGAGCAACATTTTCCCCACATCCTCCCCCAGCCTCCAGTGACTTGTGGATGAAGCATCCGTTTGGCCAGAACCTCCGGCACCTCTCACCTGGCCGCAGAAACCAGCGCCCTCGCCGGAGTGCAGAAAGGTGCTGTAAGCCTGGTTGGCCCGGGTGATGACGGTGCCCACTGCATGCTGGTAGCTCCCCGAGGACGTGGCCAGGAGTGGGAGGGCTGCCAGCGGGATGTGGTCCTGGCTGCTGGACAGGCTGTCCCTGTCATGGCTGTATGGGCTGAGCCTAAGGGACACGGGAGAGAATAAGCTGGRCTGCCCTTGCCTCATTGTACGTCCCTCTGCACCCATGGGTACCGCACCAGGAGGAGGAGGACACTCCCCTCTCTACAACCACCCTCTTCCCAATTGCTGCTGAGCCATTTTCCAGGGAAAACGATGCCCTCGCCTGCCCGTAGCATGATATGGCCCCCTGTGCCCAGGCATACTTGGAGACGAGGGCGTAGGCAGCAGCACAGATGGGCGGGCAGGGCACCAGRCGCAGCGCCACGTGCCCCAGCGCCTCCGGGAAGTGCACACGGGTGACGGCATCGAAAGTGGCGGCCAGTGTCTGCACATCTGCCTGCTTGGAGCCCGGCTCGCCCACCCCCTGGTCCAGGATGTTCCCGCTGTGGAGGATGAGGAAAAGCACGTGGATCCGACACGCCTGCGCCGCACTCTCCACCGAGCACTCTCCAACCTGCGGGAAGGAGAGTGGTGCCACCAGTGCCACGAGGGCAACCACGTCACGGATGGCACTGCTGCCTTTCCCCATCCTAGAGGCAAGGAGGGCACCTACTTCTGGCAAGCCGGGCCCCGCTAGCCCTTCGCTGTCAGTCTTGGCGCAGCTGGCTCCATCCCCTGCAAGGACAGGCCTGGTGTGAGCCTACCTGGTGCTTCCAAAGAGGGATCCAACTCTTGTCCTGGGACACGTGTGCCAGGCCTCGGAGTGGGGAATCAAACATCCCAGGTGTTGCCTTCACCCTTCCAGCCCCCATTGCATGGGGCTCACAGTTGTCCCAGACTCACCCAGCACTTCGTCCAGCTCCGCTGGCCGCTCCAGCGTGTCCAGGAAGTCGTTAGAGCTCCACTTGGTCATCTCCTTTGCAAAGACCTCGTCACTGTCGGACAGGTCCTCTGCGGCAGCAAGRAGAGTGCTGTGGGCAGGGAGCACCCACACCCTTCTCCAGTCATGRCATCCCATCCTGGGATCCTTTCCTGAAGCATTGGATTCCAGCCCACCCACAGCACAGGCAGAGGGYCTGCAGCGAGAACTCCCTCTCCATCAGTGCCTGGGGGTCTTGACCTCCAAAATCCAACACGCCCCAACGTGCCAGCCACGGGTCACAGGCTGCTGTACCATGCGCGTCGAAGAACTCCTCCTCGGAGCTGTTCTCGGAGTCCCGAGCAATGTTCTGCATGCGCCACTCGGACAGGCTCTGMGGAGACACCCCCCCTGCCCCCAACAAGGGGTCAAAGCCCAGTACTCTCTTTGCAGCATTGTTCCTGGTCCATGGGACCTACACGTCCTGCTACCCCACGGCCCTGCGGGGGCTCTTAGGCCCAAAACCACCCACTGGRAGGTCCAGGTTTGGAAAAACACCATCCCTCCAACTACAACATCTCCTTCCGAGGAAGGCTCCTGCATTCCCATCATCTACCTCATAGAGAGTCCCTCTTCCCAGTCAGGTCTCTCACCTCCATGCTGGGAAGAGTAGGACGACCGGGAAGACGTGGACCATTGCTTGGCAAAGGCGTCATCAGGGGAGGCATCAGATGCCCCCTGCAGCTCAGCACTGTCTTGCCCACTGGCATCGCCCAGCTCCGGGCAGCCGTCGGCACTGGTGCTGGCTGCAGGGGCCTCCTCRGCCTCGCTGCACTTGGCCATCTTCTGCGCCAACATGCGGGCCGTTTCTTCCTCCAGCTGCCGGATGTCCTCCATSGTGAGCTCCGTCCACTCGTCCTGCCAGCACCAGGCCTGACGGTGCGCTCGCAGCATCACCTTGCGCAGGCCTGTGGCATGGGGCGAGTGAGGCCCGACCCGTGCCGCCTGCCCGCCTTGCTTGGATGCCCCCGGGGCCTCCAAGGCTCCTGCCAGCCACCCTGGCCCTCCCAGTTGCCTGTCTCATCCGTGCGTCCCGCCCCAACAGGCTGCGCATGGTTCCCAGAGGCTTTAGGGCTCCCTGTGGCCGCTCCTTGCACAAGCCCTCCCATCGCGGTCACTAGCCAACRGACACCAGGCACAGCCCTGCAGCACTGAAGCCGGGGCCCGCAGCACCCAGGAGCGCCACGACGGCCAGGCGGGGAGGCACCGTGCTCACCTACGTCGTGGATGAACTGCTCAATTTTGGACTGCATGCCCCAGTAGCGGAACTCCACCTTGCAGAGCTTGTAGGCGCACATGAGGGGCCCGCCAGCGGCCGCCTCCAGCCAGTCGTCGCCCAGCGGGCCCCGGCCCGTCTTCACGGAGCGGTAGAGCTTCGGGTCCTCCTCGGCCTTGTACTCCCCAGGCGAGATGGGGTCGCGCACGATGTCAATGGTGTCTATGGGGCAGATAGCGGCGCTGAGCCCTGCGCACGCAGCATGTCACGGCTTGCAACAGTCCTAAGATTAAGGGCAGGGCAAGGGAGGGGCAGAGAAGTGGAGGACACAGTAGGGGAGAGGCCAAGAGTTGGGCCCCGCGGGGAAGCCGGTACCGTCAACAACCACTTTCCAAGCCTCAAAACAAGAGCTCAAAGCAWGCTTTGGCTAAACTCAGCTGCCCAGGTCCCTTCTCCACACTGGTACCTGCTGTGATGAGAGGAGAGACGAGGGGACAAGGCCCCTCCTGTGGAGTGGGCTAAGCGCGCAGCTGCAATAGGCGCGGGTGGGCACCGGGGCGAACGCACGTGGAAGCTGCCAGCCACGTTAAGAGGCAGGGTGACACATGCACRCGCATGAGCGAGGAGATTTGGCAGCTAGAAGAAAGGCTCAGGTGACCCGAGGGGACACRAGGACTAGGCTAGAGTGGGCGGGCACAGCTGCGACGGGTGCCCAGCGTGTCCCTCTGYGGTCTCAGGGTCACCGCAGCTTTCGCTGCCGCCAGCTGAGGCTTCACGCACTGCAGATGCTGGAGCACCCCCCCTTGCTGCGTGGCCCCTCGCCCCGGGCCTCCCAGCTCCAGCAGGAAAGCCTGGAGCTAAGGATGAGAAGCAGGTGAGACAACCCGAGTGGGAAGAGCCGCACAAGGCGGTGGTCGGTGGCATCAGGCACCAGAGTTACAGGGAGCGGTGGTCGGTGGCATCAGGCACCAGAGTTACAGGGCAGGACCAGCCGCATCCCCTTTCTGCTCTACCCAGGGTCCTTATCCAGCAAAACGAGATCCAAACCTGGCAGCAGTTCCGGCAGCTCCAAAGGATGCTGCAAAGTGGAAGGGAGTTTGGAAGAACAAGAGCCACCTGCCTCAGCTGGGACAGTTCTCTGTAGTGCCAGGACAGCCTGGGAAGCCCTAATACAGAGTTTGGGACAAAAACCAGCCTCTGTTGCTCAAGGAAGAGCAGAAGCAGCTCAGGGAGTGTGGGAAGCGATGGCCCCACTGCTGCAAGAGACTCGTCAGAGAGCTCAGTGTTGTCACCCTAAAAATGGCCAGCRCTACTGAGAGGCACCCGGACAGGAAACCCACCCCTGTGCAGCCAGGGCCACATTAGCAGAAAGACTCTGCTCCAGTAAGAGCCATAGGAGAAAAATAAAATAAAGAGCCGACTATAGCAAGTCATGGGGCTCAAAGCCTGCCCAAAGCCTCTGCTATTTTTGGTGGGTACCCCCGGAAGGTCAAGCCACTGGCTCCTTCCTGCCCACACTGAAGTGGTGGCACTGCGAGGGCAGTTGTCTCTGTCTGTGACACGGGAGTTTTCCCTACAAGCTGTGTCTGCAGCCATAGGAGTGCCGCGGAGCCCCAGTGAGCAGCCACGATGCCGGAGATGCCCCCGGGCTTCTCATGCTCAGCACCAGGGTCTCACCTGCAGGCAGGCACTTGGTTGCACTGGTGGCATTGCCTGGGGACCACGATACCTGCATGCCCTGCAGGTGCCCCAGATCCAAATGCCTCGGCACAGCAGCTAGCACCACAGGAATACCCCTCTCTACGGCCCAGGTAAGTCCTTTCCAACAGTATTTTCCAGACTGCTGGATGGGAAATAATGTATAAGCCATGATGCTGCAAGCAATCCAGACAAGAGCAACCATTTCTGACTCCTTAGACCGTGAAACCACTTAAAAACACATTTCAACACCAGGGCAGGACACACACAGRTGAGGCAAGCTCCAAGGACGCAGCTTGGGGCTTGTTTGACAGCAGGGTCCAACCAGGCCCCACGCAGCATAACCTGAACCGGCAGCCAGGGAACATGCACACGATCCAGCTGCGTCCAAGGGCCATGGGGCCTTAACTAAAAAAGGTACTCAAGTAACTCACTGAGCAGCTTGGATCCCACCATGATACATTTGGACAGCAGGGAATCTGCATTGTCGGCATTAATACCCGAGAACAGGAGCAACTCGCAGCATGTCCCACAGTCGTGAATTTGCCCCAAGAGACAGCCCTGGTCCTTGCTGGAGGGACACGCTGGGTCACAGCTCCTCCAGAGCAGCCTGCCTGGCAGATTAAGCAAGCCGGGCTGCTGCAGGCAGCTCAGCCTCAGGACTCTGAACAGGTTGAGAGTGTTTCAGGAGCAGGAATTACAGGGGAAATTGGTGTGAAAACCACAAAGAGCAAARGCACGTGGACGGCGTAAGAGGAGTCACAGTGCAGCAGCGGGAGGGAAGCTTTGAGACAACTTGAACCAAGAAGCATTCAGGCTTGCACGTTACCCCACTGCACTGTTATCCACACAGCAACCTGCAGGTCTATTCATTCATATTGTTATGGGACAAGAAATAATCTGTGAGGAGGCAGCTGTGCAGCTTACAAGGGGAACAAGAGATCGGTTTGGACCCCGGAGCCCAAACCCTGGCATTTACTCTGCCTTCAGGCACCCTCTGAAAGGCGATAGGGGTGGCCAGAGATTTAAACACGAGGCGTCACAGGACACCGGGGCAAGAGCACAAGCCAGCAAAGAAAATTCCAACCAGGATTGGCCGGCACAACGGGACACGGTCCCCTGCTCTCCAAGGAGAAACCTCCAGTGGCAGCACAGCAGAGATGCAGCCAAGCCCTACAAAAAAGCCCACGGTAAAGAGACCAGAAGAGAAGCCAGAGCAAAGGATCCAGCCCCACCACTGGGGTTGGGGGGCACAGGGACCACACGCTCTCAGGGTCGACTTGTGCTCAATCACCACCTCACGACTGTGGGACTCGTCCCCCCTCTCCGATTTTAGACACCAACGTGCAAGCCGGACATCCCCAGATGCCACATGAGCCAATGAAAGAAATAGGTCAGATGAATCATTTCCTCCGAGTGCCTATTTTAAGGCCTCCATTTTAAGAGGCGGCGCATTGCGCTGCGCTCCAGCGCCTAAAACAGGGAGTTCTCTGCCACCCAGGAAGGGAGCTGGCAAGTGCCGAAACCTCCCCACAGCTGCTGAATCCCACCCAAGCGTCTGGGCTCTCCCACCAGGACCCCCCTTTGGCACATCCGGGAAGCACCGGAGTGACCTGGATCAAAGTGCTGTGAGAAACGAAACAAAGCAGAGGAGTGAGGAGCAGGGTGGAGGGAAAAGTGCTCAAAAGGGAGGTGGTTTCGTCTCTCCTCCCGAGCTTTTCACCCGTTTTCTGCTCCTGTTTGGAAGGAGGCGACTTGTTTCCAACTCYCTCTTTTCTGCTAAGCCTTGGCCTGTCCCCTGATCCCCTCCAAGAGCCCTCAGGGGGTTCCCACACAAACCTGCTCTTCTTGGAAGAGGAAGGCAAAACTGCACCAGGGAAGAAGGGACAGGATAAGGAAAGACAAGGGAGCCGCACCYCTGCCAGCACCAAGGTGCTACAGCCTGGGAAGGGAAGAGCTGGAAATCAAAGATAAAGGAAGCCAGGGGCAAAACACCCCTCTGTACCATTTTTTAAAGCAGMATCTCTCTCCTCCACGGAGCTCTCAGCAAGGAGCTGAGGGGACACATGCCCCCTGCAGCCATGGGGAGCCAGCCCCAAACTCAAGAGCTGGARCCCATCCCATTAAAGGCGTGAGCTGCCCCAGGGCGCGCAGGGCCGCTCTGTGGGAAGCCGCAGGATGAAACCCACACATCCCGTCCTGCCACGCGCCGTGGGAAYGCTCCGCTCCTCTGCCTCAGGTTAGCTCCTTCGCAGTGCCCCAAGGGAGGCTCACGGCAGCTCCCTGGCCCCATGGCTTCTGCTGCACCAACGGCTTTGCRCGGAGGCCGGCGGCACGTACCCAAAATCCGCTGCCTCTTCTCRGCCGCGCTCAGGTTGAAGACGTTCGTCTGCTGGCCGCAGTCAGGCCGGTAGTAAGTCTCAATCTCAATGGAGAACTTCTCCACAAAGGGGCAGGTGTATCTGCAGGAGGCGCCAGAAACGGGGTGGGGGGTGATTTGAACACAGAGGAACCAAGCCTGAAGTGCCCCCCTGCCCCTAAGCCCGGGCAGGACCACGGCGGGATGCAGGAGGAGGCTGCATGGCCCCACGCCGCCGGGAGCTCACCTGGTGCGTGTGTATGGGTAGGCATTCCAGGACTCCTCCTCCACCTGCAGCGCGGCCTTGGGCAGCAGCGCCCGGAACCAGCTGGGGATGTGGGAGCCCACGTGGTAGATCTTGTGGGTGTACTGCCCGCTGCCCCCCGGGCCGTCGCTGTAGGGCCGGTTGGCCAAGATCTCGACACCGCTACCTTCTCCGCTCGACTCCTCACGGCTCTTCTTCTGTGGGGCCGGGGGCTRGCTGAGCTGCGCCCCACAACCATGCAGATCCCCCCACAGGGGCCCCCTGCCCGTCACAGGTCCCCCCACAGCTGCCTGGGCACCCCCAGATCCCTTTTCACCCAGACCTTACTCAGGTGGCTGCACCCAGTGCAGCCCCCACAACCCAGCACCCTTTCCAGAGGCCCCATGCTCAGCCCCATTTCTCTGGGTCTCACATGCCCCAAACCACCCCACAGCTCTGTGCTCAGCCCCATAGCCCTATTCCACTTCCCCCGCCATACACACACACACATCTCCATACACTGCCCCCTGGCCCCATGTCCTTGCAGCACCAGCCCTGCACAGCCACCAGCCCATCCCCATGGCCTGCACGCTCCAGTGCCGTGCTCAGCCCCAAGGCCCCTTGCACCCCACAGCTCCAGRCTCAGCCCCATATCCTCATGTCCTCCTACACCCCCCAGGCTCAGTCCCATGGCCCCCTGCACCCCCGAGCCCCACGCTCAGCCCCACGGCACCCCTGCATCCCCCCCCCCAGCCTCAGCCCCGTGGCACCGCACAGCCCCACGGCTRCCCACCGCCACCGCGGCCGAGCCCACCTGGATCATGTAGAGCTGGGCCACCTGGTACTCCTCGAGGCTCATGGGCAGCAGGATGTGGTACTCCTTGATGAGCATGGCGGCGGCGGGGGGCAGCGCCTGCGGGTGCCGCCGCCGTCAGACCCCGGCCCGGTCCA
>PTEX01000292.1:0-45450 GCA_003342815.1 Eudromia elegans
CTTTTGTCTGTGTGACTGGTGTGTGAGTGCAGTGGGAATCCCCTCAGTGTGTGCCCCCCTTTCTCTCCCTGACCGTCGGCCTGTGACTCCCCCCCCCCCGGGATCGTCGCTGGATTCTTTTGGAGCGCTCTCTCCCAGGCCGTGCTCTCCAGCCGACTAGCCGCTTGGGTAATTACGTTGGTGGTTCCTGGGAGGAGGGCCGCTTCACTTAGAAGAGAGTAGTCAAGAATATTTTCTCTGTCTATCTGGCAAAGAAATGGGAGAAACCTTTATGTTCATCTGTTTAAGCTGGATTCTGCTAAAATATTTTTATCTCTCCCACATAAATCTCTATAATGAAATAATCAAACTGAGCAGAACAAAGGAGCCTGTGTCTTTACAAATGTGTGAAATAATCCACATGCTTTAGCAAACAGGCCTAGGGAGTACAGGCAAGGAGGTCATGCTATGCGTACGCGATTGGGTGCAGTTGACCTCAGGGGAAAACAGGAGGGAGGCAGAGAGATCCTTATCAACAAATGACCACAGAATGAACCTTAGTAGAGTAGATGCAAGCATAATGGGCTAATGCATTTTAACTTTCACACCCAGAGGAGGCATAAAGTCACTTTAATCATATATGTGATGTATGATCAGGGAGGGGGAACATACCACAGAGCAACATACATTAGGCAGACCAGGAAGTCTGTAACTTCTGAGTACCTTAGTCAATGGGGAAAAGGAGAGAGTGGGAAAATCAGGGTAAAAGGAGGCTGCACCCCCTCCCCACCCCCCTATAATTTGAGAGGACTCTCCCTTTATTCGAATAAATTTTCAGGAATCCTCTGTCTCCCTTGCGAACATTCGGTTCTTAACAGTGAGATTTTCTGCACAAAATATCCAGTCTCATGATGTATGAAAAAGAAGTCAGAATATGGCACACAGATGACATAGGAAGTATAAAATGTTTATAAATATATGTACTGAATTCATAAATCATTTGAGGTTTGCTCATGCATACATTCTTTTTGCTAGACCATGGTGAAATATGAAAGTGATGACAAGACCTGCAAAAAAGTAAGTTGCAAAATCTTCAATCTTTATTGCAAATAGATAAAAATCTCCTTCAGGGAAGTCTTTCATGAAGTAGTTTAGGAGGCAGAAGAGAATAATTTGTCATTAGCAGTGGACTACTCTTCTTCAAAATATGTCTTTCTCTAGTATAAGAAATTAAACTGATACTCTGTAAGTAAAAGAAAATGTGTAAGTATTTTAAAAATTTTAAAAGGAACTAGAAGACCTAATTACATTCTTGGATGCCGTTGCTCCAGCATGCACTAAATATTTAATGCACAATAAGAGTTTTGAGGGAAGCATTAGATATGTGCTGGAAAAGTTATGCTTTTTGGCTTAAAAACTCAGCATTATAAAGATTTTATTTAGAGATGTTTTTACCCAGATGTAACTGGGTAGAAGTGCAAACTCCATCTCATCATCTCTCAAGGCATCTAATTTTCCTTTTCTGAAATACCTAGCTTAATTTATGAAAGAGCTAAAAAGTTTAATTTACAATAATACATTTTTTAAAATAGTCAATTCTTGCTTTTTTATATATTTCATAAAAGAAAGCATACAGTTGAAAACCATGTACAGTTTCAAAGCAGACATGTTTGTTAATAATGTTGTATAAAATGCTAGGTGTTGATTACTGGTGAATAACTTCAAATTGGTAACTACTGATATTACCATGGATGAGATTTTTGTAAAGTGATGATGAGAATCAGATACAATAATACATAGTGTGAAAAACAATATTGCTTAGCTGTGTTGTTTTTATATCTCATATGGTTTAGAGGCAACGGTATCGCTTATAATATAATTTAACAAAACCACACAGATAACAGGAATTTTTATCATATAGGCCTTCTGACCAATCACACCTGCTTCAAGTAGTGTTTTTAACTTTTTATTTCACTCTAAATCAGAGTACTTTTTGATTTATGAAGAAGGTGCATTTTACATAGAGCAAAATAGCTCTGTCTCCTCTCAAATGACAGAAGAATGTGTAAGATTTTGACTTTAAGTGCGTAAGACTTTGTAAAAAATAGCTAACCTTACACAGCATGTGAGGCTACCTGTGACAGATCTTCAATCTACTGTCTTTAACAGGTGATTTTTTTTACATTTTGGATAAATAATTGCTAATTATTATTCTTTTCCCTTTATGTTTTAAAGTACATTTTCCACATAAGTTAGAACTAATGGGAGGAAATTGCTTGTGAAGCTAGGAGAACTGAATTGAAAGAGAGGAAGTGTCAGTTGAGGTCAGGCTGCTCAAACTCTTGATGCACGTCAGAAAAGTATTATGAAAATGTTCTCAAAATCAGAATTTCTGGTTTGGAATTTGAGAATCCAAAATTTGAGAGCATTACAATAAACTCTTCAGCAGTACCTTAAAAATTGATATCTTTAAAGACTTCAAATGTAAGTATGAAGTAGAACTACAGGTCTTAGAATGAAAATACAGGAAAAGAATTAATTTCTCACTGGTCATTAAATTAAAAAGTATTTAAGTTAATCAAAGAAACAGAAATTGAACTGCAGAGTTCTTGCTGTAAGAACATCAGACAAAGTAGGTAAGCAGGACAACAAATAATGTTAAAATAATTTTATACTTTGTCACTCCTAAAAAGAAGAACAAAAAAAATTATTAAGGAATATTTTAAAGAACAGAGAAAGTAATTCATTTAATTTTATCCTATTCTTTTTTTCAGAGCGCCTATCAAAATTGTGATAATCATATAAAATGAAGTACGGCAATGTGGAGAAGTCTTTAAGAATCCAAACATTTTTATTTTTGTAATCTTAACTTATGGAACAAGTGTTCTGCTACAGCTTTACAAGCTTTCTCAGATTATGTCTTTGTTTTATTCCGTAACTGTTTGTACACATTTGTATTGTTTATTGTGTTTTGTACTTTTATCATTTTGCTATACTTTTATCATTTTGCTATAGTGTACTGTCCTTTGAAAACAAAGTTACATTGGGGTGAGGAGAAATTGAGGAGAGAAAACATAATGAGGTAGTATTCCTGAGAAATCTGGAAGAGTTACTGTGGAATGGATTATGTTGTATGGAATGTATGTTATGTATTAATAGAAATCTGAAGTGCTAATTGTATTTAACAGTTGGGTACTGCATATCAGATATGCCTGAATTTTATAAAACTCACCTGTCTTGTATTTTAATATTTCCATAATGCAAATTATTTTTATTTGTTTGTAAATGTAAAGCCATCTGGTGTTTTCATTGCTTTCAGAAATGACTTCGCTTTTAATTTCTGATTCTAAACCAATTACTTCACCTCTGACATTTTAAAAAATGACATGAAAGCAATATACTACAGTGGCTTCTATTGCTCTTGAAGGTCAGTATTTTCAGTAAACAGCAGAAGTTGGATGGAAAGGGATTAATATAGCCTTGGATATGTCTAAAGGTTTCTTTGTTTTTGTTCATCATTTGCCATTTCAGCCTTACACATCACATTATACATGAACAAGAGCACCATAGATTCTGCAGTCCCAGACAGTTCCTCTGTGCTAGTGTTTAGTGGTGTTATATCTGCCAGAAATGAGATCATCCATCTTATCTGGGTACCATAGGTGGTAATCGCCTTCCAGTTATGCTTCTTGATATTTTTATGTATAATTTCAAAAAATCCTTTGTTTAATTGGACATGATTTTGTACTTATTTTGCAAGTATATCTTCAGGTCTGCAAATGAGCTTTTTCCTGGGTTTTCTTTCATAACACTATTCTCTGGTCACTCATTCATAAACAGTTGCTAGTAATATGTACTCATTAGCTGTCCAGTTTTACTAAGTCTGAGGATTTGGGAATCTGCTCTGACCATCCATGAGATGCAAAATTGAAATTGCTTTCTTTCCTGTACAAATATAAATATAAAAATAAACCCACTCAGTTACCTTTGACATTACATTATTGCTGCTTTGACCTTTTATTATTTGTTGTGTGGCAAGAAAAACTTACAAAAACTCTGTATAGATCTAAGCCAGTCAATGATATTTTGAAACACATCATTGCATTGATAACAGTACGACAGCAACCTGAAGGACTTTAAGGTATGGAATGTTGCAGTTAAGCTGCAACAAAATGGAACAAAGGCAAACATTTTCATTTATATTGAGAACATTTGTCTAGTGCTGACTAAAAATTATTCATGGAATACAAATAAGGCCTTAAAATAGAGTGTATATTTTTAGTGTATATATATGCAGCTGAAAATCAATATGTGTCTATTTATATCCATGTATACAGTTCTCACTTTAACCTAAAAAATCAAACTCAATGTTAAAATGTATTCAATGCAGTATATTTAGATGTGTTAGCCTAAACAGTTTTTATTGCTATATATGTCTATAAAATTATCATAAGGTGGGAAAGAGAAGAGAGTATCTTACGATTCAGTTTGTCTAGTCTTAAAAATGCAAGCTTTCTTATTGATCACTTGGTCACTTAAAATCTGTATTTTACTAATAAAATGCATTTTCAATACACAACAGATTCAAGTTTGCCATTTCTACCACGGACACCTAGAACGTCTTTACTGTTTTGGGTTTTTTTTTTTTTTCCGGAGATTGATTTCAGGCTCACTCTTAATAGTTTTTGGAAGTAAATATGAAATCACTGAATGAATGATTCAAACATTGCTAAAAAAATGTATAGTGAGGAAGGGTTCTTTATAGAAATAGTAACAGTGTAGACTTTTTTTTTTTTCCTTAGTAGATATGCTTATGTACACTGCAGGTGACATGACGTCAAACAAACAGCCCACTGGTCCAACCAGTGTGGCATCCAGGTGGTAACCTAGATGTTTAAATTGCAGATTGCATTGTCTAGAATGCTTATAAACTTTGAAGCTTTGTATATTTATTAAACAAAATGAGTTTATGTCGGCTTTCATTAGTGAAAGTAAACTCAGTAGGGGAACTGAAAATTGAATACGTCCTCATTCAAGATGAGTAAGTAGTCATTTCCATTCTTGAAAAAGCAAAGCAAAACTCACTGAATCTGAAATCAAGTGAGTCAAATGTTGTAAGAACTAAGTTAATCGTATGACTGGATTATCTGTATATAGAGCAATATGATATCTTAAGTTGGATCAGTATTATTTATATCAATCAAAACAAAAACTTTTTTCACACTACCACCTCAAAGGTTAATTTCCTATGACTGATTTTTCAGTTAAAGATCACCCCAATAACCTCAAATTCATTACAAAATAAATGATGCTAGCTAAACAAACAACTGCACATCCTACATATAAAATCATGAATAACTGCAAGTATGGAAATACAATGTACATACTTTATGTCGGGTATTGGAATTTTACAGAAATTTCTGAATAACTCTCAGACTCCTTTGAATTTAAACAGAAAAATCTTGAATTTCATAATGTTCCCCAAAATAGTCTTTATTTTAGAAGAATTAGACTATTAGCATTCAAATAATATTTGAAATGCTTGCCAGTGTTGTCAGTGAAGCCTATGTGAATAACCAAACCTTTTATAATTCATAGTAAACTTTAGGTAGCTACAATGGCAATAATGTGCTAAGGTAGTTATGAATAAAAATAGGTATGTTTTCACCTTTAAGCTATCAAATTGCAAGAGTTTAATTACTTGAACAATAAATTACATGATTATTTAATTAGAACTGAGAGTAATTATGTTAATTTTTGCTATTATATATCAAAAAAGATAGTGTTTTCTTGATAGAACCACTTTGAAGAAGTATTGTTTTATACAGAGGTGCCAGAAAAGCTCTGTAATTAAAACTGCATCAAGATTTGTACTTAAAAGTATTTTTTTTCCCAGTTCTCCCTGAATTCACATATTTTCATTGTTTTAAATGATTGCTGGAGTCAGTCTTAAATAAGATTTTAACTTATTGAGACACATATGAAATAATTATGCAGTTCCATCCTCTACTGCAGCTTGTGTTCTTTCTCTTTAAAAATGCAGATTTTAAAGTGAAACCACCTCAAACCATCTCAAGATCAGTTCATAGATCAAGATCAAGATCAATTCAGGTTTAAATAATGGGGGAATACCACATTTGTCCCCCCACCATTAGTTTGCTGCATCTCATAGCAAAAGTATAGGCCAGAATGGGTAGGGAAGAGAAATTCTAATTAAAATTGGATTGTTGATTGTTTCAGTCTTTGAGTTTGAATGCAAAAGGAAAAAAAAAAAAAGTGTCATCTGCCTAACGTCGATTTTTTTTTCTTTTTTTTCAAGTTGTACTTCAGTATTTGGCATTACTTCTAAGAGACCAGAAGGTGCTGATTCAACGTACTTTGTGCAAAGTCCTTTTGGGGACATCTTCTGGGATAGGGATGTCTTCTGTAGCCTGGAGAATGCCTTGGTTGCCTTGGTTGCAGAGCTCTTATACAGGAGGTAAGAGAATCTTTTTAAAGGGGCCTTATCCTTTACGAGTATTTGTATATTTGTAAGTTTAATGAACATATTCCAGGTGGAGAAGTTTCTGATGATGAAACTGAGCAAAATGTGCTCAAATATGTCAAAGTTGAGGCATTCCTAGCACTACCTGAAACAGTGCTTTATCTAATGACAAGAACTGTATTGATGAAGCAAAGCTTATACAAGGGATTTAATTAAACAAGACTTTTGAGAACTACAGTTTTGGTTACGATAGGTGACATGTGTCCATCTGAACCCACTTGTCATATCAGGTGACATTTAAAGAATGTCTCATTAAAAGAAGTGGAATGAGTAAATCCATGTATAAAAAAATAAGGAACTGCACATTAGGAGAAGTATTGCCTGATTTTCTTGTGACAAAAGAAAATATGCACTTGTAATTATTAGCAAGTTACTGGAGGAGTTGTATTCAGATTCAAAGCCTCTGGTCTAAACCACCAGTGCAAAGGAATGAACTGCAAACTTTGACTACTAAGAGTTCTAGGTGTTTCAGTTGAAACATAGTGGATAACAAGTGTGAAATTATTTTTTGGAATTAGAGTTAAAACAGTGAGAAGCAGTATGCAAAAAAAGAAGGAGACTGGCTGAATGCAATGCCTGAAGTGCACTTAAAATTGTAACAAGAAAGTGTGGTCTAGTATCCAGCCTAGACTAGTTTGGGTCTTTCAAAGCAGAATAAATTTAATGAAGATTAACAACTGTGATCCAGGAGAGAAGGTGCTGAGTCTATTCATATTTATTATTGTAACGTAAATCTTCCAGGTCAGGAAGACCAGCCATTTCATCTGAATCTTTTATGAAATAGGTCAGGATTGATCCTAATTTGGGCCTATTTAGTGCAGTTACCCACTACTATTGCATGCAGTGAAGCATGAGTTTTGGCTTACTTGGGAAGCTATACGTCTTTTCCGTAACACTCTTGTGAAGTAAGGAAGAGAATCAAACCTAATGTTTAAGTAGGATTTTTTTTTTCCTTTTAATATGTAGCACATTTTTTTATATATATAAAATATCAAGTATTTAAGATTTTTTTTTTTTTTGGGTGCTTTGATGTGATCCTAATGCTTTACAGTGCTATACTGTATAACTGTATAACTGAGATTTTCTCTGGTGCCACACATAGGAATAGCTGTACCGAGTAAGCTGTACAGTTTTTACATATTTGCCTAGTATAGAGATTAACACCATTCCAGTTAGTCAAGTATCTTCCAGTTCTTTCCTTACAATTTTTCAAACAGTTCTGTATTGCCTAACACAGACATCAAGATGGTCAACATGATCGTTAGAACTCTGCAACCATTAAGGAAAAAGGAAAGGGAAGGGAAAGGGGAAGGGAAGAGGAAAAGGAAAGGGGAAGGAAAATGGAAAGGGAAAGAAAAAAGGGAAAGGGAAAAGGAAAAAGAAAAGGGAAAGATGAATGAAGGGAAGAAAAAAGGAGTCACAATATCAGTATACCCCAGTGGTGTGATGGTATCTTGAGTACCAATGAATAATGAGGAGTTGCATTCAAAAATTAATATTTCATTCATAAAACTTTTTATAACTCTTTTATAAATAACATCTCAGCCTGGTAACTCATTGCTGCCATTTTGGACTGCCTATTACATGGGCTCCCCTGCAGTTGCTTCAGATTCAAAGAGAACATTTGAGTTCCCACAGACAGGGTTTCCAGTAAGACAGTCTTTCCAGGTCCTTCCCCAGGGAACAAAGAACATCATTAACATTTCTGCAGTAATCTTGACTTCTCTAAGTGCTCCCTTTGCTCTTTGATCAAGAGTTGTCCCTAAGGACTGTCTGGTAGGCTTTTTACTCCTAGTGCATTTGAAGGAAAAAGTTCTTACTGGTTTTGACTCCTTGTAATAGTTACATCACAGGCTCTTTCTTGGCAAGCTGTAGTGTGCTTTTTACGTTTAATCTGTAAAAGTTTGAATCTGTCTACTGTAGTCACTGGACTTGCTTCCAGCTTTCTGAAGGATGACTTCTATCATTTTAATAATCATTCTACTGCTTAGAATTTGTCATTTCTCAAGCTTTGCTTTTTAACATGTGGTATCCATTGACCCAGTGATTCTTACAGGATGCCCTCAAGTGGCCTTCATGACATCTCTAATGTTTAACTCTCCTAACTCTCCTTTTTTATTTTTGTAAGTAAAGACCCTTCATTTTTCTACTTAAAACTGAGTTTTCAGTTCAGTTACTTAAAAAAATTGTGGAGAGAATTATGTCTTTGGAGGTCCAGAACTAGTAGTGACAAAAAGCTGAATGCTATGTCTACCTATAGTTTCATAGAGGTTGTCCCTGAGTTGAGGGACCTATGAATGTAGGTCCCATATGTTTTGGGAGCAAACTGTAGCAAAAAAGTGAGTGCTTTTCTGATGAGCTACTCTTCATTAGCTCTTCTACAGTATTTATCTTTTTTATAAAATAAGAAGACCTAAAGAACCTCTGTTAATGAAGTGGAACAATTCTTTTTTTTTTATTAAAAAGGAAGAGGAGAAATTTGTAAGTCTTGTCATTTTGTCTTTAAGTTAGGTTGTACAGTTTCCTGTAATTCTAGTGTATACTTTTCAAACTTTTAAGCACAATTTTCTTTCTTTTATAAAAGTTCATGCAACATGTGAATGTTCATGCAACTTTGTTAATTCTTGCTTTGACTATAGACAAAGTCATATGAATAATAATAAGATATTAATTGAGTATCTATTATGTAATTCAAGCTCATGCTTTTTTTCTCCCTATATTCTACCTTCATCAGAAGGTGAACTTCAAATTTTAATTTTATTGAATCTTACTTATCTGTTTAGTATTGGGGATCCTTCCCCAATGGCATACCATAAGATGTGTGCCAAAATTGACTTTGAGAAGGTTGTACCATCTCCTGAACTACTGATATTCTTAACTATATGCTAAGTGTATGCTCCATTATTTAAACTGTAACACCTAGGAGCAGCATTTTTTGAGCTTGCAGCTTGCAAGTAAACTGATTAGCATGAAGAGAAGCTTTTCTCCAAATGATGTGGAAATTTGAAGGAGATGGGAAAACTCCATGGGAATCATAACAAATTTTAAAAGAAAATCCAAAGTAAAGCCTTTTAACTGGTAATGAAATTTCTCTGATGAGAAGTGTGAAAAATGTCACAAAGGCCAGCATCCTGATGGTACAGCTCATAAAAGTTGTATTTGCTCTGAGGTGGCCCCAGGTGCTTAGGAAATATGACTGGAGTCACCAAACTGTGAGATTGATGTAGCTCTTCAATGATCCCATGAGTACTGAGTGAACCTAGTCAGGCAAAGGAGAAACAGCACAGAAAACTGGTACTGCAAGCATCTTGTTCCCATGAAATTTTGCACTGTGTTACCTGATGAACATGTGCATTGATATCTCTTGAATATGTGCGCTGTTACCTGTTGATCATCCTGTTGACCTTCCTATTGGTATCCATGCTGTTACTGAGACTGTCTGTTCTGTTGTTTATCCGTAGTCTGACTCTGATGATCTAAGAATAGGAAGGATAAAAGAAGGTAAACCATAATACGTCTGTGTGGACTTGAACTCATTATCAGACAGTCTGTGGGCCCAACAACCCATTCATTGGTCAGGATGCCACTGATGCCAGCTGCCGTGGAGAACCTGAATCACAATATTGCAGCTTGAGCATGCTGAGAACAATCACACGGTGAGAGCAAAACTCTACCAGGGGATTATCTGTAAAGACAAGGAAAGATCAGGAATGGTCCTTTTACCATGCTTCTGTGGCCTGACCATATACCAGTGCTGTTATATTTTTAGTTCTTTCTCATACTTTTTAGCTGTATTGCACTTGTAGATTTGCTGATGTTAATTGTTTGATCTTCTCAAGTATCTGTCGTATGTGTAGAACTGCTTTGCTCTGGTAAATTCTTGAACTTGACAAATAAGTGACAAATAAGACACAGAACTCGAGTTCAGTGCAGCTAACACAGGAACCTGAAAGAATTGGGATGCCTCTCTTGTGGCATGTCACACACTATTAAAAAAGAAAAAAAAAATCTGTATGCAATACAGATGGATAGTACAAGTGAAAATTATGTTACTGTCTTCTCCTTTAGCCAGTATCTCTTGCGTCAGTAAGGGACCAAGCTGGATTAGAAGGTTAGCATATTTCTTACAACTCTGAGCAACTTACTGGGGTGGTATTCTTTGAACTGGATGAGGAGAGTGTGGGAGCACATTCAGAATTTGTAACATCTACTGCTTGGTTCCTGTTAGATGACAGTTTGTTTCAGGTGATATCTGCAGGCCAGATTATGACAGCATGGGTCACCTAATGCTCCTGGTGCTACAAAGTATTGCTGCTTTTTGGGTTTCCGTGGGGAAGAGAATGAGAGAAGGAATAAATAAGTAACTGAATTAAAACATACTAAGAATAAGCCATCTAATGAAGTACTATAAATAGTGCCTGATGTTCCTGAATTTATAAGAATATAATTTTTAGTACTATGTAGTATCAGTGATGATGTCTCTCGTAAAACAGATTTGTGACTCTCTTAACCTTAGTTTAGGAGAAAATGACCTAGATCACTGGGTAATTCTGAGACCTTAGTTTAGATGAAACAAACCAGATGATTTTTTATGATGTAAACCACAGATCTAATACCTGTATATCTGGCTAGCCAATAAGACAGTCCCAGAATAGTTTTATCGTAAGATATGTTAGAAAGCTTTGTTGTGAGAAAAGAATACTGTTTTCATTAAAAAAAATAAAAAAAGCTAGGAGCAGGCATTCATGCCTTGTTCTAGGGAACTAGGAGCTAAAGCATTGTTAAGATCTTACAAAACTGTTAATCCTCTCCTTTAATATTAGAAAAATTACTAAAAGCTAAGTGAGTAACTGTTAATAAATGAAATTTGTCAGATTTTGACTAACATATATAGAAATGGAATTTAGATCTGTTGCATGTCAGCACTGATTTATAAGCTTTGGTGTTCAAGAGATTGACGAGATTGATATAAACTTACTTAAACTGTATTTAATATGTTGATTGAATCTAAAGTCACTGTAGCAAAGGGACTGGATAAGACTGGATAAAAACATATGAGAATGCTGTATAATAATTCCATGTAATAATACCATACACTGTTTAAATTCGTATACCATTCAGTTGGGAGAGCTACAGATAGGCTGAGACATGCTTTCTTTAAATGTTTCAAAAACTTGTGTCTCTAATTAACAAAAAGTATGATTTTCCGTAGTAACACCATCATTATAGAAAAGTACTCTATTTACATAATATTTCAAACCACTTAGGTAAATAATATGTTTATGTGCAAAGATTTAGGCTTTTTTTTTGAGGATGAAGTTTTACTGTATGTTCTGATGAAAGAGGTCCTGCTGCCCTCCAGCTAGTAAACAATAAAATCAGCTTGCAAAATATACAAATAGTCTTGAGATTTAATATAGTTCTGAAGTCTATTCAAATTAGCTAAATGATGCATACTGTAGAAATCATTACATTATGACTTCTATTTTTACCACAGTGCTTAGCACTTAATAATGGCAACTACTAGATAATACGGTGTGGTTGTGTTTTGCAGGAACTGCCTTTGATAATACAGAATGTCAATATTTGAGTGCTCAAATTAATCAAAAACTGATTAATACAAAGTCAGATGAAACATTTATAACATTTTAGTATTGCTGGTGCATGTGTATGTCTGCTTGTGCACTGAGTTATTTTTGATATAAACAAATGTCAGTTAAGAATAGAGCTAATTTCTGTATTTACTGCTTGAGAAGAGAATTTTAACAGTAGGTATTGTATTTCAAAAGTTGTCTTTTTGAGAAGGAGAGAGCATATAGACTAGTCAACATTTGAATTTATTTCATTTTAAATTTAGAAAAATGATTGAAATGTTTTTGTCAAAATAACTGATAATGTAAGTCCTGAAGTAATTTCTGCTTAATGATGGACAGACATCCATTTTGAAATATATATTTCTGAACATGAAAATAAAGAATCAAGTACATTTTAGTGTAGTGTACAGATCTGTGGAAATAATATTTATTTAAAGAATTGTGTACCTACATTTTCATACATGATTTAGCTTTACATGCCAAAAGTAACCACAATTGTAAATAACAAATTGTCTTTATGATTACTTAACATGTTATTATTGTTGCTCTTGATATATCTATGTGTATGGGGATTTTATCTAGTCTGCATCTATCTTATTATCTTGCCTGCATTTTATCTAGTAATGTAGTTCGGTGAACCAGTGTGAGACACTAGCTATGACATGTGAAAAAAAGTTCAGAAATAAAAATTTCTGTGTATTCTTAGAATCAAAGTTTAATGGTACTTTAGATTTTTAAAAGCAAAATCTGACAACTATCTCCTGCAAATATTGCATATTATCAAGTTACACAAATTTGCGGAACTATGAATCTTGCATTTTCCATTTTAATTTATGTCTTAGCACATGTGTGTTTGTTTTATTACAGATGTAAATAAGTAAAATAGCTTTTAGAATGTCACTGTCACAAAAATATTGAAGTGATTCTCAGTGTATTTTGTAATTCATTTTTAATGAGCTTACCAAAATATCCTAAGAAAAGTTGTTGTATCATGTTTATGAAGAAATACGATGCCTTATTCTGACTTGTTCATTTGGAAGGTGTCAGAAAATCAATTGTTTTAAACATTTCACACCAAATATCTTACAGGAAATTACATCAAAGCAAGGATAATCGATTTCTAATAGGATTTTGAATAGTTAATGTTTCTTCTTACTCTTAAAAGCTATAGAGAGACAAAACTGAAACTTCTTCCCATCATGTACATCATATAAAGAAGTGCAGTTATGAAAAAATCTCCATTGCTGAATGTGCTAAATGTTCCACTTGTCTCTCAGTCCTTTTTTAACAAAAAAAAAATGTGAATCTTAATGGACGAGGAAAAAGTCCTACTTGAAGAGAATACGAAATCACAAAATAACATCAAATTTTCTCTGCCTTATTTTGTGCTGAGCTCTCTGTAGTGAACAACTCTCACAAGACTTTTTTTTTGTCTTTTTTTGCGCAGCAGGAACAGCTGACAATTTGCAGATAAATGTCAAGACTTTACTACAGAAGATTTACCATTGAAATTATGACATCTGAAAAATGTATATATAAGCATTACAAAATCATGTATCTATATTGTTATGGTTTTAGGTCTTCCTGGATATGAAATAATCATCAATAATTTTATCCCCATTTAGGCATAGAGATCATCATGAAATAGGAAACATATCAGAAGTCATAAGAATTAGTGCAGGGAGAGGAAGGGAATATGTACAGCTGTGAAGTATAGCAAGAAACTAGGATGGGGCCATGGAGGCATATAGATGAACCTCATCATGGAGAATATAAGTTGGTTTGGGATATGGCTTCAGTCATTTCAGTTCAGCTATGTATGAGTTTTAGTTACTATTATATTTGGAGAAAAGGAAAAAAAGCCAAAAATCAAAGTTTTGGAAGCTGTGTACAGCTGTGTAATATAGAACACAATACACAGAAGTTATGTTGAAGTAGATGAATTTTAGAAAGAAAGAGGATAAAAACTGTAACATCCCTAGATGGTTGTGCCTATAAGAAACTTCACTTGCCAGCTTCTTTTGCCTCAGTTAGTCTTGCAAATTTGAGCTAACTGATTATAGTTATAAGTATCTACAAATAAGAGAAAATATAATTTTTTAATGATTGAAAAGTTGAAGCTCAACATTTAAACAACAATAAACTTTTTCAAGTGCTACCTTTCTTCTCCCTCTGGGGAAAAAAGAAAGTCTTTTACAAAAGTTAAAAATAAAATTATTAATAACATGAAGGATTTCACAAGACTTTCGTATTTTATAGCTGATACAGTAATTGGCTGTGCTGCAGGTGACACATTTATAAATATTTAGAAATAAACTTCTGCTTTCCTTGAGGGAAATTCCTCTCTTTGGGTATCTTTGAGCAGTGCTATTGATATTTGAGTGAAAATGAAGTTTGATTTAAGTAGAATTATGAAATAATTTTGATAGTATTACAGAATAAACTTAATACAACAGTTTTGCTTTCGTAAGTATGATTGCACTGAAATCAGCCATATTGTGTACCTGCTATAATTCTGCCTTTTTTTTTTTTATATAATTTTGAGCTCAACCCAAACTTAATATATTCACAGTTTTTGCAGCACTGTGGAGGTATTTGTTGTATTTGTTGTTGTGAATAAACCATTCTGACTGTCTTTCTACCAAATTTTAATCTAGTCCATGGCTGTCAGAGGTGCTATAATAATAGGTTTTATTCTCATTCCAAGACTGATAAGTCACTAACCTCTCCACTGTACACACTGGACTGTATACTGAGTTTGGTTTTCCATGGTTGAAACAGAAAATGTATTGTGGAAAAGTGATCAGGGTTGTCTTCTGTGAGAAGACAGGTGTTCCAAAGAATGACAGTTCTGTATCCACTAAACTTTGGACATAGCTATAGCATTTTAGGGTCATGCTTGTGCGAATATTAGTACGCATTATGCATATACATAAAATTAATGATATAGCAGTCAAAAAAAAGGTAAAAATATTATGTTGCCACTTCCCATTTCACTAAGTGAATTTTAAGGGCAAGACAGAAGCAGTGAGTTGGCTTCAAGTTGGCCACAAAGGATGCGAAGTTTGATCATTTTTATTTATACTCTTCTAGAAGTTTCCTGCTTTTGTATGTGCATCTTTAGCCTAAAAATTAGTCAGGAAAAAAAAAAAAAAGAGACCTGGGTGTCATGGTGGATGAGAAGTTGACCATGAGGTAGCAGTGTGCCCTCGTGGCCAACATGGCCAACGGGATCCTGGGGTGCATTAAGAACAGCATCTCTAGCAGGTCGAGAGAGGTGATACTGCCCCTCTACTCAGCCCTGGTGAAGCCGCACCTTGAGTACTGCATGCAGTTCTGGGCTCCCCAGTGCAGGAGGGACGTGGAGCTGCTGGAGAGAGTCCAGTGCAGGGCTACAAAGATGATTAGGGGCCTGGAACATCTGCCCTATGAGCAAAGGCTGAGAGATCTGGGCCTGTTCAGCCTGGAGAAGAGAAGGCTGAGAGGGGACCTCATCAGTGTGTATAAGTACCTCAAGGGAGGGAATGAGGAGGATGGGGCCAGCCTCTTTCCAGTGGTAGCCAGCCATAGAACTAGAGGAAATGGCCAAAAACTGAAGAATCAAAAGTTCCACAGGAACTTGAGAAAGAATTTCTTAACAGTGAGGGTGACAGAGTACTGGAACAGGTTGCCCAGAGAGGTGATGGAGTCTCCTTCTCTGGAGATCTTTCAAACCCACTTGGACACAATCCTGTGCCACATGTTCTAGGAGACCTTGTGTGTGCAGGGGAGTTGGACTAGATTGAGGCTGGACCTCTAGAGGTCCCTTCCAATCTTAAGTATTCTATGATTCTATGATTCTAATAATTGAATTCCAGTTTAAAATGCATTTGAAAACCATCACAGCAAAACATGAATGAAGATCAAGATTTGTTCTCTAAGTTATATGAATATTTATTATTTAAAGTGCATAAATTATTCTTTAGTAATTAAAACTTCAAATGTCAGTTGAATTAGCCTGTAACTAATTGGAAAAAAATGATTAGTGAAATTCAGTGAATAAACAAGAAAAACTTTGTATGAGAAAGACTATAGAATAATTATTTGACACTGCAACCATAATACTTTCTATAAACATTTAATTTTAAAAGAGGATTTAGAAGGAACACATTTTACGTTGTGAACACATACGCACCATAAACCACGGTAAAATGCTTCGACTGCTATTTTTTTCAGTAGATGTTCTGAATGCGTGTTACATAGAGAGAGTTAGTGTTTGTGTACATATATGCATATATTATATATCAATGTATGTATATAGGCACACCCATACACACATATGTATGTGTATATATATCTGTAAAAGAAAAAATTGCCTGTGATGTGTGTTTGTTTTGTTAAGACAGAAGGGCAAAACTCCCATGACTTTGAAAATAATATGCACCTGGTTCTCGATGGCACATTTCTAAACAGTCACAAAGTGTTTAAAGGAGTATTTTGAACCTGCTGAATTAGAAACATATTTTAGGAACCTCTCAACTTTACAGCATAAATTGAATTAGTTAGAGTTGTTTTAATTTGGGTCCACCTACAGCAGCTTTTCAGGTCTCTGAGGAAACTGAGAATACACTATTTCTGCTCTTCATCTCTGGGATCTTCAGTAGATGAGAAGAGGGCCAGATAGCCTGACATATTCTATCTACCTCATTTATTTCTTCCTTGTTTTATTAAAGGTGAAGACCTAATGCAAAATGCTAAATTAAAATAAGCAAAATGTTTTCTTCGCAGGCAGATCTAATTCAATATTAAAACTTTTCTTAGCTTATTTGTGATGATGCCATAGTCTTCATTAGCTCTTGTGACATCATAGGCCTGAAAGGAAAACAACAGGCTACCTTGATTCATTTGAACTTCAGTGAATATTCATGTGCTGAGTTTGTCACATACCACTCAACCCCTCTAATTTTAGCACATCTGAGATTGATTCACTCTTGATTCTGATCTGTTATGGATTCAGAAGGAGGTCATAGTCTAGAGACTAAATGTGTCAAGCTGCTTATATTAGCTACTGTAGCTCAATCCTTTTCAATTACCTCTTTTTCCTCACCTTCTGCAAAACAGTATTGCTGTGACATGTGAATATGGGTGGGAAAGAAATCAAACAACCTTTATTTGTATTCCAGTCATGGTAATTAAAAAGCTTCTTTTATAACAATATAGGCAACTTTTTTTTAAAAAAAAATTCAAAACAGATGCAAGTTATATTCAGTCTTTAATTATGCATTATTTGCTTCTCTTTGTAATGGAATATATACAGTAGTATACACAATTGGATATCTAGAAATCCACAGTAGAGCCATGATGAATTGTATTCTCTCTGCTGCTCTGAATTTAAACATTAGAGAACACAATAAACAAACAAGGTAAACAGAATCTTTTAGAAAGCTGTAAAAGTTCCTGTGTTTTAATTTCTGCAAATTTCACAATAATCAGCTTCAATGAATCTCACTGGAGAAGTAGGAAAGCTTAATAAGCAGAAAGCTTATTAAGCAGTGACTTTCTGCTCTTCCAGTTGCTGATTATTCATATATTGTCATATATAGTGTAAATTAATTGTAAATAATGATACCAAATCACAGAATCCTTAGGGTAGGGATCCTTAGGACCTCTAGGGATCATCTAGTCTAACCTCCCTGTTCAAACAGGGACCCCTAGAGCACAGGGACGGAGCAGGTTTGGAAGATCTCCAGAGAAGGAGACTCCACAGCCTCTCTGGTCCGCCTGTTCCAGGGCTCTGTCACCCTCACAGGAAAGAAGTTCTTCCTCACATAGAGATGGAACTTCCTGTGTTTCAATTTGTACCCATTACCCCTTGTCCTATCACTAGCCACTACTGAGAACAGTTTAGCCCTCTCCTCCCTACAATCATACCTCAGGTATTTATACATATTGATTAGATCCCCTCTCAGCCTTCTCTTCTCTCGGCTAAACAGGCCCAGCTTATTTAACCTCATATGTTAGGTGCTCCAGGCCCTTGATTATCTTTGTCACTCGTCCTGAACCCTCTCCAAAAGCTCCAGGTCCCTCCTGTACTGGGCAGTCCAGAACTGCACTCAATACTCCAGGTGTGGCCTCACCAGGGCCAAGTAGAGGGGTAAGATCCCCTCCCTCGACCTGCTGGCAACACTCTTCCTGATGCAGTCAGGATCCCATTGGCCTTCTTGGCCATGAGGACACATTGCTGCCTCATGGGTAACTTGTCAACCAGGACTCCCAAGTCCTTATCTGCAGATCTGCTTTCCAGTAGATCAGACCCTAATCTGTCCTGGTGCCTGGGTTTATTCCTGTCCAAGTGCAGGACCCTGCACTTCTCCTTGTTGAACCTCATGACATTCCTCTCTGTCTAACTCTCCAACCTGTTCAAATCCCTTTGGATGGCAGCACAGCACACTCAGTTTGGTGTCATCTGGACACTTGCTCAGGGTGCACTCTGTGCCCTTGCCCAAGTCATTGATGAACAAGCTGAACAGCACTAGGCCCAGTACTGACCATTGAGGGATACCACAAACAACAGACCTTCAACTAGACTCCGCCCTATTTGTCACCACCCTCTGAACTATGCCATCCAGTCAGTTCTTGATCCACCTCACTGTCCTCACGTTCAACCCATACTTCCAGAATTGTCCTATAAGGATGTTGTGGGAGACTGTGTTGAAAGCCTTGCTGAGGTTGAGGTAGGTAATATCCATGGCTCTCCCCCCATCCATCCATCCATCCATCCATCCATCCATCCATCCATCCATCCATCCAGTCACCCCATCGTTGAAGCCTATCAGGTTCATCAAACACAACTTCGCCTTAGTGAATCCATGCTGACTAGTCCTGATCATCTTCTCCTCCTTGATATGCCTAGAGAGTGTCTCTAGGACGAGCTGCTCCATCATCTTTCCAGGGATGGAGGTGAGGCTGATGGGCCTGTAGTTTCCTGGCTCCTCTCTCTTGCCCTTTTTGAACACTGGAGTGATGTTGGTTTCTTCCAGTCCTCCGGCACCTCCCCTGCTCTGCACGACCTCTTGAAAATGGTGGAGAGCAGCTCAGCAATAACCCCTGCCAGTTCCCTCTGCACTCTCAGGTGCATCCCATATGGACCCATAGATTTATGGGCATCCAGTTTGACTAAATAATCCCTAACACAATCCTCCTCAATGAGTGGAAAGTCCTCATCTCTCTCAGTTATCTCCCTTGTATCTGGGCTCTGTAGTTTATGAGGACTAGCCTTAGCAGTAAAGACAGAGCCAAAGGCGGCCTTTAGTAACTCTACCTTCTCTGCATCCTCTGCCACCAAGGCACCTTCCCCATTCAGCATCAGACTAACATTTTCCCTAGTAAAAGATATAGTTATCAAAATTTTCTGATTTTTGTCTCTAATCTTTAATTGTAAATGCTAGTTCCAAAGATTGTATAGCTGCTTAATTTGAAGCATGACACCTAATAAAAAGTTTCCATCCTATATGCGAGTTATTTTACTGCAGAAGAAAGTCTAGTTTTCAGCTGTGGTTAATTAAACCATCTGAAAAACTTATTATTTGATGGTTAAATTGAATAATTGATAAAGATGTTTATGCAAGAGCATATAGTAATTACTAACTGGGATCTATTAAATTCATATCTCTTTGTGTCATAAGACAAAATCATTATTGACTTCTTGAAATGGCCACAAACTACCTGATAGTGTGGGAGTTCCAACACAACTGTGAATTAAGAAACCAATAATTTGATTTTTAAATTACTTTGAAATTCTATGAAAACATTCCCTACGATTTTTACTTACCCCTTCTGTGCTGGAAGAAAAAGAAATCAATAGTATTTTGACTCTATTCCTCAAAATGCATGTTAAGAACAACAAGCTTTTTTCATTTTCATTCTACAGTGATGAATGTTCATTAGGGAAGAATTTTTATGTATATTTATGTATATTTACATGAAAGAGGAAAAACATGGTCAAATGGCAGCAGTTAGACTCTTAAAAATCTTTGTTATTAGTTAAGAAATACAAGGAAAGCTGTGGGAACCTCTGCTTTGAGAGACTCTAGAGTACTGTGACTAGTTCAATGAAAATTAATTTGACAGGACAAGGGGTAATGAGTACAAATTAAAACACAGGCAGTTCCATCTCCATGTAAGAATGAACTTCTTTCTTGTGAGGGTGACGGAGCCCTGGCACAGGCTGCCCAGAGAGATTGTGGAGTCTCCTTCTCTGGAGATCGTCCAAACAGGCCTGGATACTGCCCTGTGCCCTATGCTTTGAGTGTGCCTGCTGGAGCAGGGGTGTTGGACTAGATGATCTCTAGAGGTCCCTTCCAACCTCAAGTATTCTGTGATCCCTAATATATGCGTCAGGTACGTATGCTGCTGAAGACAAGACGAAGCAAAGATGAAAAATTACATGGAAGTGCGCGTTCTTAGTTTTTGCAATAAAACTACTTAACAATGAATATTTCATCATTTTAAAAATACTTTAAGGAAGCAAAATAAATTAACAAATGTGCTAAATTATTCAATGTCATCTGAAAACTAATTGTTCTCTTAAACTTTTTCTGGAAAACAAGATGAAAAATTATTTATAAACATTATTAAATAAAGTAGAACTATTTCACAACACATTCATTTCGATAGTAAAATTTTGTTTTGTAAAAGGTCACTTAGGCAAGTAAACTAACTGAATTTTTAAATGTGTTGTATGATTTTATAATGAATCATTTACATAAAACTAGCAAATGAAAAGCATTACAATCAAATAGCTAGAGCATGCTTCAGTCATGAAGACATAGTTTTAAGTATATTGTTCAGTAATGGTTTGAAAGCTCTATTGTCTTTGTAGCAATGATTTCTGTTTCTTTTTTCATTGAAAATTGGGACATTCTTCAGGTAGATAATTTATTTCTTTTTCTCTCACTTTTTTTTTTTCCACTAATAAATTTATGATCGTCCAAGTTTAGAGAAGATTTCTCCCAAAGCATCTAGTAGATTTTTATCTTTCTTCTATAGCATTAAGTAGGAGTTGCTGCCGCAAGCATAACACTAAAAGAAATAAGAGAAAAGGTATTGGAATAATTTATGATTTTTATCCTATAATTTTTATATCTTCTCTAAACCATGATATTTTATATTTAAAAAAATGCTTAAGGTAGCATATTATGTTTTGATACTATAGAGTAGTTTTTCTTTCAAAGATCTGTAATTGTTTCCTGTATAATTAAGCACTTTCACCAGTTGTTTAGCAAATACATTTTTAGACCTGGTAGCTCTTGGTTTCAATAATATGTTGTGCCAATGCTGACTTCCTATTCTTTGCAATTTCTACTGTAGTAAAAACTGCTGTGTATTCTAAATCATTTATTATTTCATATTTGAGAATTTTCCATTGAATTATAAAAGAATGTTTATAATAAACAGTAATTTCATTATAGATATTGATATTTTCCTTTTCTTTTGACCTTTCTTTAGTTGCTGCTTTTTTAAACAGTATCTTTTACTGATAAATACTTAGTGTTTGCTGAAATTATTCAGTTTTAATTTTCAGATGCCAAGAGATGAAGAATGTATTGTAAAATTCACTGATTTCTTTGTTATTTTGTCCTGGTTCTTATTCTGCCAAAAAAAAAAAAAGAAAAAAAAAAAAAGTAAAAAGGTGTCCTACATGTAAAGCTTCTATTGATTCTCCTCTATTTTACACCTCTTTCTGCCATTGAATAAGGTGTGCTCCCAGGCACTGGACTTTTTCCCTTTTTTTTTTTTTTTTTCTTAAACCTTACACACAGACACTGAAATCAGGCCTTGTATCTTTGATCTTAGTGAAGCTGAATATAGCTGTAAAGTTAAGCCGTTGGCTTTTTTCCTTACCCATACATCACAGGATCATACTAGCCCTTTTTGCGGGAGCACATCATCACCACATGGTGATACTTTCCACTATTTCAGGGACTAATGGATCTCAATACAGTGTTTCAATGCAATGAGTTCTCTTAGGTTTCTGGAATGCTTTCTGATTGTCCAGTTTGTTCCTATAGGAGCCTCTAAAAATACTAGTGCTAACAGTATTGATCTCTTAATCTCCATTTTTGAATATGACACATTAGTTTGATATTCTCAGTCTTGGTTTGTCTGACTCTCACTAGTAATGATGATGGTGGCAGTTTTGACATGACCTCTGAGCTATGGTAACACATATTCCCTTCCAAAAGTAGAGTCCCAATGCCCTTACTTTCTACTTTATACCTTATTTCTCAGTAGTGAGATTCTATCCCTGTCTTATTTTATTTTTTTCCCTAGAATTTCTACCAAACTCTTGACTTCTATCCTCAATGTTTTCATCTCCATCATCTAGCACTGCAAAATCCTCTCTAAAGAAGATTTTGAGGCAAATTCTTCATGATTACTCAAGTCCAACATAATTCTTCCACTGAACAGAATCCAAACGCTTTACCATCTACTTCCTTTTGCTACATTGATATGTCTATTTCATATTTTTTTAATGAGATTGTTTGTTTGTTTTATTAAGATGAATTTTATCATGGAATAAGGAGCAGTACATCCTGGTTCTTCAGAAGTCTGAAAGACTCTACAGAGTTCTAATATAAGAATCTATATAAAGTTCAATTGCCATAGTCCAAAAAAGTGATGTTATTTAAAGTTGCATATTTGCTTCACAGCTGGGCATGCTGTTTTTATTTTATGTGTTTGACATTAGACATACCTGACTGAGTAACTATGACTATGGGAGCCATTCTGTTGATACCAATTACATAACAAGACTTTTTTTCATATGATAGAAATAACCAATATTTTTAGGCTAAAATCCCAATATTTTAAAAGATACTATGATACCTATGATGTACACGTAGACTGATGTCTAAATTGAGAAAAATAAAGGCTTTAAAAGAAATACCTAAAAATATATATAATGAATTGAGATAGAGTGTCCTTCTTGACATGTTGAAGCAGATAAATGGTGGTCAAATGTAAAAAAAAAAAAAAAAAAAGAGAGAGAGATAATTTAACTCAGTACAAATCTATTACAAAGGTTGTATTTGCAATAAATTAAAATATGAAGCACCAGAAAATTCACAGAAAAGTACATTTCACTTCACAAATACATTACGTTTGAACAAATTATATCTTTTTTCCCTTTACAAATGAACTTATAAAGTTATTATTTCTTCAATTAAATTATTCATGAGCATGCCAATGCTAGCATCTTTAAAAGTAGAAAATGATGGTGCTTATGGTAGTGCTTGTTTATAGTTTTGTGAGATATGTTTCTCAGCTATTTAGGAAACTGGAACATGGAGCTAATCTGAAGATCTGAAAATATTTATGTAGCAACTTCCTTAGGTTGACATATGAAGAATACTGATAGCATGCTATGGAAATCTGGGTACAGATAAGAGAAATAGGGGAGAATCTCTTAACTGAAATACAGTTCAGGTTTGGTTTTTTGGTTTTTTTTTTTTGGGGGGGGGGTGTTTATCTCTCTTGTATGTTTCTAACTGCTCAATAACCAGTGGCTACAAATATATATACACATACATATATGTATATGTATATATATATATAATTATTCCATATGAAAAGCCCTAGCAAAATAGAGGTGTTTGTCTTGTTGTTGTACTCTTGCAAAGTAGAAGGTAGAAAAATAATCCTGTTAACAAATGGTGGCCAAATAACTAATGCTAAAAGGGGTTTGAGAAGAGTGACATGAATAGTCGCTTCAATGAATAGTAAAGATGCTGTAGTAAAATTAATATACTCATATCTCAAAAATGCATATGGATGCTAGAATTTTTTCTAGAACATCTAAAACCAAGGGAGTATTATGTTCATGAATAAATATGCATCCTTTTCTGTTATAATGTTAAAATATGTATTGGTGTAAAATATGCACCCCAAAAATGGGGTTTTGCCATTCTCTTAAGAACATCATTGCTATTACTGAATAGTCGATTACCATTATCTTTGAGATAAACAGCTGAAGTTTCTGATGATGGCTATTACTCTTTATAAACTCTTTATAAGATCATAGGTAAAGAACTTCCTTGAAAATTCTAGTTATAGCTTAAATAAAATATTTTGGAAAGGTCAATATTTTCAGTACTGGAAGAAAGAAAGGAGCCAATATATGCAGAAGCGTAAATCAGGAATCTTTTCAACCTCTCAGATATTGAAATTTTGAATTTTGTGATAGGAATTTTTTTTCAGTCTTTTCTTAATTAAATCCATAATATAAAATATATATTTCATATTTTTGGTTTTTAATATATATTATTTAGTTTTGAAACATTTTTGAATCTATTCACAAGTATTTTAATGCAAAAAAAAGATACATTTGTGTTTATGTATATAATGTGGATAGCAAATAGAAGTACTTGATCAGAAACATAGTTTATTTGGAGCAAATTTTATTAAGGGAATATGAACACTGAAATCAAATAAAAAAATGGAAAAAAAAAGCGAGAGACAATATTGGAGTTACAACAAGTTGTTTGCAGAATTTCCTCAGCCCTTTTTGGAATTTGTTCTCCCTTTGGTATATCACTAAGTGATAAAGCACAGAAAATTTAGTATTAATTCACTTAAATATAAATATATCCATATTTGATGAAGCAGCAAAAACTCTGGCTTTGTGCAAGCATAATACAAGTACTAAGGCGAATTAAATTTTTATCATACTGAATCTGAACAACTCTGCAGACAGAGAGTGCTTTTAATCATGCTCCTGGGAAGATGAGCAATGCTTCAAAACTGAGACGTTTTATATAAATTTTGAAAATAGGAAAATTCTTAAGGCACCTCATAAAAAATGACAGAAATATAAAGATTGCAGAGGCAGTTTACCATTTACACTATGAATGATGTAGCTGTCTTGAGATACCTTTTTCTTAAGGCTAAAAGTCTTTTTCTAGGTAGAATCTGACATAAATCTATCTATTTTACCACATAGTAGTAACAAATGAAATTTTAATTTTCTTTTTGTTTTGTAGCTCTGATATTCACTTTCTGAAGAGTTCCACACTGCTTCACTAACTCTTCTGTGTTTAACTCTTACTTTGATCACTAAATAGTAAATCTGTTGAAGGGCTTTTTAATTAATATATCATTTAAAATATATACTAATTGGGTTCATACATGTTTGTTGCTATATTACTGTATGTTTTATTTTGTTATATTTTCAATGGAGTAACTCCTGAGGAAGCATTTATGCAAGAACAATCAGATTTCTATAGCTTTGAAACCATGGAACCATAAAACTAGTCCTTCTTTCAAAAAGGCCATGGAGAAATCTACCTAACTAATAAAAAATGAAGAGAACTTTTGCTCCAGATTCTGTTTCTTTTTTTGAGAAGAGAAGCCCTGGGTCTGGCCTATTGTCTTAATCACTTTCTGAGTTTGATATTAAGACAGATACATGGAGTCCATTGTGGACATTTAATAATTCTTTCTGTAGAAAGATCAGAGAAAGAGCGGAAGACAAGGGAGTGTTAGAGAGAAGAAATGAGTTCTTTTGGCACAAACCTAGGGTCAGTAACAGTTCCTTTTTCTCGGCTTGATAGCCAAGTCTGACAGATTCCTGAAGGAATCTATTTGTGGGATGGCCCCAAATGTTACTTTATGCTATGTTATGTTATTATCCTGCTCCCTTGCTTTCCAATCTATATTTCTTTTATTTCTTTTATGAGCGCTTTAAGAAGTAATGTTTATTGTATTATCTAACTTGTGATCATGTAGATCTTCAATAATCCAAAGGATTTTGGCAAAATACCTTTCTGATACAGGGTGTCTTACAAATGATTTTTGACCTTGCTAACTTCTTTTAAATGACAGATGGATAGAGTCATGTGTTTCTTATTGTTCCACTCTACTAGTCTTGCATCTTTATGTTTCTCATGTTTTCTGTAATGCAAAATATTGTAGGACTGAGTGCTAAATATGCTCCTACAGAAGCTGAGATGTCATGTAGGCATGATGAGATGGCTGTGTATATCATTTATGCTTCCTGGTCCTTAATTCATTGTGATTCTTAAGGGACACAAAACTCATACTTTGCTGCATCCAAATGCAGCTTTCAAGAAGTTCCTTAACTTCCTATAACCTTGGTCAAAAAAAGTAAACGTGAAAAAGAATAATATAAGTTTTTACCTTCCTATTTGTGTATTGAAACCACCATGATTTTATGCTTTTGTAAGGTTTTCATGAAATCTTTTAGACCAAGTAAAATTTCTGGGGGAAGAAGATATCTTAATAATATCCTCTAATTTGGAGTGCAGGTTAAATGGGTTAGTTATGCCCAAAGGTTATTGACCATGAGCTTATTCAATAGAGAGCTTTGACACTTTCTTATCTTGGATAGCTAGAAATGTGTATATGAATTGACAAATCAATTGCTATCTTCCTTATCTGTTTCAATTCACAGATAACTCTCTACTCTGTGAAGGAGGAAAATTCCTCAGACAGTGAGGCAATAAGTAAGCCTTAAAAAAAAAGAAGTGTTTATATATATTAAAATGCATATGTTTATCAGCATGTAAACTGACACCCATATCTGAGACTAGATATACTAACAAACAACTATTCTATAGTTGTACAATAAAAATAGATTTAGAGTATTAAATATTCAGTCCTACTCTGAGAAATGCTGTTTGAATGTCTGCTTCCCATCTTCCTAAAAGTTACAGTTCTGCTTGAAAGTCTTGTTGCAGAGCAGGAAAAACTACTTTTAAAGATACAGTATATTCCCATAGCACAACTAGATGATTCTGTGGGTCACTCATTTTTCCCTACAGTCTTTTGAAATCCCCAGGTAAGAACAAAACTGTTTTAGGTGACCTTTAGAATGCGACAATCTGTATTCCACTTTTATACGTGGTGAGTCAAGCATGCACGAAAACTTGCCTTCCTAGAAATGAATAGTCTAATTTCTTTTTTAGCAGATTTGAGTGAGCCAAAAAGCCATCACTAAACATAAAAAGCAGTGATGGATTTAATTATGATGGATTCAAATTTCTGTCTGCTCTCTTACTTTTTTTTTTTTTTTTTTTTTTTTNTTTTTAATCCTGTAACTAAAAACTACTGCTGTTGTGGAGTTTATCTTGCAGATTTTGCCAGATTGTTTATTTAGTGACACCAAGTAAGTTTCACTGTTACTAATCTGGAGCAATTATTTATAGGAATATTCACTGACACAAATGCCAATGTGTGCATGTCTTCTACCACAACAAACAGTAGAGTAGTCAAGAACATAAACCTGCCTCCTTGTTTCATAAAATAGTTCTGATTAGATGGAACTATAATATAATATAACTATAATATAATAGATAATATAATATAATATAATATAACTATAATGGATAAAATATAACTATAATAGATAAAATATAACTATAATAGATAAAATATAACTATAATAGATTAATATAATATAATATAATATAATATAATATAATATAATATAATATAATATAATATAATATAATATAATATAATATAATATAATAAAAGATTTTTGCTTTTTTATTTTATTTATTTATTTATTTATTTTAATATCTCAGTTATATACGTATAATATTTATTTTGGGATAACAGGCATGTTATTTTTAATGACTGAATTAGTACTCTAGGACTAACTACTTTATATAAAAACATTTGTTATATTTCATTAAAAATACTGTCAGAAGGTTAATGATTCTTTCCAGAGGTGGTTCAACCGATATCAGGATTATGCATGCCAGATATATTGTATGCTGTAATATCCTAGCCAACAGCATTTGAGCAGCTCCACATAGCAGAAAGAATCTCTCTCATATACAAGGTTAAAATGGTTCTGCTCTAGTAGGTTTGTTGGCCCTTTCCAAACAGACATAGAAATGGTAGATTTTTAAATTTAAAATTTACTTCTGCATTATGCTTACAGACTATTATTAATAACTATATATTTCTACTGCTATCAGGTAAAATTATTTTTCAAACTAACAGAGGAAAAAAAAGTGTTTCTTCTCTAAAAAAAAAGAAAAAAAAAGAAAAAAAAAGAAAAACAAAGAAGATTCTGTAGATGCCAAGAACAAGGTTAAAATGGCTTTCTGCAGTGACTGACAACCTGACCTTCGGTACTCCATTGTGTTCCCAGAAAGGAACTTATGATCTTTCTGTGTTAAAAAGCTCCATAAGAATCTGCTTCTGTGTAAGACTATGCTTACCTAAATCTACATGATAGAAATGATATTTGAAAATGTTATTCATTTAATTAAGTCAACATGACCTAGGTCCTTTGCTAATAATAAGATATAAATCCTTTGTCAGCTTCACAGTGCTGAGGTCTACAGGAACTGAAGATCTGTAGCCTAGTGTTCCTGAGTGCAGACATTTTAATTCAGTTACCAGATGAGTGAGAAAACATTTTTGCACATATCTACTACTTTTCAGTAGTCATAAGTTGAAATTTGTATCTATCTTTTTGCTTAAGTAACAATTATGAAGCTCTCAACTTCCTGTGATTACAGTGCCAGCTGAGCTTTTTAAAGTTCTCAATTTATTAAGAAATGACAACTTTTGGGATTTTTTTTTATAATTTCCCTTCTTCTTGGTTTTGTTTCTCTAAAACTAATTTTTCAGGATTTTTTCTTTTTTTGTGATATATATAAAATATTATTTGTGTTTTATGTTACTCTTACACTAGTCGAGTACCCTATTATATTAATGAGACAGATGCAGTTAGGCATACAGCACTTGAGCATAGTAGCAGCCTAAATATTTTAATGTTTATTATTTACACCTATTAATGACCACATATGTGTGTGACTCTATATATATATACGCACACATATATATACATATATATACACACATATAGATATATGTACATATGTATTTGCTACAAAATGAAAGAGAGTTTAATGAACAAGGAACCTTGCAGACATTTAAAAGATTTCACTTTCAGTTGTAAGAACAGCAGTATAGGGAGAAACACAGGAGGAGAAGTATTTGGTACTGTACTTAATAGCTGATGAAGATTATTTGCCTAACTTTTCTTTGTAGGAGTGATGTGAAGGAACCTGAGTATGGTTAATTTTTTTTTGTCAAAGGGAAAGAAAGTGAACTGAGGTGTAAACTGATGGCAGCCTCAGTGTATGTGATGTATGATCTTATGTGTGTGGATGGTGAAGAGAGTCTGTATCTTGTCATCATGCAATAAGAAGTGACAAAATTTAAGTGCAGAATAGATATAGGCTTATATGGAAAAAGGCAGATGTATTTTCTACCAGCTGGAGACAATTCACCAGCCACAAAATGGTGGTTTACAAAATAAATATAACCTGGTCAGATTTTTTTTTTTTGTCATTGGTATAGTAGAAAGAGCTGCTGAAAGGAGTGTCAGGAGTGTACATTTTACAGAATGAGTTTTTCCTTGTTACAGGAAGACACATGTCTTAAAGACATAAGGGACCTCTTTCTTAGACTTAAGTCCTTCTGCTTTTCAGTTCAGAATGCTTTGACATTAAGTTCAATGGAATTAGAATTAAGCTTTAACTTGTGTGTTGTGGAAAGGCTAGGAAGAAAGATCAATAATGAAGACAAGAATTTTCTATTCCAAATGTTGATAGTCTCTTAGTAACTGGGGCTGCAAATTTCTTCTGTATCAGGATCTAGAGCTGGCACAACTGAACACAACAGAGTCAATCAGTCACATAGATATTTCCTAGTGATATTCTGTTAGAAGAGCAGAATGAGCACATTTATGAAACCGATTATGGTAAATTCTTAGCAGTTTGCAGTTGTTACCTTATTGCACCTAATAACTACCATATAACATGTCTTTCATTCAAAAGCACCATCAGTAGAAAAAAAGACAAAAAGAAAATCCTGACACTCAAATTACTGTCTGGGTGGTGTATATGTAGCACAGAGCAGAAGCTCTGTAAGATACAACGCTTGTTTCTGCAAGGCTATTAATGATTCTGGTTCAGTTATTACTATGGAAATCTAAGGAACACATGGTGCAAGCATTGATGTTATTGTTGCCTGAGCATATTTAGGTCTATTCTTATGCTATTTTCCTCATAAGATTTCAAAAAGTACTTACGATTAATATGACCTAATCCATCAAATAGAAAGTTTCCATCAAGGCAAGCATTCATCAGAACTGTCCCAAGGCTTACAAGGAAGTACTAGAATAGCTCTGCAGGTGTCTAAGTATAGGAGAAGAGGTACAGGTCAGAGAACTATGATGTCCACGTGTGTTTCTGCACTATTGTCCATCCATCTCTACAACATCATTGTATATCCTTAGCAAATACTTTAATTTTTCAAAAAGTTGCTGGATTCTGTGAAGAAAAAGAAACATTTTTTTTTTCTGAGAATTTTATGACTATATCAAAGTTGTAGTTATAACAATCATTATGGAGATATGCAAAGAACACATGCATACAGAATGCAGAGAAAATATATGTGTGTACATGTTCTCAGTTATAGTGAAAGAATAGACGAAGTGCTGGAAACAGATAAGAAATTCTGAGCTATAAAAAAAGTGTATAAAAGTGTATTAAAGAAGAAAAAGAAAAAAAAGAAAAAAAAATGAAAAGAAAAATGTAACTTACCTCTCCTCTCCCCATGAAAAGTTACTTGAATTGAGGAGGAAAATTGAAAATCTTGTTTCTTTGTATTTAAGAGTCTCTTGGGCCAACAGAGAGCAGCACTGAACCAGATATTTACAGTGAGATCAGGAAAAGAAATGTGAAACTTTATAAAAACATTGACCAGAGGGAGAAATGAATGTAGCCACTGAGGATTTTCATATTCTTAAAACAGGGCATAATACTCTAATGAAATTTATAAATAACATTTCTTAAATGACATTGGGCCCTTAGCGTTTGTCACATAGGCCAGGTATGATTTGAAGCAGATAGCGCATTTAGAGGCTCTTTAAACTGATTGCAGACCTAGAAAGAGCTGGCAGCTGTGCATGACAGTTATCTTGACTGCAAGACTGTGACATATGAGTCCAAAGCTCATTCAGGATGAGTTCAGACTTTAAAACTATTTTAAGTCCCAAATTGGTAACAGTTAATTTTGATTTTTGCTTGTGTATTTTAAGACATGAATGTTAATGTGTACACCTGAATAATTCACTCTTTTGGTCAGAAAGTATGAGCAGAATGAATGAGAGCTGCAGTTTGCTGCTGTGGTATGTGTTCACAGAACTGGACAAAAAGGAAGAAACAGGATGGTGTTTTACTCAGACAAATGTCCCAAACATATTTCACTTCACTTTGACAGCTGAAAATATATTTTTTTTTTTCATATTAAGCTGTGGATCATGTTTAGTTGATTTGCCCGTCTTGTGGAAAATCCTTCAACTGTAATTTAAAACTAGGTGAGATACTGTGTCTTTAAATTCCTGGATTATGCTTAAGAAAATATAATATTCGCTGAATAAACCATTGGCCGGTTGGCAACTGAGGAACTTGATTAGTTTAATTCAGTATATTTGTTACTCCTTTGATTTAGTAACTGGAGAAGCAGCAAAAGTTTATTTTTGAAAATCAAGTCATTCATTTTTATGAGTTTTCCCCTTTATTAAGGGAACTCTTATCTAAGAGTGCAAGCCTGGATTCTGTGCAAGTCTACAGACAAATATGTACAAATATTGTCTACGCCTAAAGTTAAATTTGCATCCATTTAAAAACTTGAAAGAAATCCCGATGCTTCCTCTGCTTTTGTTTTACTCGATTCTGTCAAAAATGGATGAATAGGTAATTTTCTGTTTAATCTACAAATGAATTACTAAAGTAAAAGAGGTCTATTGACTGCAATAGGATATTGCTTGTATTTACTTAGGCACAAAGACTTGCTGACTCTGTGATAATGTAGCTGGATGCTGACTAGTGAGAGGCTACATGCTGCATCTTCTGTAGTTCCTAAAATCCCTTCCAGCTGTGACTATGCACATGTTTTCCGATGATCTTTTGAAGTTTGCAGTGTATCTGCAGTGATTAAATATTATTTATTGATGCTATATGCTGTTCTTAATGTTGTGTGTTTCAGTGGGAGATGTAAAAAAAACCCATAAATTATTTCTTTGAAAAAACAACTCTTTGAAAAGCATGAATGGCCTTCTATGACTTGCTTTGTTGTCCTACTTGCAAAGGTTAGTAGAAAGATGTCTCTGTGCACTGGATGACTTCCTCTCAACTTTTATCCTTCAGACTTATACACAGCAGTGGGGTGGTAGCTCCAAAAACAGCATAACTGGATTAACATTTTTGTTTTGCCTTTTTGGTCAGCTGTGATTAGGTCCCTTCTTGTCATATTAGTTAATTTCTTGGGTTTCAAACCCTTTTCACAGTTTACTTCTGCTTCTTTGTGGGCTTTGCACTTTATTTATGTAACTTTAGAGACTTCACAACCACCTCTTTCAAGATAACGATCAGATGGTGATTCAGAAATTTGAATTTGTAAGGTAAGCCCACAGTAAACCGTGTTTTTACTTACCCTTCTAGATTGTAACTGAATCTGCTGAAATTTGAGCTGTTCTCATCACTCGTTCAAATAAAATTTCACTCCATATTCAGGAAATTTCAGTTTATTGTTCAGCTCTACAGGGCTCAGCTCTACAGGTATCCACTTGAGCCCAAACTTTTACACATTTGTCAAACACCACTTTTAAAAAGTCATTTCTAAGCATTTATAATTGTAGGCTGCTTTCTAAAAAGTCCTCATTTTTAAGGCTTAAAACATAAATATAACACTTTGAAATATCTGCTGATATAAAAAGTTTTCCAGAACATAGATAAGTGCTAAAACTCAAGTTACAGATAAAGCGTAACAGCAAGAGCTCTTTGTTGATTGCTTTATCACAATGCTTTCCAGTGCTAAAATGTTATATGTAGAGAGTTGACAGAATATTTCAGATCTATTTCTTTCTCTTTCATCAGTTTGGTTCTTAATAAGGCTGGCTGAAAAACAAGAGTTCTGTTTCATATGTTAAATTGGAAGCTTTGAAAATTTCATTCTGCAGTGAGATGATTGAGAGATTTATTTCCCTTGCAACAGCCTCCTCTACAGAGGAGAGGAGACTGGTGATAACAAAAATTTAATAAGCATTGCCTGGTGTATGGGCTACATGCTTCTCACCTTCTGCAATATGACCTATTGCAAGTGAATTTCGTAACTTTTCATCTCAAGCCTAGTCCTTGATTTTGACCAAGCATTTCATCTTGGTCATGAGAATTTCAGAGAAGTCATTTATATTTTAGCAGGAAAAAAACCTTTTTGATTTACATAAAAGGAAAGACAAAATTTCCACTTGCTTCACTAAGCATTATTCACTAATGTTTACTGCATGATTGTTTAGCTCTATAGATGATACAGTTTCCAGAATGAATTTCTTTAGGTATTATTTTTATTATGAAGGGATTTCTAATAAATAAAATCTAGTGCCTATCATTTTAGACATTATGTTAAAGATATTTACAAGATTACAACTTGGATTTTGTTCATCTTTCTGGAATGATTTCAGTGAGATTACAGAAATGTATGTATATTTTTTTCAATAACAAATGTAATATATAATACTCTAAATTCTACTATTATAATAATCAAAATGCATATTTCTAAAAGTAAAATTATGATATTTTAATCTGAATGCCTGTATTAAGTCTTGGGGAAATCGTTTGTTAATATTTTGAAGTGTTAGGCTATACACTTTATGTAAAGTTATATATTTTTAGACTTTACTCTAGCCTTTTATTTCTTTTCAGCTTCTTTTTCATTTCATTTCAATGGTCTACTTCATTAGCATTTCCTTGTAATTTCTCATTTCCTTAAGTCCTTTTTTAAGGTTGAAATTGTTTAAAGAATTTGTAAGAAAAATATTTGTATAGAAATTTGAATATGATCTTTTATTAGACTGCTAATTGAGTTGCATGATACCACCATAAAAGAGATGCATCCTAACCTGATTATCAAAGGCTCCAACATGTTCATATTATAAAAGTATACATAATGCTATTCAGCTTTCTCTTCCAGACTTTCTGCAGGTCATTTCAAGTTGTGTTGTTTTTTTTTTTTTTCTTTCAGTATATACACCATCATACCTTTTACTATAGTAGATATATAATAAGTAGTTTCACATTCCTTTATAAATATAGGATGATTTAATTTTGGAATTCATGCCTAACATTCATTCCACTCTAGCAACTCTGAAGCAAAGATGAATTAAAAACTTACAGTCCTGATTTTCTTTGAGATGTTTACTTAACACTAGACTAATATTGCCTTAGTGTTATGAGATTTGTACTTTTAAAATAAGTAGATGAATCCTGCCTTTTATTTAACCCTTTAACTTTGAAGAACTATAAACTAGAATGTTTCCCTTTATCTAAGAGGTTGATCAGGAGATAAATACAGTTGAGAAAGATTAAAAAATATTTAATCTTTCTTCTGTTTCTTTTCACCCGTTCATCTCTCCCTCCCAGGTGGAGTGAACAACCTGTGAGTGAAGATTTCTCTCCATCAGTATTCAATTCTAGATGAGATGTCTGATATTAGGCTTCAGGATTATCCACCCGTTTTATGGACTATGCGTATATCTATAGAACAACTTTTTTATGCATGCACACAATTAGAATTTCCTTTATTACTGGTTCTATTTTTAGGAGTGAACAAAAGAACCTCCACCAGTGAGCCTGGAGAAGCAACATTCCTTGAAAATAATTATCTGAGACTGAGATCTCCACCCTGAGAAGTGATGCTCTAGACCTTTGTTTTTCAACAAAGGTCCTGTTGGTCCTGTTGGTCAGTGTTGATCCTGTGACAAAGTTTGGTTGGTCACACAGCAACAGTATGGTCTAGATACTTGGCTACCTGTTTTCCAGCGTTTCCTTCAAGGGGAAGCTTCAGAGCTTAGAAGTTCATTTTTATGAAACATGATCCTCCGTGCACCAAGTCAGAATCTGCTAGGACACTTTGCATGTCAGTCTACCTTATTTTGGCACAGCCTTTATAAGATTAGAATTCTAATTTTCAGAAGAACTTAATAGGCTTTTCACTGTGACAGTTAAATATTCTGCCTAGTAGCTCTAAAGGCACAGTCCTTATTTGCCTTTTCTGTTGGAAACGTGGTGAGATGGTTAGTTTGTGCTTCATAATAAGTGTGTCAGAGAGTGGAAGTTCCTCAGTGGAAAGGTAAGACCTTGGAGGCCAAGTCGTTAGCAGGGACAAGCCACAGTGGTCATGCTTTTGGTTTCCCAGCACTCTGTAGAATCAGGTTCCCTTTTGGAGATAGTGTTTCCTTTTCTTTATTCTTTTCCCTTGGCACACTATACCATTCTCTGCAACATCTGTGTGTGCTGTGAAAACATGCTGCTCTATGAAATGATCTTAGTGAAGGAATGCTCATTGTTGTGTGAAATATGTTGTTTCTTAGGTCTTACTTGATAATGATATGCTATTTTGAAAATTACAAAATAAGGGATTTTCTTATGCTTCTGTTGCTAATAAGCAATTATAATGTTATCTTCATTTAGTACAGATAATTGCATTCAGATTCTTCCTTCCAAACTTCAGATGCTTACTCTTGTGAACATTTTCTCTGCAGGGATTCCAAAGTAAAACCATTTCTTTTTTATTCCTCTATCACATTCTCTAGGTGGCTTTGACATTTTTACATGTTCTATTTGTTAAATATATAAAGCCTAACCTCTACACATTTCTGGGGGAGGCTAGGACTCAGACCTGCAGAGGTATTTTATTCTATATTCTAAATTATTATGGAATTTATTATGAACTAGGAATATGGATGAGCTTACATTTTTTCTTAGCATTTTTCAGACAATATTAATACTGTTCTTCTTGTTTCTTTTGTTACTATTAACATTTGAAGGGCTTTATTTGATTAAGCTACGTTATTAGAAAATCAGGAGATTTTACTCTCCCAAGCTTATCCACACACAACTTGAAACATTATTACTCTAAGCCAGTGTTTTCTGTTCACAAAGGTTAGGCTATTATTCATATTGGTTTTGGAAGGCTTTGTTAATGTTTAGCCATAAAGCTTTCCACATGGGATATGTAACCATTGTGGAAAATATTCTGAATTCGTACTTTTGAGTTGATATTTGCATAGGCATATTTGCAGAGAGGATATAAGGTTCTTATTTTTGAGAGAATAATATAAGGATAATTCACCTCATGTTTTCAGAAAATGCCAGTTCTATGTATTTTATCAACACTTGTCATTATCCTTGAACTTTACTTAGAGTTAAAAAATGAGTAAGTGCTGCAGAACCATTAGCTTCCTTAAAAGACTCTAGTCTACTAGTCACTGTTATCTGGTCACTTTGATGCTTGTATGGACTGCCTGTTAGAGAAACTTGTAGCCTGTCTTAAACATACGAGTAATTAAACTTGTTTGCTCTTTAACTCTTCTTCAAGGGGAATAAAAAGAAAACGCAGCCATCTAAGTTTTTGTACTTCTCTGAAGTCTGTGATTGACCTTGGACTTTCATCTTTCACTCCTGCTAGCTGATGGTTTTTGTGCAGCTGTTGGATCTTGCGTTTTTCCTTGAGTGCACAAAAGGTTGTACAAATCTACAGTTACAAAGTACAACCATATGTAAGCTGCTTTAGGTATAAAATGATGAGGAAGATTTTGTTAAGATCTGCACCATTTTTAAATTTGGTAGTCTTGTTCTTCTGTGTGTATGGTTTTGCTTCTTCCGTTTTCATTGTTTTGTGGCACATCAGCACGATTGAAAAGGATCCTTTTCCTAGAAGACATTTTTTCAAAAATGTCTTATTAGCAATGTGTTTGTTCCAAGGGAGAGGAGGTTTCTCCTACTGCTGTATAAATCACACCTTATTACTTCTTGTAGTGTCATAGGTGTTCAGTTATAATAAATGATGTACCAGGTAAGATGCTAGTAAGAATTCTGCATATATGAATAATTAAGTGATTATATTTAATCTGAAAGAAAAGATCATGTTCCCTCAGTTTTAAATGAGCTTACAAATATAAACAAAGAACTAATTTTAGGTCAGGGATATAATGTTTAAGTATCAAAGTTATAAGAATTTATTTAAAAAAAAGGATGTCAGTGAAACGTAGTTACTATAAATTTTCTTTGTTCACAAAGAGGAGCTTTCAATACTTAGACTCAAATTCCTGGTATGAATAAAGACACTTTGAACTACTTTTCCATGCTTAAATTAATGTGCAAGTGCTTTTGAAATTAAATGCCTGAGAGTTGGAAGAGTAGAAGTCACTTATGTCTATTTGACAAAGGGAACAGAGTGTTTAATTTGGAGTTGGACTTTGTTGGCTTTTTTTCTTTTTTCATATTACTAATAAATCATTACAGCAATATTGATGTGATCCCAGGTTATGGAGTTTGTTCTCATGAAATAAGAGTTAGTTTGACTTTTATTTAAATCATAAATTAAATTAGAATTGAAAAAGTAGATAGTAGCAGTCATGTGACTATCTATTTAGTGACTTTAAATTGCTTTCTGCATTATGGCACTATAACTTATAGCAGATTGCAAGCAATCTGGTACAACTCTGAGTCCATGCTACTGTCCAGAAGAGCTCCTCCTTTTTAAAAATAGCTCCTCCTTTTAAACTCTTCTTGTTTGTTTGCTTATACATCTGTCGCATCATGGCTTGGATGGATCTGATGACATGGATCTGACATTTACCACTCAGTGATAAATCATACTAAAAATACTTTAAAATTATATTTGGAGATTGCTATCTACTTTGGAAAAGATTAGCAAGCTTTCAATTGTGCTATTGCTGACCTGCTGCAAAACTACATAGATATACCAAGGGACATCTCAAATGCAACACCAAAATAAACAGTGACAATACTGCAGTCCTTTTGACATATATGCAGTATATCTGCAAAAGCAATAAGGGTCTGCAATAGACTTTTTTTTTTTTTTTTTTTTTTTGTCTTTCAGTGCTGAATATATGAAACATATGACTGGTCTCTGCGTTTTAATTACTAATCATCTTTCAGCATTTGAATGTTTGAAAGTGAATATATGGCTAATAGAGAGTTTGAATGCTCATGTGTGATAAGGACAAGATATCACCAGATGATAGCTTGATACACACTTAGTTTGCTTAGCCTCATTTATCAGTGCTGCTTTCAATTATATTTCTTAAAATTGATTTCTTTTGCATAATTTCTCCTGACATTCATTCTCATGTACTATAGAAAAGGAAAGTGTTACTTTAAGGTGTCTGACCATCATACCATCTGCTTAATTGCTCTGTCTTCAGTCTACATCTTTCATTCTGTTTGTTTTCTAGCTACTTTCACTCTATCTTTTATCACTCATTTCAAGTTGCTATCTAGTTCTTGTATCCACGTCTCATTCTGTTTTCTTCATCTTTAATTGCCATGTTATAAGTAAATTATCATTGCTTCAATTTTTTAAGTAAATCATTAAATGCCTGTTGATAAATTCAAACAAAAACGAAGACTAAGAGAAACACATGAGGAAGGAGACAGAAAAATCCATTGAAAAATGGAGTGCAAGCAAAATGTATTTCACAAGAAAACTGGCCCTGTGAAGGTTGATCAAGAGGAATATAAATCATAAACAAAAGCTGGCATTCTTTGTCCTATTTTGATTAAGAAGATTAAGTACATCATCATTTATAAAGATCTATGTGGAGAACAGGATGATAATAATAGAAAGTTCATCAATTTATTAGACATAGATGTAACTGAAAGGTAAAGTTATATTTTAGAAATCTTAGTACACTGAAAGTAATGTGCACAATAGTAAATGACCTATTTACACACTGGAAAGACTTATCAACAGATGCAGCATAATTGCACGTTTCACTATTGAAGGAGCTTTACCAAAGTATATTTCAACCCAGAGTTATATGATTTAGTATAAAGAAATATTAGGAAATATTCTGGCCTTAGAATCTGTGAATGATATTCAAAGTCACGTTTCTACACCCTGTGAAGGACTGGTAAATACTATATATATCATTGACTTAGTTGATAGCTTGCATTTTTTAAAGATTATTTCACTTCATTTCTCTGTCAATGAAGAGGTGACAGTTTGAAGAAGAAAGAGTTAATCTCTTCTAGTTATTTTTAATTTAAAACAATGTCTTAATTAGTTATCAGTTCTATGTGTTCTATGACAATTATACTTTACAGAAGAGAGATTCTTCTAATTACTTTGTGATTTCATTAAATTGCTCTAGCAATTTTCCTTTTTTTTTGATAGAGTACATGAATTTGATAATTTGTGTGCTTATATGTATGTAAATATACATGTGTTTATATAATGTATTTATAGATACATGATATATAAAATAATGTGTATTTATATATTTTATATATAATGTATATAAATATACATGAATATTTATATCCTTAGATACATACTATCTCTACATATATTTAATTTGTCTTGAAATTGGTGAAGATATTGATGAGCCCTGTTTGAGAAGGTTTATTTTTATTTTATGTATTGGAATTCTGAATGTAACAAAGAGAAAAAAATATCCATGCGTACTTCATATTTCATTTTCAGTCATAATTTCAGAGTATGAAATTATCCCCAAAAAACCAAACTCCATAGATCTTTTTCAGGAATGCTCCTTGCAGAGCTTCAGTCCATTGTTATTCTTCTGTAGAATCATAGAAATGTGTGGACTGGGAGGGTCTTCTGGAGACCATCTTGTGTTGTTAATAGTTAAGTGCAGCACAGCAAGATGACTAAGCTGACATTATGTTCCTCCAACTCTTAGTGGAAGGCAAGGCCCTGCAATGGGTGATGTGAGAAGCAGATCAGGTTTGGAAAACTGCAGCAAAGTCCCAAACCAGTCCTGGAACTCAGTTATGATACAAAACATTACTTGCTTATTATTATATCAATCATAATGTGCTGTTAGAGAAAAGGTAACTAGTGAGTTACCATCTGAAAAAAAACAATAGTAAACTTGAATTGTGATACTTGAAAAGAATGACTTGACTATTCTTTCTTAACAGTTGGTATGTAATTCACACTGACAGTTTAGGATAACTAGAAAATTATTAAGATAATTCAAAGTTCTGCTTTGATTAGTATTTTAAACATAATGCACCTTCTCTAAACTTAATAGCTTTCCTGTATGATTTGTGAATAATACATGCGCTTGCACTTACTAATTTTGCTAAGTTATTTGTTATATTTTTATTCTAATTTTTCCTGAAGAATCAAGCATTTTATTGTTATATTTCATACGCTCATATGCTAGCATTTTAGAATATTAGTAATTAGAGTTTTAGTATTTTAATATTTTTATATTTTATTATAGTTTATTTGATTAATGTGTTTTATCATCTACGTGATTCTTGATATATGCCAATGCTCATATTTGTTTATGCATCGCTATTGAATATCTGGAAAAATATCTTGTTTATCCAGTTGCCTAAAGTTAGATACTGATCTCCATGATATCTATTCCATAAATTAATTTCATTTTAATCTTCTGGGTTTGGGATTCATTTGCTCTTTTAATTTGTATGTAAATTTGGGGTAAATAGATTAGGAGTAAATGATTAGGTGTAACAGATCAGGAGTATGTCATTAATGAATCCCTTGTTATAGTGGTCCTCGTGCTGGAGAATTACTGGTGCCATAATTTTATTCTCTACTCTTTTTCTTTTTCCTTTTTTTTTTTTTTCTTTGTGTGTATGTGTGTGTGAATGTGTGTGTTTGTGTAGTGATGTGTTTGTTTCAAGAAGGGAAGGATGTGATTTTCTCTCTGTGTGAGGCTTAAGCAGCTTTCTGGGGAAAGAGAAGAGAAACTTCAGGTTTAGGTTTTGGGAAAGTCTCCATCCTTCTTTTGGCTAGATGAAGAAATTCTTTTTACTCCTTGAAAAAAAACCAGTGTTCAGCTCAGTCCTGTGAAGAAATTCCATAGATGCTATGATGACTTAGTGTAATCTATATTGGTATTTCAAGCCATGAGAGATATCTCTATGTATCTTAACAAAAGGCTGTTAGAGTAAAAGGTTCACCTTTTTTTCTCAGACTTCCCTATTGATCAATTGAATTATAGGTTGCATATCCATACAGTGCAATATATCCAGCTTCCCTGCATACTGCACAATGAGTCTTCATCCCTAATGAGTTTTGGATCCACTATCAGCAGCTGGATGATATTTGGGCTACCTTTCATGACCTGGCATTTCAAAAGCATGCCTCATTCCCAGACTGACTGCTGACAATCCAACTTATGCTTCTGATTTTAATTTATTCTCTCTTCTGGTGATCTTACTGCTAGTGAAACCCTCTTTTTGCAATCTGTTCCTCTCACTTGTTCAATTTTCAGAAAGATGCACATTCGGGTTTAAAGTTGTGCTTCCCATCTCACAGCTGAAATAGTTAATATCAACAGATCAGCGCATGTTTGACTGTGGATATCTAACTCTGAAACCCTTTATTAGAAGTTTTTTATCCATGTATGTTAAAGAGATAGGAAATTACTAGGATTAACAATCAAATTAAAAACACACTTGCCAAGAGTCTCAATTATAATGGAAAGATTTGGGGTTTTTTTGTTTATGTTTGAAGTACTTAATTAGTGATAGGAGAAAGAGCTTTTCAAATTTTGACTATAAACTGAAAATACAAAAAAAAAAAAAGTAAGCAAGAAGTTTGTTTAAGAATTTAACAATCAAAAGCCAATTTCAGGAACCTGTATGGCCACCGTGCAATAAACAATAAAATCCATCATACTGTGAAACTGATTGTACAAACAATATAGATTTAAAGACATGTTCCATGTTTAACCATTATTTACTCTTCCTATAATATAAATGAAAAGCTCTGCATAATATAAATGACATTAAATGATAAATTTTACATTTTAAAAATAAGATTATTCTTAAAAGATTTACTAAGTTTCCCAAACTAGATGTGCACTGGCATTATTGGCCAGTCACTCACTATGGAAATTTAATGATCCACTCACAAAAAGGACCAACAATTATGCTCTTATACTTTTATGTTCAGTTACCATGGCTATAAACAGGGCAACTACCATCTGAAGAATAAGGGGAAAGACTCAATAAAAAAACGAGACCCGGATTACAGATGCCCCTGGGCACTAAGACATCCCATAACACTGTTCTATTTCTTGCTTACCTTAAAATAACCTTAAAATGCTATTTTAGCAATTAACAAACATGTTGCAATCATTGCTATAAAATTGGTGCTTAGAGATTTAATCTAGATTAACCTTATCTGAATAGAATGGACAAATTAACAAAATTAAGAAAATATACAACTGTATATATCTCTTTATTCCAACTTCTGTGTGTGTGCATGTGTTCTCTGTATATAGACTCTGTACCATTAAATATTCCAACATTGCTCTCTTAATGTTCTCAAGTTGTAGTTATAAATTCCAATTCCTTATGACACTTTTAATATTAATGTAAATACAAGCAGCTAACCTGATGGGAATAGTGATTGCAATAGCGGTTTTGAAATTAGCTCTTAAAAGAGAAGGCCACGCAAGAAGATGTAGCAATTGGGCTGAAGTTCTCTGTCTTTCCAATTGAAAAGCAGAAGGAAACCTGTCTGTATTACAAATTCTTTGTCTCTCTTCCAGAGAAACAATAGTTTTACCAAAGAACAACTGAACAATGCACAACTAAGGAAATCATGCAGCCTTTCCAACATGTAGAGAGCAGCTATGGGCAGCCCTGGGGAAGGGGCCAGTCAGCCAGGCAGCTGAAGGGCTACACGCCCATGACAAAGCACTGACAGGCAATTCGGAAATGGGCCCCAATATTATAAATATTAAGTATAAATAATAAAAATATAAGATTCCTTCAATATTGATTACATACCGGAGAGGAGGGGGAGCTAGTATAAATAAGATACTTCAATGTCTTTGCCAAAGCAGAGTAAATCCTGGGCAGAGACCAATTCATTAATGTCACTCTGAATAATGATTTATGATGGTGTCTGTAACAGAAGATCCCTCAGACACTGCAAGCTGTTGCTTTAGAAATTGAGCCTCTCTAATTAGCTAGCTGACATACAGGGTGGATCCTTCAAGATGGTATGCCGTCTGCTCTGCCTCACATGCAAAACAAGCATCAACAGAGATAAAACTGGCAAAGATAAATAGAAAAGAGAGCCCCAAGAACAACAGTGGAGACAGCTGGTGTAGCAGGTCAGTGCAGAAAAGCTCATAGAGATAAATTGGAGCCAGACGACCTATTAAAAACATATGGAAAATAGCAACTGAACTGGAAACATGTTGCAAAGGTGATTAGGCCATGTTTCTAAAGATTAAAGAAAGCCCTAAGAAAAATAACTCCGCAATGAAAGATGAAATAAATGTCACAAACTATGAGGCAGAGGAAGGGACCATCACTTTTTATGCAACAATACAATGTGTAGTTTTCCAGAGCAAGCACCAATGCTTTGCTTTGAATAAAAAAGCACTGCTGAGATAAATCACCTCTATTATCCTACTGGTGAGAAACAGTAGAGATGAACATTTGTCCTGTAACAAACGTTATAAGCATGGGAGATAAACAGGTGAAGAGCAAAGTACACACATCATCTCAGTAATGAAAAATAAAGCTGTGACAAATAAATGACCTCAGAGGCACTAAACAACTGCTTTTTAAGGCAGGTAAGGGAAAAAAGACAGATTGTGTACCAAGAGTAGCATGTGGTGATTAGAAACACAAGAAAGCTGTTACATCATTGATTTTAAATCTCAGATTCACCTTGCTTCTCAGTAATTTTGCCAGAAATAATATGAAAGAGTATTTTTATGAAAAGTTAATCTGATGAACAGCCTCAGTCATTTGGAGTCTTGAGTGTCTATATAATATTTGGCTACGCTCATTGTCAGTCCTTTACCTACCTGAAAGGCATAAATTGTCAAGCTCCCGTGCATTCCCAACAGTCAGGGAAGACTCCTGTCCATTCACAACATTTTGGGAGAAAATGCTAAAATAATATTTGGTGAATGACTTTTGTCTCAAAACTATAGCTTAATGTAACTTAATTAATTGCTAAGCCAAACTTAACCAGAAGTTGTTACAAGGTATTTGGTGTATTATAATACTCCCTTGATACCCATTAGCACAAGGGTGTAGAGCTCTTTCTCCTGTCTTGTTATTTCTTGAAGTCTTGTTATTTCTATCTACAGCAATAACTAGATTTTGGTTTTCATTAAAAATATTCTGCATGGATTTGTAGTGCAATGATCTGCATATACAACTTCTTGAATGCTTTGTCACTGAAGTGAAACCACCATTTTCAGATATAGTTCTTTCTCATTTGTCTTTACCCAGTTCCCACTTATATACCATTTTTTTTTCCTTCTGCAACACCATTTTTTGAATCAATCTCTTTGAATAATTCTCCACTTTTTTGCTTGTTAGTCATCATCCATCTACTGCTTCTGCTTGAAAAATTCATTCTATGTTTTCATGAATATGAACACACCCTGTCCGTACTTCAGTTGAAGCTGTGCTATATATTGCTGAGGTGTCCAAAAGTGACCTTAAAGCTGTCAGAATTCAGAAAGTTAGTGTCAAGAATATGTATATGTACAAATACCTGAGGAGTGGATGAAAATAGTATGGGCCAAACTCTGTTCAGTCATCAGGCAGTTCCATGTCCATGTGAGGAACAACTTCTTTCCTGTGAGTGTGCCACAGCCTTAGAACAGGCTGCACAGAGAGGCTGTGGAGTCTCCTTCTCTGGAGATCTTCCAAACCCACCCTGTGCCACGTGCTCTGGGTGTCCCTGTTGGAGCAGGGGGTTGGACTAGATGATCTCCAGAGGTCCCTTCCAACCTTGACCATTCTGTGATTCTGTAAAGACAGATCCATACAGATCTGTGAACTTTCCTGAGTTTCAGACCAGTGTCAGAAGTTCCCCTCATGCTGCCTGTATTCACATTTCACCTTTCCTTCAATATTGATTTTGTCCTAAATGTCTTTTTCAAGTTCAGAGCTGTACAAACAAGATGGCTTTCATGCCATTTCTAATTGCTTGTAATTAACAGTGCACATCGATGTACCTTGTTTGTCTTTCAGCATCTGTGATGCCTTCAGTGATCTCTGCAAACATCTGGGAGCTGTGACTGTTAATCAACCTGATGATTGCTGACTGCAGTCAGAGAGAAATACTTTCACTGTGATATGTCATACCTTAGTTTTCCTAAAATATTTTTAATTTTGAAACTTTTCCAGCTGTAGAAAAATGCAGAAATACCACTCAAAAAAAAAAAAAAAAAAAAAAAAAAAA